>VZTZ01042533.1:77644-328484 GCA_013400955.1 Drymodes brunneopygia
TTAATCCTCTGTCTAATGAGCTGAAACAGCAGAGTGCTCCATTTCCTTCAGCCATAATCCAATTTCCACGTACAGAATAATCCACTTCACCTTCAGACAGGAACTTTATCCATCAAGGGTGAGGGAATGAAGGAGATTATCACTTTACTGAATGGAACAACCTATTGCTCCCTAAAAAAAGCCCTTGTCCACATGTGGCTCTAGCTGTTGGCTGCTAACAGAGAATGATTCTTTGTCACTGTTCCTGTCCTTTAATGCATGTCTATGTTCCTGCTCCACTGTGATGTCACTGTCACCCATTTCCCTGACTCCCTTTTAAACTTATTGTCAGGAAAGAAGCCTGATCACAACCCCCTAAAGTAGATTCTGGCTCCTCACTCAGCAGAGCTCAGGATGTTGCTTTATCTAGTTTTGTTCAAAACAACTGGCAGAACTTTGTTTAGGCATTGGCTAAGAAGCTCAAAACCCCCCTTCCCCCGGGTGTCTGAGGTTAAAGATGGAGTGAGTCAGTGCTCACAACTAACAAGATTATTTTATCCACCAGCTGTTCTCAAGGTGCAGGCAATGAGAAGACCAGATTGCTGTGTGTGAGTTTATCTACTGCTGCTGTATAGAATTTGTTGTGCACATCAGAGATTACTTAGGATAAAACAGAGGCACTCCTACCCTCCTTTTGCAGAACAGGATACATCACAAGGGTGTGAGGAATGATCCAGGACCTTCCCCTTCACAGAATGACAGTGGTTTGCAGCTCCAAAGAACTGTCTCCAAGAGGCTTTGCTGCAATTGCTACAGCAATTAAGACAAGGGGCTGCACCACAATTTTCTTCTTGGAAACAAACATGGACACACATTTGGGAGGTGTGCTTTAAGGTGCCCGGGGAGGGCTACATCTAGGCTAGTTCAGGCATTGTTTCCAGTTATCTGGATGTATACCACGGTTTTAAAATCCATCACATTACTTCCCCTTTGTATAGAACAATACGAGTGCAAGAAACAGGTCACTGAACTTAGATTCAAAGAGAGCATAAAACACATTAAACTCGGTTTGGGGTGCTTTGGCATGAAAGTCTGTCACACAGTTGTTCAGGTTCTTGCACCAAGTCTCAGCAGTTGGTCAGAAATTCGATGTGTTATTTTGAAACAGTTAATCTGTGTCCTTTGAAGGAAGGGAATGACTCATAAACTTGGTCTGGGCTCTGTTGCTATCTAGTATGAAATCTTTTAATATTGAAACAATCCATAAGTTCTAGACAGGATGGCTGGAGATAGATTGAATCATGAACAGATATACAGAGATATGAGATGCACATATGCACACATACTGGTATTTTTCTTCTATAATGCTCATTACTTCAGTATCAAAGCACGCATTTGCTTAGCAGCAATTCAAAGACCTGGAAGGTCTTTGAAGGAAGCAGGGAAGAGGAGTTTTATGCGACTCCATTGCTGGAGGACATGGAGAGAGTTGGTAACAGTCACCTACTTCTCACAGGATGGAGCATGAGGAGCATCATCTTAACCATGAATCTAATATAGTTTCCATTTTATATTAGTAAAATTACACTGCAGTTGGAGTAAGTTAACCCTGTCCTGATCCAGTATGTATGAGCATGTATGAGCTGTGTGGCACAACAACTTAAATAACAAATGAGGAATTTCCTGCTCACTCCATAGGAACCATAGAAACCTCACACAGGAACCTAGTCCACACAGTCAGCTGGTCCCAAAGCAGTGGTGGAGGAAACCCTGGCAAGAGTTGCAAGCTGAAGATTAAATCTAATTGAACGACATTTTGCTTCGTAAAGATCACACAGATGGAGAAGCCTGATTTAAAGGAAAGCTAAAGGTCATGCACTACTTAGGCAGGAGTGGAATTTGTCCATCCTCCTAACTCTAAAAATAAACTTTTAAGAATGCAATAAAATTGGACTTAGGACTAGAGGCATTTTGTGTATTTTGAAATGCGTATGTGTGAGCTGTGTGGGACACATGTACCCAATGAAGGGAACAGGGAATTTGCATAGTGATTAAAAACATGGGTATGAACACTGTAAGTCTGCAAGATGGAAACCACATTGCTGTCCCACATTCACCTATAAACTAAGACAATTATTTCACTGCCCCTGATTTGAGACGTCTCAGCACCAGATCAGCAGCAATGTCTGTACCCTTTGAGCAGTGGGTGCATGTGATCCAATCACTGAGATTGGGAAGGGCTATAGGACCTCATCCATTGACTTCAGACAGCTTAGGAAAAAACTTTGTCAGTTTGTGTATGATTTTTTCCCCCTAATTAAATTCCATGATATATAAGATTTGGGATAATGAAAGAACTGTCTTCCACCCCCAAAGGACAATATATGACCCCACATGTACATCAGTTTCAATTAGTGTTACCAGGAAAGGCAAGCGCTTCTGAAAAACTCACTCAGCAGTACTGATTTCTCCATAATGGGTAATGACCATGAAAGAACTCAGAGCTCACAAAATTAAAGCAGCTCTTTTTCTGAGAGAAATATTTACAAAGTTTCTGCACCTTTTAAGACATGCATGCATTGAGTGATGGCATGGATACCTCTATTTCTCGTGCCTCCTAATATTGCCTGCCTCCTTCTGAGCCCCAAGATTATTACCAAAGGCACCAATGACACAAGATTTGGTGGGAGAGTTGCCTGAGCCACCAATGCAGGTGACATACAAGTGCCACTTACCTCCTTGCAGGTCCTATAGGTGATGAAAAAGTAGGAGAGCTTGGAACAATTCTCACAGTCATGATAAAAGAGAGCTTAAAACAATTCTCACTGTCATGATAAAATACGAAGCAGTCATTGTATGCTTGCCGAAGGTTATCAATCCAATGTGATATTTTGAGAAGACCAGCTGCTACAGAGAAACATTAGATATATTATATCATCAGAACAGACTTCCACCCTAAGGGAGGCATATTGTTACCAGTTGTTTGAGGAAAGAATAGCTTAATACAAAAATAAATACTCTAAGGCCTTTTCATATACAAGCATGAAATGAGGCTTCAGCCTACAGTACTCCAAGTAAAAGCCAAACCATTTTCATTCCCTGTGCCCTCCAGTGAGAGCTGAGGGCCTCAATTTCTTTGAGGAGAGTAAGGTTGCCAGCGTGAGGATGGACATGTGTTCAGAACTGAATTTTGTTTCTCAGAGGCAGAAGACCTTTTCCTACACAAGCAGGATTTATCCTGATCATGCCTTGAAACCCAGAAAGCAAATGCCAGTGAGATAAACTGGGAAGTGCAGTCTTTCAGTAGGACTTGCACACATCACTGTAGGAAGAAGGGTGATATTTTGAGTGGCATAAAACTGCCTACAGACCTCAAATATACTTCTTTTTCATTGCATTATAATTTGTCTAGAACTGTTCAATCCAAGGAGTCACTTCACCATGTATGAGAACAGAGCAGGATAAATCAAGTTGCTTCAGGAGCAGGTCTGATGTGAAACTATGCTTGAGATCTGGGCAACATAAAAGATGGCTTCTTAAAGCAATTGCAAATACTTAGAAATTATCCAAAGAAGAGAATTTACACTGGGAGTGTAGGTTTGCTGCATAACAACAAGCCTATTGCAGGTCTTTCTATGCAGAGCTCAGGCATTCAGTGAAATGCAGATGAACATGAAAACATCTGGTATCTGAGAAGAAACCTGCAGTAATCCAAGGCAGGGGGCTCAGCCCAGTGGGTCTTCTCTGTGTTCCTGGAACTCTGAACACAAAAAGTTCCCTTTCACTGCCTCTGATCTTTGCTGTGAGCCTCATAAGAACATCAGCCTGACGGAAAGCAAGAGATTGGAAGGATTCCAGATTCAGAAATTCATGGTTTCAATCCTGGCAGGAGCCAAACACAGTAAAAGCAAGCCCAAAGAAATTATAGCCAACAGGAAATTCTGATCATCCTTTGGCTATATCTATCAGTTACTCAGGGTCATAACCCAGACCCTTGTGTGTATGTAACAACTCTAAGTTGTCATCTTCCAAATAATTAGCACAGACAGGATTTATGTGTTTTGCTGGTTTATGGGAACTTGCATTTCATGATAAGCATTTTGTAAGCTCTTAGACTTCCAACTAGAAAATTCAGAACTGAATTTAAGTTAATTTAAGACTGAAGGTTCCTTATATGATCAAATTGATTTAGGGTCTGTATCTGTCTGATTTTAATACAAATTATTCCCTTTGGGTTTTGCTCTCATTGGGACTTTTAGCACCAGAATCATAATAGAGTCTAAGGAATTCAGGAGGTGAACTCCTCAGTCTGGTGTTCTGTTAACAGTGTCCCTACAAACACACAAAAGGAATGTAGAATGGACAAGTAAGATGCATTCCTGTCTTCACCACTCATTAGTGCTACTTTGGGGTGAGAATAGCAGCTCACTTGTGCTGTGCCAGAGCAAGGTGTGAAGCAATTACCAAAAGAAAGATCTTGTAAAATAGGGCCATCCCATCTCCTTGATAACAGCTCCCCAAAAATCTCTTCCCCTGATCTCATTGCATGTCCTGCATGCCATCACACCAACTGGCAACCTATTTACTTGGGACTGGCCACTCAATCCCCATTTCCCTCTATTTTGCCACCCTTGTTCCTTTCTAAACCAGCTATATCCTTCCCTTTCCCTGACTTTGGTTTTTCCCTCTGCCTATCCCACTTCAGGTCTTGTGGAATCCCCAGCTGCTCTTCCTGCACATCCCATCCTGTGTCCCACACCCAGGGAGTGATGCCTCTCCCAGCTGTGAGGTGAGCTGGGGAGCTGTTTCCTCTGGGAAGGGTGTAACCTCCCACCCACCAAGCTGAGGCTCTCCTGGAACGGCCCCAGCCCAGTTTAGAGTCTTGTGTCTCTGATGGGGATATTGTGGTTCCATGGCCTGTCCTTGTGCCTCTGAGTGTGTGTAGATGAGCCTTTAATCACACAACCTAATGCAGTTCTTCCAAAACACGTCACATCAGATGAAAGAAGATCCCCAGGACAACCCTCTGGCTCTGCATCTGGGTGTTGCAGCTTTTCTGTACAGCTTTGAATAAAACACTTTCTCTGTCTGTACCATGGGATATAACACACTGGGTGAAGTGGAGGAGGATGATGATATTGGGTGCTCTTTTAATGGTTGTGAGATATTGCCAAAGACTTGGTTGAAAAAAGATTTAAAGAAGGGAACACAGAGAGCTGTGCTTTATCCAGACTATGTTAGAAATAAAAAGGGAAGAGAGAAACACGACCGTTCTGAGAGGAGGATACTTTCTGTGCACTTGGGACACCTGGATTCATTTAAAGAGCACTTGAAAATCTTGGTTGTATGGAAATGATCTGCACTCTCTGCATCATGGAATAAGCCTCCATGGGGACATGGGACAGGAGAAAACCAGAACTTGTGCTACCACTCATCCTTTATCCTGCACTGCACAACTTCCAATACCAGCCTTGCTGCCCTAGAGGGCTGTACTCTGTCCATCTTCCTCATTTTGGGAATTAAATGCAGGTATTGATGCTTGTTTCCTCTTCTCCCTTGAGGCCAAGGTAAAGCACTACTACACTTGGTGAATTCATCACTTTGTGCAAACTACATTTATATGACAGCAAATCTATATAACTTTGCCATGTCCATTTACTCTGCTGTTCAGCTGTCAAGAAAAGGCAGCCCATCAGGTCCTTGCCAAAGGACACAGTAGCTGCCTCTTTCTCCTGGCTCTGTAGGATTCTTTGCCCTACATGAAGCCAGACACCAGAGCAGAAGCCTCCTTAGGATTTTTCCTCAAAGATGCAAAAAAAAAACCCCAAACCCTCAGACTTCTATTCTAATAAGTGACTGGGGTTTTTCCTGTCAATAATTCATTTTTAACTTTTGACAATCAGACTGGTTCCCCTTTATATTTCCTCTTTTCCATAAACCATAAACATGTATAAACCAGGAAAATCAAAGGAATGGAAGAGGAAGATAAATCCCAAGAACAGGTACCAATGTGAGGGAGGGAAATTCTTTGTCTATCTGTGCCTTGTCATTAGTCATGAGATGATGACAAAACACTACTGTGAAAACAGCCTTTGGGCAATCTAATAGAGTCTTTATAGGGGGATGGAAATAAAAGTTGCCCCAGAATAGAAATCTAAGATTGCCTGATAGGTGTAGATTGAAGAGAGGTCTGGTGAATCAGACACTGAAGACACTTCTGTTCCTAGAGGATTCACAATAGCCTAGATTTTCTATTTTCCGTAGCTGTTGATCACTTTGGTCTTTTCATAACATAATACAGACTTCAGAAGGGTATGGCTTAGTGTTTTAAATTGAGTACAACCAGAAGACAATAAAGGTGATGAAGTTTATAGAATGGAGTTCTGTTAGAAAATGCCGATTTGAAATATCCATGGCAATGTATCAATTGCAGCAATCCTGCATGAAACTCTAATTTTGCATGGTACCTTTGAGTTTGGAAGCCATAGGAGGTTCCAAGGCTCTCCACTCTACCATTAGGTATTAGGGTCTCTAATCAAGTATTAATTCCTAAATAGTCCAAATCCAAAAAACTTCATCTTGGATTTTGGTACCACTCCCAGTTCTGTCATAAAAGTTTGGAAATTGTGGGCACCCCAGTCTGACGGGATTTTCAGACCTTCTGTGTTATCTGAGGTGGATGGAGAAATCTGGAAACTAAGAGGCAATACTCCAATGGGAATGATCAACTGCAAAATCCAATCAGGCTAAAGTTGTTTAACCTGAGCATAATATATATATATATATATATATATATATATAAAACATTGCTGAGGCCTTACACTGCCCTGCTAAATCCATCCCATGCACAGATTGGAGCTATTTGAAACAGTTAATTTTCATTAAAATTCAGTAAGCATATCTTCACCACTTTTCTAGTACCGCTTTAAGGGAGAAGATGCTGGCAGGACAGTAGATGTTTGGTTGTGCAGTGAAAACAAACAGATGTGACCCAGCAAGCTGCTGATCCCTTTTTCCTCTCCTTGTTATCTTGCCCATGTCTCACAGCTCAGCAAAGAAATTCCACATGAATGGAATGAAGCAGAATTTTACTGGTGGCCAAATCTCTTTTTATGCAGTGAAGAAGACTTAGAGACAGCTTCTTAAAGTCTTTTTTTTTCAGTGCAAGTTTAATATCTAAACATCCTGAAAATTTGCACTAAGTTAGTGTAAAAAATGAGCCTTAGTTAACCCAAGTGTTAATTTTGGCTTGCTGCAGCATACAAGGGAATAGTTGCAGGCTCTAAGTTTAAATGAAACAACACAGGAATCCCCAAACCTCAGCTTTCCTCAGTACCCTCTTTACTCTGGGGTTTCCCTTTCTGCCCATTTTCATGATTAATTTTCTCCACTCACCCCACAGCAGCAACACAGTCAGGAGCTGGGAGGAAGCACATTTGCACAAAGGCTACACAACACTGAAGGATGACAGCTGTTGTCATCTGAGACCAAACAGGAGTGTGGAGGCTGGATGGATTTGGACAGTCAGACCCTTTCCTAAAACCTTTGTGATTCATGAAAAAATTTTAGAAGTGCGCAAACATGACTTTTGTTGTTGTTGTTGTTGTTTGGTTGATTTTTTGTTCTTGTTTTTTGGTTCTTTGTACTTCATCTTGGATTTGCCATTATGTTCCATGAGCAAAGCAGAACCACCCTGCTAGGACACTCCATCCTTGCCTTCTTCCATCCCCTCTTTGTAACTGTTACATCACAAAAAGCTCATCTCTACACCCACAGGAGGCACAAGGGATGTGGGGGAGCCCCAGTACCCCAGTCAGAGGCACGAGCACCTGCCAGGGCTGTCCAAGAGGAGTTTTGGCTCCATAAAGTGGCACCTCTGCTGTGGGCAGCAGCTTTCTGGGGAGGGTCTCACATGGGGATGCATGGGAACAACATCTTTGGATTGTGCAAGGCTTGTAAAGGGGTGGTGAAGGGGGGGTAACCAAAGGAAGGGAAAGGAAAGCATTAGCAGGGATTAAGGAGGAACAAGCATTGGAAAACAGAGGGATAAGTGGATAAAGTGGCTGGTCAAGTGTAAACAGCTTGCTAGACACTATGCTTGCCTGGCCATGAATGTGCCTCATGAATGCTATCTGTCCTGTCTTCTCAATAAACACCATTTTAAACTTCATGTAAACCCCCTTTTCCTGTGTGAGAGGCTCTCTGCTCAGACATGGGGACAGCTCCAAGTGCAGCAACTGGAATGGGACCAGGAGCCATGGGATCCCCATCTCAGTGATGCAGCAACTGCAGAGAGTGTGGGTGTGGGATGGGTCTGTGGTCACCAGTGAAGCTGGAGCTGGGCCAGCCAGGGAGTGGCATGTGACATGGCCTGGGAGCAAGGGGGTCAGTGAGCTTCTGGAGTCAAGACCAAAGGCAGCTGGAGAGACCAGGGGAGTCCCAGAGAGCTTTGTGTGTGAGCAAGTTGGTCTGTAATAGGAGCTGAACTGGGGCTGTGATCCCAGGGACTGGTGTCTGTGTTCATGTGTGCTCTCTGTGTGTCTGCAACCTGAGTGTTCAGGATTTGTGTAAGTGTGTAAATGTGTAGTGTGTAGCTGTGCCCTTGGTGTGTGTGTGCCTGCAGGGAATGCAGCTCAGCCTGGGTGCTGCTGGAACCTGGGGCATGGAGCTGTGCCAGACTCTCCTCCCCTGACTGCTGGATCCAGCTTCTCCCAGCAGCAACCACCACCAGTGCCATGACACCTCGAGGTACAGCTGGGAAATGATTTCCATCTCTGCCAGCCCAACATCACTGAATGTGGCCTCAGCAGAAAAGGCCAAGGGAAGAAGGAAAGGGAGAGCACTGCTATAAACCCCAGGATGTGGTAGCAGCTGTGTCCATCAGTCATCAGTCTGATCTGTGGATTCCATAGCCCCTCTTCCCTTCCTATCTCCTCCATTTTCATCCCACCAATCTCCCCTCTTCTCAAGGGAAAATGTGTAATTACTCCTCAAATCTAGCCAACGCTTTGCTGCCTCCCTCCTTCCTGCCTTTTCAAACCTAATCTGTGATCAAATCCACCCACCAAAGTCAAGTGTCTTTCCAGGGATGAACTTTCACGGAATCTTGGGAGCAGTTTTCTAGTTTTGTGGTTGGTGAGAATAAAAAATTAATGTGTTTTTTTCCGTGTAGAAGCATCAGTCACGCATTGTGTGTACACCAGATTCACAGGGTCATAGAAATTAGAGACTGGAGAGCCCAGGGGAGAGAACTGCTCCAGCTAAGGAGCTGTGCAAAATTGTTCTCTGCATTGCATTAAGGTGAGGAAGGTCTTTGAGCATTCCTGAACTGTCACGTCATCCCTGTTTTCTTGTCACCTTCTCCCTGAAACACAGGTGTGGGCACTGCCTTTCCCAGGGAAAGTAGCTTATTAATTTTAATAAGCAAGGAAGATGTGTGCTGTTGAGGAACAAGATCAAATTAAAATATTATTATTATGTAACCAAATACCGGTCTTTCACAGTGACATTTAAAGAGCCATGTCCTTATTTTCAGTCAAAACCTGCACTGAGCTGGCTTATGATCCATCAACATCCCTGCCTGAGGATCTGACCCAGATTAGATTTATTTGATTCTATTCTCAGGCTATTATATACTCTCCCATTATGGATCGAGTCTTAATGCCAATCAAATAGCATTGGAAAACCTCCAAATGGTTTCAGCTGAGTGGGAATGGCCCTGTTCAGACCATGTGCTTAAGGTCAGAGTCTGCTCTCAGGTATAAATCCAGCAGAATGTCACTGAAATCAATTGAGATATAGCTGATTTATAGAGATGGCATTGGCAGCAGCAATTGACTGCCTCCAAGAGCCTGTCTGTGGCCTCAAGTCAGCCCTGAGCTCTCAGGATCCTCACACAGGTGATGAAGTCAATGCACTACAGGACCTGCTGTCTAGTTATCTTCTGACTCTCGTTTGAGCTCTTTCAGTTTAATTTTCTGACAAAACAGACACTGGGTGCACTGATTCTGGGGTGGTGATTCAATCATGATGTGATTGAAAAATGTCAGGTTTGCTGTAAATTCATTGTCATATGTTCACCCATCCCTGTGCAAGTGGGAGCAACAGGAAGAAAGTGTCCTCCTTCCCTCTGCCACCCCAGCTGAGGGGCAGCCAGAACACCCCCGAATTTCTGTGTGGAAACCAGGACTCATTCTGTGCTGTGCTGCTCCCACCATCCCACATCCTCATTCAGCCCCTGCAGAGATCCTGGAGATGGCCTCAGAAATTCTCTCTCTTGCATGATGCCTCCTCCAGACTTCCCAGCGTGGGGTGTGACTTTGCTGCTCACCTTGTTCACGACCTGAATTCACCTCCTGCTTTGAGGATTTAAAAGTTCATCAAAAGGCCAGCCCCATGCAAAGATTTAGAGGGCTCCTAGGATAGTGCTGCAACAAATCTTTTACTCCCACTCCAAGCAGTGGAGGTCTGGACATGAAAAGAAATGCACAAGGAGGAAGAAACAACTATTTTCATTAGCAGTGACTTGCTGACGATGTGGTTTCTCTGTCAAAACCTGTGACCTGAATTATCACTGCCTGTGCTGCCAGAGGGTTTATTGGAAAATGGACAGCTTTGCAGGGAAGAGAAATCAGGCTGCTGGACACAACATTTTTTAAATAAAAGGAAGCAAACTCACTTCCTTATACTGCACATAAGCAAAGAAGACATGATCAGAATACTCTTGATGATGAATCAGGTTGCAGAGTTCATCTAGCCCAGGTGAATCACAGGTCAGGAATGTTCCAAACTACCTTCATGCCCTCTGCAGCTAAAGCCCCCCAAAATGCATTCTCCAACCTGTTGTTATTTAGATGCTGCTCGAGTTTCCAGTAAGCTGAAAAAAACCTCCCAACCCACTGTCAAAGGAATGTCATGGCTGAGGGTTGTCCTCACACCATCTCCCATTTTTTATCAACATCATCCCAGTGGAGTTCTGCAGCAAGGGAAGGCTTAAGGCTATTAGCAGCCTGAAGCCATCATTCAGATGATATTCCTAAGCCACTGCCAAAATATCAGGGGTGCAGGAACTTCTTGGGCAGCTGTGAGCATAACAAATGTATCCTGCCCCACTTGTGGATGGATGCATTGCCAGGAGGACAGTGAACAGGCTCAGATATACAATTCCTTTGATGGTCTGGAGGGCAGACTTGGGTGAGCTCCTGGACAAACTCAAACTCAAAAAGTAAGACAACACAGGGTGGCCAACAAGGCCAAGTGCAAGGTCCTGCACATGAGTCAAGGCAATCCCAAGCACAAACACAGGCTGGGAGAAGCATGGACTGAGAGCAGTCCTGAGGAGAAGGGCTTGGCTGTGTTGGTTGTTGGAAAGCTTGATGTGACCCAGCAATGTGCTCTGGCAGCCCAGAAAACCAACCGTGCCCCGGTCTGCATCCAAAGCAATGTGAGCAACAGGTCCAGGGAGATGATTTTCTCCTTCTACTCAGCTCTGGTGAGATTCCCCCTGCAGTGCTGCCTCCAGCTCTGGGGTTTCCAACAGAAGAAGGATGTGAACTGATTGCAGTGAGTCCTGAGGAGGGTGAAGATCAGGGCCTGGAGCATCTCTGCTATGGATAAAGGTTGAGGTAGTTGGGGCTGTTCAGCCTCAATATGAGAAGCCTCTCAGCGGACCTTAAAACACCTTAAAACACCAGTAACAAAGGAGGCCTACAAGAGAGCTGGAGAGGGACTTTTTGGAGGGGGTGGATGGAGATAGGACAAGTAGCAATGTCTTTAAACTCAAGGAGAGTAGATTAAATTGGACATTGTGAAGAAATTCTTCCTGGTGAGGGTGAGAAGGCACTAGAACAAGTCGCCCAGAGAAGTTGTGGATGCCTGTCTCTGGAACCTCTGCCATCTTCAGAATATTTATTGTTGATGCCAATACTTCTGTTCACCTTCATTCTTTTCAATATTGTGGTGGGTTGACCTAGACTGAACACCAGAGGCCCATCAAGTCACTCTACCACTGCCCCTTCTCAGCTGAGGGAAAATAAGATGGAAAATAACTTAGATAAGGCAATTTACTAAAGCAAAAATCAAAAGTTTACATGCACTGAAGCAAAGAGAAAAAAAAAATAATTGTATTCTCTACTTACCACTAGCAAGTGATGTTCAGCCACTTCTCAGAAAGCCAGACTTCAGCACATGTGGCAGTTGTTTCAGACAGCAAATATTGTAAATTATGAATGCACCCTGCTTGTCCTCCTTTTCTTAGCTTTTATATCAGAACTGGTGTCATAGGGTATGGAATATCCCATTGGTTAGTTTGGGTCAGCTGGCCTGGCTGTGTCCCTTCCCAGGATCTTGCCCACTCACAATCCCTTGAAGGGGGAATGCTGGGGACACAGCACTGATGCTGTGCCAGCTCTGCCTGGCTGGAGTCAAACACTGCTGTGTCACCAACACCTTTCCAGCTGTCAATGCCCAGCAGAGAACTGTGAGGGCTGCCATGGGAAAATGAACTCAAACTCAGGCCCAATAAAAATGCTTTTCTTCCTTCTGACTCCAGAGTTCCTGGATTAGTCAGATTCTCCCTTTTTATAACACTTCTGCAAACTTATGACTAAAGGGGAAGTCAACACCCTGCAGACACAAATGAGTTTAGGCAGTCAGAGTGGCCAACAAGCTGAGTGCTTGAGTGCTCCCCTCCTGGCCAGGCTGTCTTTAAGTCAGCTTGGGAGAACCAGAACTCTGTACCTGTGTTTGCCCCAGTGAGTATTTTTTGTTTCATTCTTTAAAGAATAGTGGTTGAGCTCTGGCAACAAAACGAGGATCCCAGCCTGCCTTAGGTAAATTCTTGTTTTCCTCATAAAGAAAAATTAATCCCAACTTTATCAATATGTAAAGGCTCCTAAACAAACATCACCAGTCAGAAGAGGAATACTCAAACCTGCTAAATTTTTCTGTAACAACTTCAGTACTTGAAAATGTGCACATTACTTTAGGAGCTTTTTCATACTTTTGGTTGGGTCTACAAGGCTCAGTGTTGTGATATGTAGGTATAGCCAAGTCATGTCTGTAAAAACCATGTCAAATACAGAAAGCAGGATCATCATATTAATGGAATCTTTCAACCAGATAATCACTCCTGAAAAGCAGGAAAAAGAAGTTGGGAAAGCCTGGCTGCCTCACTCAGGACTGTTGCAGCTTCTTTGTGTGCTCTTGCACTGCTCTGCATAAATACCCCTTGACTTACAAGCTTCATTTATTTGCTGAAATTAATGCAACAGCATGCAGTTACTATGGTGATGTGGGCTCCCTGACTATCTCAGGCTAAATCCATACCCACGTGTGAGCTGGTTCTTGCACTGCCTGAAGTTTGCTGGCTCTGGAGTACAACCAGACTGGAAGCCAAGGTGTAGGAATGGCTGGATGCTCAGGGAATGTGGGTACCACTTTCACAGAGACATTGGCTCTGCAGTAGCTGTGGACTTGGTTTGGATGTCTCTATGTCCCCACACACTCCATGCATGGATGGGACAAGCACAGACGACCCTTAATCTTCATGAAGAAAGCAATGACACAATTTGTGTCTCCCAGCCTTGTTGCTCGAGCACTTGGCACTCTGCTTTCCTTTTGCCAGGCTCCTGCCTTCAGAGACAGGAGATGATGGTTCTGTGTTATTCTCTTGACTGCAAAAGCCAAGACTTCAGAAGCAGGTGGAATTCACACAGTGACAAAGTCCTCAAAGTCTCTGAAAATACCTTGAATGCTGTGACAGTCTCTGTTTCCAGGGCTTCAGGGCATTTCACAGATGCACAGCTCTTTCACTGGTCTTCTGCATAAAGGGCTCAATTTGTAATTACTAGAAGCAAGTAGGGAACTTCCAAGAGCTGTAACAATTTCTCTCTGGCTGGGAAAAGGGTGCACTTAATCAAAGCTGTGGTTTGCTGTGAATTACCCACTCAGCTGTCAAGGGTGACTGGCTTTACCCTGCAGCTTGTTCGTGTCCTCTGGAGCCTCAGACACCTCTACACTGCCACAATGATTTTATCTTTTTCAGCCTTCTCTTCAGGAATAAATCTGCGTGTCCAGTGGTGTCTCAGTCAGCAGGTTTGTCTGCCTGGTGCAGCTCCCCATGGCACACAAAGCTGTGCAATAGCATATTCTGGAAAAGAACAAAGTTGCTCAGATGTGCTCTAACAAGGATGGTTTCCCTGCTAGGGTGGCACAGAAATGTTTGCTCTGTTGAGAGATTAAATAACATCTGCAGAGTTTTCTGCTGACGGGAATGTGTCACTTCAGAGCCGGGTGTTTGCAGAAGCAGCCTGTCATTACCCAAGCACCCAGTCTGCAGCTGTGTGGTGCCCAGGGAAAGGAAGGGAAGTGGGGGGCTCATTGCACAAACTTCCTGGCAGATGCCTTACCTGCTGTTTGGAGCACTAATCAGTGTCAGAACAATACAGACTACCAGGCTGGAATCATATTTATGGATAGATTTTGAAAAGTGTCTGTAGATGAAGAAATTTAGAAATTTTGGCAAAATTAGGGAAAGAAAGAAAAAAAACGAAAGGAAAAAAAAAAGGAAGACTCAGGAATAAAGGGATTTTTTTTGGCTAAGAAGCTTGGGATCTTAAAGCCCCCATTCCCTTAAGTAACTTTAGAAACCACAGCTGAGATCCATGTATTTGTGTTCTTTATCTATGGAGGGTTATATCTCTGGATGTTCCTTCAGCTCCCACTGAGTCTGAAGCTCTTCAGGTGCTCTCTAATACCTGACACAGAGAGAGGAGGGGGCTGTGAGCTGCAGAGACAGTTCTTCATGGAGACCTGTGAGGCTGACAAAATGCTCATCCATGGGTATTGTGAAGGAGAAAAATGAGTGTCTCAAACTGTATCAGAGGTCTTTCCTGGAGATGGGAGAAGCATGACAAAATGGAAAGACTGCAAAAAGAGGGAGCTTCAGCTTATCAAGTTCTCTAGCAACATCGAGGCAACAACTTTAGAATAAATTTGCAGATTGTTTTAACCAGTCTAAAGCAGCACAGCTATCATGCAACAACAACCCCACTGGGACAGGCACTGATGTGTCTGAGGTTTCAGGTCTGTCACACCTCTGCATTTTGAAGAGAACTGTCTCCCATGAAACTTCCCTTAGCAGGGGACAGCGCAGACCCAGCTGGTTAACATGTCATGTTCCCTCACACAGACTTTCCTCTTATCCTTCCTTGTTTTGTTTTTCTTGCAATGAAAGATTTTATTTTAATGCCATTTGAGCTGAAGGGATCTGCCTGCTGTTACTGTGCACTGTAATTCTGCTGCCCTTCCAGCACAGCACAGCCCTTCCCTCTCCATGGCAGCTAAAGGAAAAGGAGAGGGGAATGAGACCTGGGCCACACTGAGGTGATTATTTTAAAAAGCTCATTGAGCAGTCCATTTGGCAGTACAGATGTCACCTGCCATTAAAATGGGAAAGGAATTTGCTCTTTTCCCTAGCAGACAGCAGTGGGTTTTGTCTTACTGAAATGCAATCCAGGTAACTGCCCCATTCAGGATGTATTTCCCCCCCTGCAGTTTGGGAGTTACAGCTCTGTTTAACTCCTTAGGTAAACAAAGACAGTAAATTGTTCCCAAAATAAATAGGAAGCAGAAGATTGGATCTCAGAGCTAAAAAACATCCTGTGTAACCATGCAATGCCTCTCCCCTTATCTCTGTATGTCCACGTTCCTCCGTGTGACGTGCACAGTCACCAGTCCACATCACCATCAGGGAATTGGGAAGCTGTGGGGTTTTTGTGTGCACTGGCCAGTTCAATCCACCCACTTCAGAGAAGAAACAAAGAGAGGATTTGGTTATTCAAAACACTTCATAGCCATGACAGCCTGAAATTAAATGCAAATGCTCTTTTTTTTAAAGTGTAGAAACTAAACTATAGCTAGCAAGCAAAGTAGTTAAAACCCAGATCCAGGCAGTTGTAAGGCTTTTCAAGGGTGTGATGCTTGAGAAATTAAGGTCAGAGGAACCCTGAGTCAGTGGAGGCTTAGATGCTAGCAGGCATTATGCAGGACAGAAGAGGGTAAATAGTGGCTGTAAGGCCAGCAGGAGCCCTCATGGCCATCTCTGATGAATCCCTGCATGATGTACAGCAGTGTTTCATCAGTGCTTCCCATGTCATTGCTCCTGGCTGAGCATGAGTCCCTTTAGAAGGGCAGAGAGCCAGACTAAACTCTCAGTCTTGGGTAAAGATATCAAGTGATGGATAACACCCCACTGCCCTCAAGAAGGTGTTAGAGGTGGGGCTTGGATTTGGCCTGGAAAACCTCTCATCCCACTGCATTCAAGTCCTAACCAGGACTAAAACCCTCAAGGCCCAAAAATTGGCCTGGTCCCTGCCTCAGAGGGAAGATGTTGGGCCTTGAGCTTGTTCAGAGATTAAGCTGTTAGTTGATGTCTCTTAACCAAGAGAAAAGGCTCCACACAGGTAACAAAGCCCAGCCCCAAGGAGTCAATCCTCTTGGAGGAACATGTTCCAGAGGTGGTCTCTATCCCTCAGCATTGCTGAGGGGCAGCAGCTCATGGCCCCCTCTCACAGCTGTGAGGAGCTGAGTGTTTGTGTGGGTCACTGGCAGCATCAAAAGTGGGACAAAACCTCCTCAGTGTTTCCTTTGACCTGGTGAAGCTTTGTTCTCCTTTTTCTGAGGAGTTTCCAAGTCTCACCAGGGTGAGACAGAGTGTTAAAACCAGCATTCAAAGATGCCTAAGCACTGAGTGAAATATGAATCAGGACCCATCTCTGTCCCAAAGGCATGTTTAGCTGGCAGCACACCTCCCTTGCTTGTGCTGCTTATTCATTGGCCTTGTTGTGATGAACTTTCACTTTATAAATATATTTAGATTCACTTTCCAGACACTGTCCCTCATTGGATACAGTGAAGTTGGAGTTATACCTAGGAAGAATAAGGCAAGTTTTGATTCCAAAATACTCCCACACCTGCATAAGGAGTCAGGCAAAAAAGTTGGTTAAAGGTGAATTCAACAGCTCCAAGGCAAAATCTGTTTGAGCTGCAGGATGTGTGAGGTACTTGGAATCCTGTGCTTTGTCTGGTTTCTGCCTCTTGACTTCTAACTGAGCATCTGAGGCCTCTCCTTGGACCTTCAGAGTGCTGTGATCTGCAAGCACAGAACTCTGCCAGCTCCATGGGAGCCCTCTGCAGCTCTGTGCAGGGCTGCCAGTCACCCACATGGCTCCCAAATGCACTCAAGAGATCCTCATTGATTTTCACAATAATGCAAAATTCAAAACAGGTGAACTAGATCATCCCCGAATCTCCAAATCAATGTTAAAACAGCAATCATTATTGTAATAAATTTTGGAAAGTTTTAGGTTGCATTCTGCTTTCTAAACCCTCAGGGCACATTCAATACATGTTACCAGCAAAATTAGAAATAGTGTATATATAAATAAACATACAATTAATATACATTTACATTATATTCAAGTATTAGTATATAAACATTTAAGTACTTAAATGTGAATATAATTCATCAAAGCCAGAAATATTATTTAAAAATATTATTTTTTCTAAATTGTAAGATATGCCTATGTATATTTTTTCCCTGTGATAGTGTTAATTTTCTTTATAGCAGCTCATATGGTGCTGCTGTGTTTTGGATTTGTGCTGAAAGCCAATGTTTTCATTACTGCTGAGCAGAGCTTACATGGAGTCAAGGGCTTTTCTGCTCCTCACCCCATCAGCAAGGAGGCTGGGGGGGAACAAGGAGCTGGGAGGGGACACAGAAGGGACAGCTGACCCCAACTGACCCAAGGGACATTCCAGACCATTTGGGGTCACACTCAGTGTATAAAGCTGAGGGAGAAGAAGGAGGAAGGTCCTTTCAAGTGATGGTGTTTGTCTTCCCAGGTAGGGAGATGGATCCTGGCTTTCCCAGGGATGGCTGAACACCTGCCTGCCCATGGGAGGTGGGCAATAATTCCTTTGCTGGGACATGCAGCTTTTGCTTTACCTGTTAAACTATTTTTAACTCAACCCACAAATCTTCTCACTTTTACCCCTCCAGTTCTCTCCCTTATCCCACATGAGGGGATGAGCTGACTATCAGGGTTAAACCACAACACCCCCAAAAAGCTATTTCCAGAAATGGGGGGTTTCAGTGAAACAGCAACACTTCTGTGCACTGTGTTTGCTCAAATAGTGGCAGTGACTTTTCTCCCCTGCAGATTTTGCTAGGGATGAAGCCTTAGCACAGATCAGTTCTAGAATTGCCACACAAATATTGCTTGTTACATCAGTAATTTGAATGCTGGGTATTCAGAAATGACAATCCAGCTTTCTAAAGCTGAGCACTAAAATATAAAAGCTATTTCCAAAAGTCCATGAATAACTTGCTTATGGAATGGCATCCACAAATCCAGTGTCAGAGTTAAACTTTGAATTTCACAGACTTTAATTTGCAGAAACACACTCAGCCTCTGCATATGCTACCTTGGGAGATGAAGATCCATCTGAAAAAGTCTATAAATTTGAAAAATAACTCTCATAAAAACTAATGT
Source organism: Drymodes brunneopygia (assembly GCA_013400955.1). Taxonomy (NCBI): domain Eukaryota; kingdom Metazoa; phylum Chordata; class Aves; order Passeriformes; family Petroicidae; genus Drymodes; species Drymodes brunneopygia. Next base: position 96,178 of record VZTZ01042533.1, read on the forward strand.
GATTTATGTAAGCATATTAAGGAGAAAATACCCTGAACAGTTGGTTTAAGTGCTTAGACTTCTTTAACTTAATATTTCCATATGGCTACATTGTAATTTTAGATTTTTTTTTTTTTGCTTCATACTCTTCTTTGTTAAATTTGAGAAGAAAATCAAGGTACTGGCACAAAGAAATTAAGCAACAAAGATGCCTGCAATGACTGCTTGATTGTTCCCACATGAAGCAATGATTCTTTCTACAAATTCCCCTAATCCTCAAGGAAACATTATTCCAATTGTCACAGGGTGGTTTGTGTGATGTTGTGAACAGATGATCATAAAAATTTCCTGATATGAGAAGCAGAAAAATAAGTGAAGAAATGAACAAACTACATTTATTTTTTTTAAAAATCAGGATTACATTAGCTAAGTAAAGATTAGCTTCAAAATGCCAGACATGGTTTGAATTCTTACCGAATTGTTTCATGTTTTTAACACTTTCACATTTATCCCACAAGATTTTCACTTTTGCCTAGACTTTACTACCCCTGCAATGATCCACCACTAAAAATACTCAGTTTATCTGGAGCTCTCAAACTGGCTTATGTGCTGTTTTTTACCTACAGCTTCCAAAGATTTTGAAAATGATTATTTAAACCAGCACAACACATTGTGTGAACCTTCTCAAATCAATGCAAGCCCACATTATATTCATTTAACTGAAGCTGATTCCTACCAACTAAAACTAAATGGATACAAATCACTTTTAGAGCAACGTGGAGCTGCAGGGGAATGGTGTGATCTCACCTGCACATTTTAGCTCACTGACTGCAATAGTGTACAGCAAAATTCAACAAGAAAAATTTTTTTTTTTTTTTTGAGGAATCTCTTCTCCACTGCTATTCATTCTTCCTGTCCCAAAAGAACATGGTAAGAGCAAGTGAGAAGGCAAAAGTAATAAATGCCACAATGAATTTGCTTTCAATATCTGTACTGGACCAATTGATGGGTAAAGAGGAGGTTGATGTTCAGATGACAGAGCAAGTGTAGGCTGAAACTTGGTTCTCTAGCATGGCCTGAACATCTGTGGGGGCACAGAAAGAGCTAAGTAAAAATGGGAACACTTGTCCAAAAGTGCTGTTCATTTTCCTGAAAGTATCTGCAATCAGAGCTAGTGAGCATGATGGGGGGAAGAAGAAAGGGATGGAGAGAAAATGGGCCACACAAAGGGAAGAGAGGCACAGATGGGGATAGGACTCACCCATCCTGCTCCTGCAGCTTGTGGTGGAAGACCCCCCCCATGGAACAGCAGGATTCTCTTGGGAAAACTCCTTATTTCTCCCAGACAGAAAGACTGGAAGTTCCCCCTCAGCCCTACCTGCCACCCATGCAGGTAGGCAATATATAAATATATCAATCATATTTATCACATGAGAACATTCCAAGCAGCCATTCTTAACACAGGGATAAGATGCTGGGCAGGAGAAAGAATTTTCATTGCACTTCTTTCCTTCAGACTTCATAAGCCACAATGGATTGATGGTCAACACCCCAACACTTAACACACTTCATATGAATTAAAGGGAACCTGCTGAGATACACAAATATTTTGGCATTTTTTGCAGAGTATGTACTTCTTAGCATGTCTTCTTCAAGTGACAGAGAAAAAAAGCCATCAAGAATGGATTCATTTTTTCTCTGCTTTATAGCTTGACAGATGTAAGAATTTATTTAACAATCAAACACCTGGCAGCTGTCTTGCAGGGCTAGTGGCTGAGCCTGGTATGAGTAGATACAGCTGAATGTTGGAAACGAAGCTGGATGGAAGGAGGTGCCGCCTGTGATGCAGCAATGGTTTTTAGTATCAGAAAAAGGGGAAACAGTTATGGAACAACAATATCAAGATCAATAGTTACATAATCTGCTCTTTTTCCAAGGGACCATAATTATTAAAGCATTTTCTCATCTGTGCCACATGCAACTGATTAAAAAGGTACAATCAATAGCAAGTACAGACTGTGGACAGCATAAATATTGAAATCCAGCTCTATCTCCCTAACCAGATTTTCAGTGAACTGCCCCTGTGTGCTCCCAGCACTGGAGAGTGAGTCCTCTCACACACAAGCAATAACACCACGCATCTGCTGGAGATCTGCACAGCCTCATCAGTGTGATGTGCAGAGGAGGGAGCCAAGGAAATGACTCAAAGCTGGGAAAATGCTTTAGTCCAAAAGTCAGATTGATCTTGCCTAAATACAGAAGTCTATAACGCAGGCAGTGATATGAGAGGTAGCCAGCACTGGGTTCCTTGTTTGTTGCTAGAGAGAAATAGGGATGCTGTGAGGGACATTTATCCAGTCTGGTTTAAAGATTCGCTGTGGGATGAGATGAACTTCACCATGGAAGGGCTCATTTCTCTGAGCTGACTCCAAGGGGATGGTGACTAGTGCAGTACAGCCATCTGTTGGGTACAAGTGCACATCTGGCCACAGATATCCATGGGAGAGACTGAAAAAGTTCAATCTACTCAATTCATCAGAAGCAGATCATGGTGCTAGTATATCAAGGAGACCCTCATGTAAAGACAGTTTTGTTTCCAATGGGCATTGCTAACAGCAGACAGAAACAGGAATTAGCAGGTGTAGACTGAAGCCAGATACGTGCAAAGAAAATAGAAAGTGAAGGGTACAATGAAGGAAACAAGCCACTGCTCAACAGTGGAAGAGGTGGCTTCTTGATCTCTGGGAGCCTCCAATGTCTTTATGAAACATCAGTGCTTCAGTTTCACTAAATGTGGATTAAATAAATAAACCCAGTAACCTGAATAAAACTGTGTTGCTCCATAAATCAGACCAGATTACTTGTCCAGAACTTCTGGCTGGTCCCGGTCTTAAATTTGTTTTAAAACCTGCATACTTTTCTATACCTAACAGTCTCTGTTCTACAGGGGAAATAAATAAATACATAGAAATACAGTAGGTTTTTTGTCTTTAAAAAAGAGATAATCCTTTTCAAAAATAACTTCATTCTACATAGTCATGGCAGTGAGCACAAGGATTTCATCTGCATAGACAGGAACAATTTTGCAAGCCAAATAGAACAAGACATCTGAGCTGCTGCCCCCAGAATCAATGGTTCTTCAGTCTCAAGCTTACTCTAAGTGACAAATGGAGGTTAGAGGGGTTGAGTTTGTTCAGCCCCCTCTAGGTGGTACTGGTGTCCATAACCACCTGGGTTTCTGAGATAACAAGAAATATTTGCCCTGAGCTCTGCATTGCTGGCTCAGTTTAGATCTCAGAGAATTCAGCAGACCATGTTCTACTGCCTCATGTGAACTGCTGCCAGCTCCTCTGACTCCTCAGTGAAGAGAGTTGGAGCATCCCAGGGGCAGCTGGGAGGTGATGCATGCACTGTGCTATGTCCTCGTGTCTTTACATGCGTTGTTTCTTTCTCTGCACATTTTCCTTGCTGCAATACAAGAAATAGTTTTGTGAAAGCATGAAGCTACCATTCTTTATATAAGGAAGTGTAGGTCTAATGCATTCAGGCAGGTCATTTTCTCAAACAGGAAACCATATAATACATTTGTCAGGAATGCATCAAACCCCATATGTAACCTCCAGAGAATTTGTTCTTCCTGGAGGCTTTCTTGCATCTTTTTGACTTTTGATACGATGGTTACCAACATTATCTGAATTTACAGCCTGAATGCATTCACCTGCACATGATACTCTTTTCTCCTTCATCTGCTATACATTCCTCCTTCCCTGACATTTACTTCCCTATCAATCCACAGCAACAGGATCCCACCTCAGCTTTCATTTTACAAGGCTGAGCAAATCTCATTCGCCCATTTCACGGCTTCATCCTGCCAGCAGCTTAAAGTCATCACGTACATCACAATCTTTCCCCTCCTACACTGGAAGCAAGTAAAGAACTCTTATCCCAAGGCAGATTGTTTTATAAATTTCTAAGGGTGAGGCTGACTTCAGTTACCTTGCCCTAAAGGGCATCCTGACAGCTCCCTCAAATGTGCTGACTGCTTTGCAGCAGTTAATCTCTCAGTCCAGGTAACTCGTCCTACATGTATCTTGGAGATGGTTTCCAATCTTAATGACTCCATGATTCTGTGCTTTATTTGGATATCTGCTCTTCCTGAGTGGTGGGCTTACCTGTTACCTTGGGTGGTGTCACCCCCTTCCTCATGGAGGTGGGCTATGCACTTTGAACTACACTGGACATGCCCCTTGCTCCAGGGCTGTTTCTGCACCCTGGCTGCAGGCACAGCCTTGTACATCAGCTGTGCTGCTGCAGTGGTGAGGGTGAGCCCCTCAGCATCATGAAAAAACAGAACACCCAATAGAAGTCATAGAGGACTGGGAAATGTTCCCAGGTATTCTTAGGAAGCTATTTTGAATCCACTTTCACTAAAAGCACCAAAGGCTCAGTTTGCACCTTCATAGAATCAGAGTTTGGTGATCATTCAGAGATCACCTAATTCCAACCCACCTGCCATGAGCAGGGACACATTTCACTAGTTTAGGTTGCTCAGATTCCCATCCAACCTGGACTTGAACATTTCCAGGGATAGGGTATCCACAACTTCCTTGGACAACCTATTCCAGTGCCTCACCACCCTCACAGGAAACAATTCCTTTATAATACACAATCTAGATCTACTTTGTCTCATTTCTAAGCCATTGCCCCTTGTCCTATCACTACATGCCTTTGGAAAATGTCCCTTTCCAGCTCTCTTGTAGTTCCTTTAGGTGCCCAAAAGTGCTATCAGTTCTTCCTGGTGACTTTTCTTACCTGGGCTGAACAACTCCAACTCTCTCAGCCTGCCTTCACAGGAGAGGTGCTCCAAGCCTCTGATCATCTTCAAAGCCTCATTTGGAATTCCAACAAGTCCACATCCTTGTCATGCTGGGGACCCCAGAGCAGGATGCAGCATTGCAGGTGGGGTCCCACCAGAGCAGAGCAGAGGGGCAGAATCCCCTCCCTCACCTGCTGCCCACAGGGTTTGGATGCAGCCCAGGAAATGTTGGGTTTCTGGGCTGCCAGAGCACATGTCTGGGTCATGTTCAGCTTCCCATCCATGTGCACTCCCAAGTCCTCCTCAGGGCTGCTCTCAATCTCTTCATCCCACAGTCTGTCTTTGTGCTTGGCATCGCCTCAACTCAGGAGCAGGATAGACCATGCTTAGTACACATGGACTCTGCACTACCAGTCTGGTTCTACCCCTGGCCTCCAAGATAACAGCCAATTATCTATCTTTTATCTGCTTAACTATATCCCAGGTAAACACAATATATTACATTAATCTTTTCCCGAGAATCATTTCTTGTCTCAATAAACTTACAAGGTAATCTTGTTTACTATCTCTCTGATAAACACAGATTTGCATTTTATCCTACTTTGTATTTATTTCCAGATGGTAAATAATTTTTTCCTTCTGCATTTACTCTAAGAAATCACACTGTATGAAGCTTAGATTCATTGTTCTCTGATTTTCTAAATCACTTTTTTTCCCAATTTCTTAGATGTAGGTTATGCTCTGAATGCAGCACCTGTCTGGTTTGCACTAAGACCATTTTCAAGTCCTTGAGATCTTTTGTCCAGATCTTGTACCTAATCATTAAAGCAATTCCTTAGTTTATACAACTTTGCTCTTCTGCCATCAGGAAAGTGTACTCCAAAGTATCCTTTAATGACAAGATTTCCTCTAAATGTTGATTTGTTAATATCAGATCTAAAACAGCATTGCAGCTGACAGTGCTGCTTCAGTGAAAAATTTTACTAGCTTTTGTGCACAGAAATAATGTGACATAAGTATTTTCTAGGCAACATCTGGGGAATTGATTTCTAAACTTTTTTAGATTTTTTTCTTTAGCAGCATCTCAACTGGTCTGTCCTGTACTGAGCTCCAAGCTGTGGGTTAACAGCAGATCTTCAGAATTATCCCTGCACAAGCACTCACCATCCCTCCTTGGAGGGATTCTGCTCATACCATTTATCCCTTCCCAGACTATCCCACTGGCTGGAATGGACTGAAAAGTTATTTTAACCTATATATCTGGCAAGAAAGCAAAACCACACAAACTTTTCTATCCTACCTGGGTTATTATATTGCTTTTCTACCATTCAAAATAAATGCCTATCCATACTAAATTAATCTGTGTGAATAATATCTGCCAGGTATGCTTCAGTGCTTTATTCACAATTTTCCCTAGGGATGACTTCCCCCTGCAATTACCATTTTGTGTTATTTGTGTGTTTAAGTTAATGCAGAATGTACAGCCCCTGGTATATGTGTGATGTCCTTTGAGGAAAAGAATTTATCTTGAGAACTGCATGGTGGCACAGCTCGTGTGCTTCTGTGACATTCAGGAGAGATGAAACTGTTAGCTGGTGCTGATCAGACAAGCACATAAGCCTGACTTTTAAAAGGTTCTTCTGCGTTACTATATTTATTTTGTTGGAGCCACAGAAAAATGCGTTCTTGTCAAAATGTGTCTTTAACAGGCTTTGCTTGCCATTCTTCTTGTGGGCTGGAAACTCAAACAGAACCCTAATACACACTTCAACCTAATCAACAACATTTGTTTTCTGGGTCTATGTCTAATTTTACCTTCTGGTTTATTCCTGACTGTCCTGGGGGACAAGTGAAATGAAATAAAATTACATTATGCTAATAACTTCACAATCACTTAATGCACGTATTTTCAAGTCTGTGCTTGGGAATAGATGGTACTCAAGGCACTGTGAGGTCCAGATGGCCAAAGATAAATCAGGTTTATTTTACTTTTGTGATGTTCTGTAGGTAATGTCTGAACTGCCAAGAAGGGTCATTTATATTGGGGAGACTGAACATGCTACATGTTCCACCTGTGAAACACACAGAAAGTACACATGGCTGTCTCTCTTTGCCATGTAGTTACTTACCTTTATCCTCATTTTAGGTGCTTGTGCCATTTCTTTCTTCTGCAGTAAAATATTTATGGCAAATTGTTTTCATATTATTATAATTTTCCCGTGTCCCGACAGAGGTAGAATCATAGAATCATTAAGGTTGGAAAAGACCTCTGAGATCATCAAGTCCAACCTTTGACCCTGCCCACTAAGCCATATCACAAAGTACCATGCCCACTTTTCCTTGAGCACTTTCAAGATGGTGATTCCACCCCTACCTGTGTTAAAGGTTTTTTCTATTTTCATATCCCATCAGTGCCTTTTTTTAAAATCAATGTTTATTATTCCTCTCAGGCTTTATACTGTCCTTATAGCAAAACTTGCATTTATCTAAGAGTACAAAGGAGAAGAAGTGCTTCATAGCACAGAGAGGTTTTTATGTGAGTTTGCGGGAGCTCCAGATTTGCTGAATATTTCTGCAAATCCGGCTTTTGGTGTTTACTGTGTGTTTTTATGTGCTGCAATACTGAAAGGTCTCTCTGACTTTCACAGACATTTATTGAGAGCAGATTGTACCATATCACAACCTTCATCCACAGCCAACGCTCCCATGTACAGCACTAATGAGTCCTAGCAGGTAAAAACACATCTCTGTGTAATAGTTTGGCCTCACAAGAAGTCCTGCTCTGATGTCAAAGCTGTCTCAGATGTGGTCCTGCACCCAGGTCCTGCAAAGCAGATGTTGAGACCCCTGACTGTGTGTCAGTACCACTGAGCTCTTGCAACTCCTCAACGTTTGAATTCCAGGAGCAAGCAGGAAGGATGCTGTGTGCTTTTATTGTTTCTCTCCTCTTTGCCCTTAATGCACCTCGGTGCCAGAGCCTGGCTGTGTGAAGGCTGAGGATGTGATCTAAAAGCCTGCTTTAAACCTGCACTCTTACCACTTGCTTTTAGAAGACTTTGGATCAGGGAATGCTATCACAGCTCTGTGACGTCTGTCAGAAGTGTAGGGTGTTGTCTGCAAAAAAACCCACCAAAAACCAGTGAGAAGACCAAGCCAGACATGATAAAACTACATGTCAGCTATGGAAAAGTCAACAGCCACCAAATAGCCTTATCAAGTGTGTCATCATTGTGTATAATGTGCTACTGCTGCAAGTTACACAAAATTAGGGCAGTGACTCTTACATGTTTGAACACAGAACACAATGTCCCCCTTCAGTGGGTGTAAGGTAGGTATGCATATATCATCTATCATATGTACATATACATACACCATCTGTCTTCTCTGCCAGCCAGAATAAACAAATTGTGCACAGTCCATCTGTGGTCAATCTTCTTAGTTTCATGTCTATAAAATTTGGAAGTATTTAATCTTTTTTACATCTAATCACACCCATCAATAGGTGTGTCTCTGCGTGGTATAAAATAATCACAAATTATTACCTAATACAAATATACAGATTACCATTAAATCACTTTAAAAGGGAACCACCCTTGTGGAGCTTGGTCCTGACCTAGCAAGGTCATAACCAGCAAGGTCAGCAATCACTCCTGACACAGCTGTGTTTGCTGAGACAGGAACTATCCAGTGGCATTTTGGCCTGGGCAAAGTCCTTGTGTTCAGCAGAACAAGTGGGAGAAGCTGGGAATGGGGCACACTCCTGGATCCTCTCCTCTTTCCTCCCACTGGGAGCTCAGTGCAGTGGTAGCACTTGGTGCATCTTTTAGAGCAAGCTAACCATTTTTGAACAACAATTTATTTACACAGGCCAGGAGAAATAGCTTCTTGGCAACTGTGTACATGCCAAATGCTGATTTTCTATTTTAACTTCTAGACACAATGACAATTGGCTTGTTTGAAAGATGACGGATTATGAACTGAAGGGAGAGCTAATGAGAGCAAGCACGAGCCCAAATCTGCACTTTCCCAGTGCACTGCCTCGCTTTACAGCTTGGTGAAACACTTGAAATTGGGTTTGGGCCCAAGGAGCTTTTGAAATAACCAAACAAATTTATTTTTAGCTGCAAATATGGAGTAACTTTAAAACAGAAATGAAAAGCTGGACAATCCAGGAAAACAAGGAAGAGTGTGGGAACCAGTCAATAAGGCTGAAACCCAGGCTGCTTTTGAGCATCTGCAGGGTAAGTATCTCCTCTCTTTCTTGTTGCAAGGAGTTAGGAAGGGACAAGAAATGAAATCCATAAAAGGTGAATCATTGTTATTCACCAGCAATTAGCTTTGCCTATTAAAACCATCAAGAATTACTCAGATGGCATTCCTAGCACATTATTTAGGGAGTTAACAGGAGGCTGGCAAAAAAATACTCCAGCCATCCTTCAAAAAATAACCCAAAGACAACATATTTCATGACTCCTTCTCCAGCACCACCTGGGTCCATCCCTTTTGCAGCCCAAGAGTAAACAGCTCCTTTATCTCTACCTTGGGATGAGGCTTCTTAAGATGGGACAGCCATAGTTCTGCCACAGAACAGTGTGTGTAAGAGGAAAAAAGTGCTGCAACTGCTCTTCCTTTCTCCTCTTTTCTGATCAGTGCTGGTGATAATGGTTTCCTTGCTATGGCTTGCAGATTCCAGCACGCTGCTGTGTCGAAGCATAGGAGGGCTCAAATCTGACTCTTAAATAAAAAAGGTTTTGGTTCCAGCACAGCATGTTTGTAAAATATCTACTGACAAGTCAAAAACTGTTCCACATGGCCCATAAAACATATGTTAAAAATTATGCATCATAGACCAGCTTTAAATTATTCATTTTTAATTCCTTCAGCCTTGAAAGGCCTTTAAACATTGACTACTGAGAAACAATCCTGCCACTGAGGGAACAGCTATAAAATAAAAAATCTGGCTACTTAAAAATATAGAGAAAAATGCTTTACCTAGGCACAGTTTCTGAATTTTAAAATATGAATAAAGGTCTGGATCCCCACTTGGTGAAAGCTGATACAGGTCCTTTGAAGTCTGCAGAGCTATCCCCCATCAGCAGCTGAGAGCCCTGGCCCAGAGTTTAGATAGATATAGTTTCTCGACATAAGACGACAAGCAAGATTTGCATGGTTAGTTCAAACTATTCCATATTCACTGAGCTGTTGAGGAAATACTGTCTGTGAAACAAATCCTGGATTCTTTCCCAAAACCATCTAAATGACACTTGCTAGTGAAATGCTACAGCATACGGGGGATCGGATCCAGCACGCTGGGTTGGACCCTGCTGTAATTCCTCCTTGTTACCTCCACGCTCACTGGGGTGCATCAGGGAAGTTGAGAGCATCTGAAGGAATTAAGTGACTGTAACACTGATATAATAGGGAGAAATAGGCTCCACAACTTGCTGCTTCAGGACGATTTGGTCTTGTTCTTTGCTCTTGGCTCATCCAGGTGCTGGCAGAGACATGCGGATCTTCTCCATGCTACACCTGTGTCACTGTGCCATGCCTCCCTGAGGCATCTCTGGGGCAAACACACCCCTCTTCTGCCTTGCTTTACAAAAAGGAGCCTTTCTGAGCACACCCAGGCACTGCAGAGCTCGCCTCCATACCTCTTCCTTGCAACTTGTGACTGAGGTTGGTGTGGCTGGAGGGGTGTACCATATCTTACTTCTTGTGTGCTCCAGAGAAATGGTGCAGAGACAGGACTGAACATACAGGGAAAAAAAAACAAACAAAAAAAACCCAAAAAAACCGAAAAAACAAAACAAAACAAATTATCTCTCACTCCCTTTCTTCAGTCATAGAATCACAGAATAGTTTGGGTTGGAAGGGATCTTAGAAATCCTCTCATCTCAACCCCCCTGCCATGGGCAGGGACACCTTCCACTAGACCAGGTTGCTCAAAGCCCCATCCAACCTGGCCTTGAACACTTCCAGGGATGGGGCATCCACAGCTTCTCTGGGAAATCTGTGCCAGTGTCAACTTAACTATTAAAAATTAGGACATTCTTGGCTGCTGGGTTAAGCTTTCCTTGATACAACCTAGTCAATCTTTATATGTTTATATGATGATAAATCTGCTAGATTTTTACTAGATTCATTTTTTTTTTCTGTTGAACTCGTGGACAGACCAGGTGTGGTACAACAGGTAGTGAAATACAGAGTGCTCAGACTCTTCTTTCTCATCACTCTCTTACTCTCTCCCTCCCCCCAGAAACGCTTGGGAGAAATCTACAAATCTGATGCACAACCCTGTTACTAGTGAGCTGTTCCCCAGAGATTCTTTTTTGTAAACAGACCCACTCACCCACTATTATTGTGAAGCAAATGAAGCACCAAATTCAACCAATTTGCCTGAAAGCATGAGAGTGTCAAGGCAAAAAGGTAACAGAGACACAGATGATCAAATTGGAGCTCCTCATCCCACCTCCAGCAAAGTGTCAAGCAGCTCCTGGGAAAAAGCAGTGAGCAGCTATTTAACAGACTGTTTCCACCACACAGTAATTCCTTATATTGATATATTCCTCGTAAAAGAAGACTAATGTGCTCTTTTCTTTTTTTTTAATGCTCATTACTGTAGATTAAATCCCTTCCAAACCCTGTTTATGAAGGATATAACACAATGCTGCTCTTCAGTATCCAGATAGGCAGGATTTGGTGATGGGGTGAGTCCCTCAAAGGGCTTGTATGGGCTCATGCTCCCTGAGCAGAAAGCTCAGGCTGTCACAGGTGCCCTCACCTGCATGCAAATGTCTGCACAGCACAGTACACGATGTGACACTGGTCTAAATCCACACTCAGCCTTTCACTAATAGAACTCTATGGAAACAAGCTCAGTGGTGATTGATGAATTACAGCTCCTACATAGCACGTTACACTTTCCAGTGGAAGTGCCTTGCGCTGGATTTAATAAACCAACTACGTGGGCAGTGTCAGTAACGAGATTAATCACCTGTAAACTCACCTGCTTCACAAAGGGAGTTGTGCACTGGCTGTCCAGTGTTAAGGAACGTGTTTTTCAGAGCTCAGGAATGCATTCTCCCCTCTGATATGTGCTGTGCATGTTCATTGTGCATGTTCACCTGCTACAGAAGGGTGGAGGAGAGATCAGAGGTCATTTGCTTCTTTGGAGGTGCTGTAATCCCCCCACTTCCAGTCATGGCCCCAGTCTTTTCACATCTCATGGCTTCTGTCTTGACACATCGACAATAAAAAAGCCAGCATTATGTTGTTAAATAGTTTTAGCAGACACTTTATCACTTGAATATATCTGTCTGGGGGATTCTTTAATGACACTGCATTCTTTTTAATTCTACTGTTTTTTTATTGTCACCTTAAAAATGTCTGATGCTGCACAGAAAGAAGAGGGCTGAAGCATCCCTCCTGTAAAAAAAGTCTGAGAGTGGGGATTGTTCAGCCCAGAGAAATCACTGGGGAGACCTTATAGCACCTTTCAGTACCTACAGGGGCTGCAAGAAACCTGGAAATGTTTTGGGTTTTTTTCCCCAAGGGAACGTATTTATAGGACAAGGGGCTTTAAAATTAAAGAGAGTAGGTTAAATTAGATATTCTTTCCTGGGAGGGTGGTGAGACATGGGACCAGGTTGCCCCGAGCAGTTGCAGATGACCCATCCCTCTAAGTGTTTGCGCCCAGGCTGGAAGGAGCTCTGAGCAACCTGCTCTAAAACAAGGTGTCCCTGTCCATAGCAGGGGGGTTGAAATCAGGTAATCTTTAAGGTCCCTGCCAACCTAAACCATTCTACGACTCTGTGAATATCGACTATGCGCTATTTTTATTAGCGATGCCACATACATTTTCTGCCCTGAGAAGCGCCGAATTTCTTTCCACTTTCCCTGCTGCGATCACCTTTGGGATCCACGCAGCCCAATTTTAGACCCAGCAGTTTGGGGGGTTGCGGGGAACAGAGCCATTCCTGGGAGGTGACCCTTTAGGGAGGACCCGACCAGAGCCGGAATTCATCCCGGCGGCGGCGCTGGGGTGAGTCCGGGCTCGCATCGCACCTCTCTGCTCGCTGCGCAGCCCCGCTCAGCGGCCCGGGGGAGGGCGATGGGAGGGGAATGGGGGGTGAGATGGGGGGCGATGGGANTCCGACCCCCCGGCCATGGGGCTTGGCCGCCCGCCGGCCCCCGCACTCCGCCGTGAGTACCGCGGGACCCCCTCGCTCTCTCGCTGCCGCCCTCCTTCCTCCCCGCTTACCTGCAAACCCTCCGCTCCCCGCTGCTGCGGAAGGCGCGGTGGGAGCCTCCCAGCCTCCTCACTCCTCGTACGGCTGTTGAGTTGTTGGGGTTTATAAAAAATTATTTCTGTTATTTAGAAGCAAGGGTGGCCCCGGCGCTGGCGGAGCTCGCAGCATCCTCCGGCTCGGCGCCCCGGCACTCCGGAGCGGGGAGGCTTCTCCCCATCCAGCCGGGATTTCCCCGCTGGAGGGAGGCAGAGGGGAGGCGGCGGGTGCCGGGGTGGGCTCTGGAGCAAGGGGCACCTTTGGGTGATGCTTGGGGGCCGACAGCGCCGGGGAACCCCTCTCCAGCTGCCCCACGGACCGGTCCTGCCCAGCGCCGCCGCCGGGTGGGAGCAGCGGGAGGGACCAGCCCGGCGGAGACCTGCACCCTGCTGTTTTATTTTATTTTTTTCTCCCCTGGGTAGGCTGTGTGCCGAAAGAGTAAAGCCAGTGTTACTCCGTTAGAGGGCAAAAAGCAGACTAGCTGTCTTAGGTATCCGCTCGCGCATTCCTCCTTGCAGAATTAATTTCTAGTGGAGCATAAAGAACTAATCTTCGAGGTCAGCAGTTTGTTTTTATTGTACTTGGTATATTTATCTCAGTAGCAAACGTCTATCCCAGCTCCTTCTTGTTATTGTGTGTAGTTTTGGCACAAATGAAAACAAGCCAGTAAAAAAAAAAGTCTTGATGTCTATTTACTTATTTGAGGCAGGAAGATTTTTTTCAACTCTTTGTAACGGTTGGGCTTGTATGTATCCAATACATTGAAATAGCTCATTCACGTAATTGTAAGTCTGAATTTTATATTTGTCTGCTGGGCACATATGTTGAAGGAAAAACCTCCCTAATTATGGATCTTTCAGAGAGATTGGAAGGGTGACAAAGTCCTTGTAATCTTTTGGGTCAATTTTCATAAGCTCCAAAAGCTCTCTTTGAAAAGGAAATTAAATTTCAGTGTACAAAAGGGACAGGAGATTCAAGGATATAAAAAAAAGGAGTCTCTTACTCTACTTTGATCTTGTCCTCAGGAGTTCATTTACTTTGGTGCTCTTCAGTGACACAAAGTAAAATGAAGAGTTGCCTTTAACTGGAGTCTTCCTGCCTCTTGGCATTTCGGGAGGTACTCAGTTAGCAGCACACCCCTCCTGTATATTATTTCCACAGTTTCAGCTGGAGGGGTGAAGCTTCTGCTTGGAAATACTTGGCTTGTTACATCCACAGCATCCTGTGCCATCCATGCCAGCCAGCACCTTCCACAAACCCATGTGTTCACCCCTCCTCAATTCTTCTGTCCCAGTCCAGAGCCAGTGGAGCTCTGCCCACTGTTAACAATGCCTCGACAGAACTGCTCTCGTGTTAGCAGAAGTTTGGGCTGGCCCTGGGTTCCCTTTCTTGCTTTCAGCAGAAGCAAGATGTTATCTGCACGACATGGCTGTGCTTAAGGTCCTTCCTGGGCTTATCTGGGGACCTCACAGTTTTTAATCTGCTTGAACACATGTCCTGGCAGTGGCTGGGGGTAAAGGAGGGAATGGTTGGATGTGTATAAAAAAAGTGGGTTTATTTATTAGTTAATAGTATGTGTTTTCTTGATTATCCTGGAAAACAAAAACTCCCGACAAAGGTCTGTGGTGAACTTGGTGCTCTGTTCCTCTGCCAATTTCTCATTTCATTTACTCTGTTCTGGTGCTGCTGTAGGGTAACATTTCTGTGTCAGGAGGTTTAAATCCTGTGCTTCAGTAAAGTCCCAGTCTATGTTCTGCCAAACCAGCTTTAAAGTTATCACTAAGTTTTTAAAGTACAGTTCTGCTAATAATCATTTATTTTACCTTTTTGCTTGGTAGCGTGTCGAAGCATTGTCTCTGAAAGTGCAAAAGAAGAGAGAAATTGTATTACTTGTTCTTTTGGCTCACTCACTTGGTGCACAATCTGATTCTGCAGGGGACACAGCAAGTTGCCCTGTTTGTATGAATTTGTCACATATCCTGGCCAGAAACAAACTTGAAACCTTTGCAGTTTTCCTTCCAAACTTGATTATACTGCTGGTGGTAATGGCCTCTCAGTTTAGGAAGGTCTCTTTTCAAACTAAACATAATTTTACATAAGACTTAGTATGTTCCTCTCTATTTGCTTTTTTTGTTTATGTAAAACTGGGAGCAACTTGAGAGGAAATTAAGGTCATGGAGATGGCAGTTCTAGGTTATAAAAACATCTTCTATGTCAAGTGTGTTGCAAATGCTGCCATTAAATGATAGTAGAAATAAATTTTTATCCGGAACATGTTTTACACCTGTTTTCAAAAGAGTAGTGAAGCAGAAACATGCTTTTAAAAAGCAAAAGGGAGAAAGCAAACTCAGCTCCACAGCTTGTTTCAAATGCTGTTAATCCCACCACCTGGTGGAGCTTTTCATGGCTCTGGCTGAGGGAGCTCTGAAAAAGATGTATTTTTTGTCTTGCTTCAACACTGTCACATGCCACATGTGGAGTGTCTTTAACTTTTTCATACCAGACTTAATTAATTTTCTATATCTTCTGTATCCTCTGTACTTTTCAGAAGGCAGCATAGGACTATTGATATCTCATCTGAAGCAGCAGATAGATGAACTGGTGAAGTAGGGGAGAAAGTTTTCACCTACAAGTACTTTTTATAATTGTTTTTAATAACCAACCCCTCTTCCAAGATACTCTGGTGGAACCTTTCAGTGCAAGCCCAGTTAGCTTTGTACTAATAATTATATTTTTATATAAATATTACTATAAAATATTTCTATTTACTAGAGAATATTTTCTAAACAGCCTGCATTCAGTCAAGCTTGCAGGGAGCAGAGAGGCATTTTGAACTGATCTGAGATTACTGATGTTGGTTATTAAAACACAGGAGTGATTTCCAGGAAGTAAGGTGAAGTTTGGCAGACATACTTTGCCCCCCTCTGCCATACTCTTGCTTGACTGCATCTAAGCCTGTCTGTTATGTTTATGGTGTGCCTCCTAACTGATAAATCAAAGTCTAACTCAGAGGTATGCAAGCTGAAAGTAAACTCTGGGGTTATCTGTCTGCTCACAATTCAGAGGAATTGCTTACAACAGTGGGAAAGCTCCTTGGCCCATACTGATGTTTCCTGTGCAAGAGATTCAGCCTTGCAGGTGAAGTGCTGTTGTAAAGGTTTGTAGTGCTCATTTTGCCACAGTGCCTGTGGCAGCAGCCAACAGACCAATGGAGGGCATGGCAAGCCTAGGAATGTGACAGCTCCCATCAACCTCTCCAGTCCTGGCAGGAATGGTGTCCCTGGTGCCACTGGTGGGATGGACAGCTGCCTTTGCAGCCCATCCAGAGCCTGTCTGCATCCCTCTCTGGGCTGGCTTGGGGTCTGATTCATTGCTCAGGAGGTATCTGCTCTGTATCACCCGATGTGCATCTGCTCCAGGGAGCTGGGAATCTCCTACCAGGCTTCAGGGATCCTGGCTTCTCAAGCTTAGTCTCTTCGTGCCATTTGAACTGCCCTGGACTATCTGTCCTTGTCTTCTGGGGCCAGCACAGGAAGATGTGACTGTCTGACACCTGGTGTTGTATTTGAGACTTCAGGAGGGTGGGTTTGATGTCCAAGGTATCTTCAGTGGCGCCTAAAATGTGTTTGTCAACTGAATTGACCCTGTAGGAGCTATATGTGTTTTCTGGGCACAAACCTCTATCTTTTGAAATAGATAACCTTATCAACATAAGTGGTCTCTATTTAGGGTGTATGTCTGTCAGTTGTTCGAAGTTGTCACTTCTTGTGACACCTCTTGTCCTGATAAGAGCTCTGGGCTGACCTGGCACTAATTAACAGCAGCCCCAGAGGATCTGCTGTCACCCCCCTGGTCACCTTTGCCACTCTTACCCCAACCTCCTCTTCCCACTGGTGCCAAGTGTCCCATGCTCTGGTTTGTAAGTAGCAAGCTCAAGTTGCTTTGTGTAAAATGTCCTATAAAACTTTGAAAAGCTCTTTTAACTCAGGGCTGCACAATCCCCTCGAGCTGTGTAATAGCTGTGGAATGTGGAAAATGGGGGGTCTTGGCAGACAGGGAGCTCTTTTAAAAACTCCCCATAGTATTGGTAGAAGCTTGCTCTGAAGCATGAGTTAAGATTAGGAATGTCATCAGTTGTAAAGACTGTAGTAATTGTTAAAATGCAATTCTGGGGGAAAGGAGGGTGGAAAGCAATTCTTTGCTGGCTTTGCTTCACTTCGAACTGCCTGTGATTAAGTTGCTTCATCTGGACTGACGTGCACATCCTTCCTCGGGGAGAGGAAGATTTGTGCCCTGTGTACAAGATGACAAAACCTTTGAGCAGAGAGGAGTTGTACTATTTCAGGAAACCTGTTAACCTCATCAAGCCACATCTGTTTCTCTGGGCCAGTCCCACAGCTATTTCTGCCAGGCAATTGTGAGGTATCCTAGAGTGCAAAAGAGACACAATGTGTGGTTGAAACTTGCACCTGGTAGCAAATGTTTGAAGTGTAGCTCTCTTATTCTGAGTACATCATCTCAATGGAGCTTTTTTGTTTGTTTTTTGTAGTAACTTTTCCATCTCTTTGGAAGCCCTTTGTCCCAGCAGGTTTTCAGTGCACTCTGTAGCTTTCTATCCCAAAGGATTTGAGTGGAGGACAAGGAGGAATGGGTGACTGGTTAGAGCCTCCAGGGTCCAAGCACATTTTCCACCTTGCTGGTGCCTGACACAGGGCTGCTGCTGGCGTGGAGGTGACCACACACACTCTTGGTATCCCCAGAACTCCTGCAGCGTGGCTTCTTGTCCATCCCTTTGGGGGATTGCTCTGCAGAGTAAAAACTGGCACAGTGACACTGAGGTATTAAATCTGGTATGATTCTAAAATGTCTTTGGACTAAATAATGGCTAGTGATGTTTTTCCAGGATCTGTGGAGTTTTGGATTTTTTAAATTTTTGGTTTTAGAGCTTTGCTACACCAATACAAAACAAAGGTTTTTTCATTTTAAGGGACACTACATTATTAATAGAGGCTGGATCTTCAATCAATGACTTAATCTTACTTATCTGAAATACTTTGTGTGCTGGCACATCACAGTTCTGTACCAGCTCGAAAAAGAAATCTAATTCTATCAAACCTGCCAGTTCAGTTAATATGACCCTGCCAGGGAAGCATAAGGCATCACCTCTAGTTCTTTCAGGGAGGAATCAGATTCCCACTCCCAGCTCAAATTCAAAGCACAGTGCACATGGCCAGGTTTGGATTAAAAAAAAAAATTAGGGTACTTTTTGCATCCTGGCATGCAAAACTGCAGATCAAATTGGAAGATGTCATTTGAATATTTGGGTTGAAACACAGCAGTTTGAGTCCTACAGACTAGTCCCTCAGGATTAGTCTTGAAGCAGAGACCTGGTTATTTCACCCTGAGACTTCTACAAACTCATGTGTAAAGAATATGGTGTAGGGCTACCTGCAACTTGAATCAGAGCTGACCTGTCAGTTTTGTCTTTTTTGACACTCTAGAGTGCATCCAAAACTGCCAGGGTGTGAAAAGGACACACGTGCCTGTAACTTCAGTTCTTTTAGCCTGGTGGGATATGGTGATGCCTTTTACAGAACCTGCAGCCTGCATTAGTGCAAGACTTTGGCTGTAAATTCTATTGTTCCATGCAGCTAATGCTTTCTCTTACTGGAGCTTCACTTACGTCAGTTTGTGCAAATTATCTGACTCAGATTATTTTGGTGACAACACTGAGAAAAATACTCATTTACACTGAATTGAAGCCATTTTTAGTGAAGCAAAGGCAGGACAAAGTAATAATGGTTTTGATAAAGTGAGGCACTGTTGCTCTTAGATTTACTTAGTCTTAATTCCAGGTCCATTTCAAACCTCTCAGGTAGTCAAAATTACTCATTTTGAAAGAGCCAAGTTTGCCTTCAGAGATGTCAGAATGATTCCTCTGAATTTGATGTGACCTGCATTGTCACAGTTTGTGAGCCAATGGCAATACTGATATTATACCTGAATTTGGGGTTTTGTTTCTTTTCTCTTTGAAACTATTTTTGTAGTGAAGTTATTATTCTTTGGAAGGTTTACCCTGTTTTTCTCTTCACAGGCAATTCTATATATTTCAAGTAAAAAAAGGATCTCCCCTGCTCCTCAGTCTAGTGCTTATTAGAAGAACTAGAACTCTTCTTTCTTGATCTCTTTTCTTTTCAGCTCCCATGTCCTCTGCTTTTCCCCTTCAGTTAAAATCTGCCTTTATTGAGAAGCAATGACTTTATGATCAGGTCTCCTGTGGCTTTACTCTGCCTGTTAAAACAGACCTGCTGCTCTTCTCAGGCAGCTGGCTTGATTCTAGCCTAAAAATTCAACCTGAGAAGTAAAAATGAACTTCTGCTTGCCCCCTATCCCATTAACAAATATTCAGCTTCAAAATTCAGACTCTGATACTGAGGCTACCTAATATCTCAGGTGATCAAGCAGCAGCACTGGTGGGAACACAAAGCAGGGAGATGCTTGATTTGCAGGCAGGACATTGATGCTTGTACAGCAGCTGAGAATGCCACAGCCTCTGGAACTGTGCAAGTTATCATGGAATCACAGAATATCTGTAGTTGGAAGGGATCCACAAGGATCATTGAACTGGCTCTGTGCAGGACATCCCACCCTGTGCCTGAGAGCATTGTCCAAGTGCTTCTGGAGCTCTGTCAGGCTTGGGGCTGTGATCACTGCCCTGGGGAGCCTCTTCCAGTGCCCAACCACCCCCTGGGTGAAGAACCTTTTCCTGATATCCAACCTAAACCTCCCCTCCCCTAAACAGATCCAGTCCATTCCCTGGTGTCCTGTCACTGGTCACCAGAGAGGAGAGGTCAGTGCCTGCCCCTCCTCTTCCCCTTGTGGGGAAGTTGTAACTGCAGTGAGGTCTCTCCTCAAGGCCGGACAAACCAAGTGACCTCAGCTGCTTCTCATATGGCCACCTCAAGACCCTTCACTGTCTTCACAGCTCTCCTTTGAACACTTCCTAATATTTTTCTACTTTTCTTGTGTTATGTTGCTGTCGTGTAGTTATGATGAAGTTCTCTTTTGCTCTGGTAGTTGTGCTGTAATGGCAACACAGAAATGCAAGGAGAAACTGCATTACCCTTTGTAAAAGGTTAGGAATTAAACAGACCCTTGCAAAAACTTCTCTTGCTTAGGAAGGCAATATTGAAATATAATCCGGCTCTTATAAAATATCATATGGAAACCAAAGTTGTCTTTTCTGGTGCTAAGAGGAAGAAGACTATTTGGGAGGGTAGTGTGGGGATGCTTTATAAATTTGGTTAAAGGCATTTCCCTTCTCTTGGGCTGCCAGAAATGCCTGTGGTGTGGCTTGCTGGTGTTAGTGGGGACTCTGCAGGGGATTCACAGAGAAAATCTGGGCAGGGGACACAACTGTGGGGTCAGAGGATATGGCTTTGCTTCAAGATGGCAGCTATAGGGAAAAGATGTCAGCTCCACCAAGGTTATTCTGATCTGTGATGTGAGGTGCCCGTGGAAGTACAAAGTGTGTGTGAGATACTGAGAGCTTCTTCAGAGCTTTAGGAGAGTTTTTTTGTAGTTTCATCTTCATTTCTCTCCTTCCTGAGTAGATACTGAAATTCCTTTAGTCCTGCTCTTCAGGCTTTTTCCCTGTAATGGTTTAACACCCCAGATAGCAGCTGAGTCCCACACAGCCGCTCTCTCACATTCCCTGCAGTGGGAGAGAACTGGAAGGGTAAAAATGAAAAAAAACTCATGGGTTGAGACAAATTTAATACATAAAGCATAAGCTACACATGGCCAGCAAAGCAAACTAAGGAATTAATTCATCACTTCCCATGGGCAGGCAGTTGTTCAGCCATCCCCAGGAAAGCAGGGCTCCATCCCACAGAATGGTAAATGGGGAGATAAGTGCAATCACTCCACATGTGCCTTCCTTTCTTCTCCTGCTCTCAACTTTGCATGCTAACCATGATGCTGTATGATATGACCTTGGGTCAGTTGGGGTCAGCTGTCCTGGCTGTGTCCTCTCTCAACTCCTTGTGCACCCCCAGCCTCCTCGCTGGTGGGGTGGGGTGAGGAGCAGAAAAGGCCTTGGCTTTGTGCAAGCTCTGCTCAGCAATAATAAAAACATCCCTGTGTTATCAACTGTGTACCCAGCACAAATCTAAACCACAGCTCCATACCAGCTACTGTGAAGAAAATTACCCATCCCAGCCAAAACCTCTTTTGCAGATTCTTCCTCTCATCCACCCCTTTTCCACAAATTCTCCTTGCCTGAAGAGAACAGGTTATTCCTGCAGCTTCCAGCAATCCCCTTCCCCTCCCATGCTGTGTTCTCTGTTTACCAGGATCAGAGTGTGAACCAAGGCAGCAGGAGAGCCAGGGACACTTAAACTTTGCATCTGAGGACAATGTGTGGTGTTGGGAGGACACATGAATGTCTGATAACTTGGAGTGAAGGCCTGCCCCTTCTCAGCTCTCTGCTCCAGACTTTGCTGCTGCAAAGGACAGTATTTCAGTTTCCTGGAGGTTTAGTTCAGCCTATAAAGTGGTTGGAGACTCCAGTAAAGATGTAAATGCTGTTCTTCTGACCAACAGCTTGACTTTTGAATTATGAAAGTAAAGGGGAATTTACCACCTAGAGAAAAGAGCTTTAGAGAAGGGATTCACTCTCTGCCACTCTGAGTGGTGCAGTCATCAGAGATGTGCAAAAGCACAGCTGATGCAACATAAATCATCTATATTTTTGTTTTGTTTACTACAGTGAGTTTATCACCATCGTGCTACAAGGATTGTGCAGTTTGGTGCTCTATCCATGTGACTGTTCATGAATTGCTTTTGCTTGCCTGGCTCTTCTAAGACCTTACAGGTTCTTACACAAAGTGTCCTTGACTCACTGTGGCTGTCACAGCAGGTTTTCTGTTAAAAAGTATGCAAAAATCGATGTGCAAAAGTAAAAACTGCTTCAGACCAGGAGTTATAGAGAAAAAGCCTGTATTGTGGTGGCAGGCTGTGTGAAATAGCAGCAGCTTCACAACTTTGTGATAAAACCACGGCGATGCTGGAGCACAGCTGTCCTGCATCCTGCTGTTAAATCCATGTCTCTGCAGTTCAAATACAAGGATACTGTGTGGGACAGTGTGTCAAATGCTGTGTACAAGTTCATGTAGGTGATGCCAGTGGCCCTTCCCTCATCTTGTAGCATTGTGAGGCCTTTGTATGTCCATTGTAGTAGGCCACCAGATTTTTCAAGAACAATTTGACATAATGCTCACAATTCAGGCAGTTAATTACACCAACAAAAGTTGGGTGTTAATGCCTGGTTTGTGTTTCTCCAAAAACTCTGTAACTGCTGTGTAAAACGCCCAGTGCTTCAAACAGAAATTGCCTCAAGCAGCTACATAACTGGTTGTGAGGCCAAAGAGCAAAGGAGCAGGAGATGGATACTGGCTGTTGTAAAATACAAGGTTATTGAAAAATAAAAGGTGATACAGTAATTGCAGGAGTGGCTAAAACATTTGCTAGTAGCAATGAAACAAAGGAGTTTGGGATAAGCTGTTTCTCCCCATGCCCAAAGTCTCCTGTCGATACTGAGTTAAGTATTGGCAGAGGATGTTGCTATGTAATTGCAATTCATATTGGAATGTTTTTAACAGAGGAAAATGATGGAGATCTGTATGGAAAAGAATCAATAGGTTAGAATTACCAATCCAGCTCCTTTGGAGGGGGATGTCTCTGTTTCACAGAGCACCAGAAGAGGCTGCTTGTTTCTTCCTCTGTTGCTGACTGAACTGCTGCTGCCATAGGAGAGGGGCTCATTTGCTGAGCTTCGTTTCTGCTGTCTTAGGAGGATACACACTTTTCCTTTGCCTGTAAAAGGTCTGGATGAAGAATTCTATCACAGAATCAATTAAGTTGGAAAAGATGTCTAAGATCATCAAGTCCAGCCATCAACCTAGCACCAGCTAGCACCAACACCACGTTTACCATTAAACCATGTCCTCAAGTGCCACATCCACAAGTTATTTGAACAATTGCAGGGATGGTGACTCCACCATTGCCTTGGGCAGCCGGTTCCAATGCTTTACAACCCATTTCATGAAAAAAAAAGTCCCAGTGTTAAATTTAAACTTCCCCTTATGCAACTGGAGGCCATTTCCTCTCATCCTGTCGCTTTGTACTTGGGAGAAGAGACCAACCTCTACCTGGCTACGACCTCCTTTCAGGTGGTTGTAGAGAGAGAGAAGGTCTCCCCTCAGCCTCCTATTCTCCAGGTTAAACATCCCCCATCTCCTTCAGCTGCTCCTCAAAAGACTTGTATTCCAGCCCCTTCACCAGCTATATAAAGCTAAATTTCCACCAAATTAAGGCAGAAGTGCTCAGTGTGGCAACTGTCTCTACTGTTCCTCAGAGGAAAGCTTCCCACACTGCAGTGACAGTAGCCCTTTGTCCCTCTGGCTTAAAATACCCAAGTCCTGTCTATGGTCACTGTCATCACACTAATTGAGAAACAATCCTGAGAAATTTGCCCCATTTTCAAGTTACTATTTTGGAAAAAGGACAGTTGTCTTGTGGGAACAAGCTGGACCAAGAGTTACATCCTAGTGCAGCAGAAAGCACTGTCCTCCTCAGGCAAGCTGTCAGAGACTCACACGCCCAGCTTTTCTTTTGTGTGTGTGAATTTTTAAAGAAACATTGTTCAAAATGTCTTTTTTCTGACTTATCTTACCCCACGCAAATGTAGAGCTTCTCTGTATTTTATGAAATAAACCTACCAGGCACAGCACAATGCTGGAAAATGACTTTTCATTAAGGTGCAACTCTCCCCTGCATTGCTCTCAGAGCCACAAACCTTGCTTTTGGCATGTTTCTGAATTTGGAAAATAGTATTATGAGTCTGGCTGTTATCTGCCAGTACAGTTTTTACACCTTTCCTGTCTTGCTTGGAAGCTTAGTGGCTCTGATATGCAGAAGGTATCAGTGTTTATCTTCAGTCAGGCTCTTCTCATGGAACAGGCTGGAGCTGGAACGAGACCCCGAGGCAACTTGATGCACTTGCAGTGGGAGTTTCGGGCTTGCTTGGCAGAGGGGCACACCCTGAGGGTGGGGTTACCACGGTGGCATGTAGCCCTTCCCACTCTTGGAAGGGACCAGCTGGCTTCACAAGGCAGCTCTTCCTTGGTACCATTGGGACTGGTGCCACCTGCTGTGCTGCTGGCACCCTCCTCCCTTCATCAGTGACATGTGGCACGCTGCCACCCCTGCCCAAGGGTTGAGTTAAGAGCAAAACTGGGAGAGGTTCGCTTGTTTTGGAAGGTATCTCTTTCACAGTCCCTCATCTCAACAAAGGGAGCCCATCCAAATTTGTCTTTGTTACTTTTGTATCTGATCAGTCTTCATTTGACAGCTGTTGTTGTTGGAGCTGGAAATTCTGTTATTAGGGCACTGACACTTTTCTGAATATTAAAAACCTCTTGCTTTTATAGCTGTCAGAATCAATCTTTCAGATCTCCCCCTCCAGCTGCTGTGCTCTCTTATGAGCTGATTGCATCTCCTGGGCAGGTAAGTGTTGGCATTGTTTTGCCTGGCACCAACAATGTTGATTTCCAAGGAAAGGAGGGTGTTTCTGCATCTCGGATCAGGCCCTGTGATTTGTTTATGAGACTCTCTTCTGTCAGAAACAAATGCTGTGCAACATTTTCCCCTTTCTCCAAGAGAGAATAGGGTCATGCTCAGTAACCTTGAGTATAGACTTGTCATACCTAGTGAGCTCATTAGGGCTTGATCTGCTCATTACCTGGAGACTGTTGAAGGCAAGACCAAAATATTTCAGAAGCCAGCGAGGGCAGCGCGCTTCCCTCTGAGTGAGCATGGGAACATTGCTCAGCACATGCATTTGAATTGACTGCTGAAGCTGACATCTGCTTACTGAGGTTTACAAGGCTTGTGGCTTCTCATAATCTGTAAAACACGTGGCATTTGTATGAGCAGGCTCGTCGCTGGTAGTTCCCTTGCCCAAAGCCAGCAGGACTCTTCCATCTGTATTGCAGAGCCCTTTCCTTAAAGCCATCAGTTACTGTTGTCTCAGAGTCCAGCTGAATGTGAATAAAAATAAAATTTGCTTTCTTACTCTTCTCTTCCCCAAGAAAAGCCTTTCATAGGTATGACAGCCCTTACCAATCCACTTATAGCTCCTACTGAATTTCAACTTCCTGTCCAAAACTGTTAGGACGTGAGATGGTTAACCAGATGTTGTTACTCAAAGGCCTCAGGACGAGGGTTCCTTGTCAGCAGTATGTGGTCAAAGATTTCAGACCTGATGAGTGATCTTTAGGGCATGCAGCAGGCACCCAGAGAGTGTCTTGGGTGTTGAGAGAGTTAAAATTGCTTCGGATTTTTTTCAGGAGGTGCAGAACAAAGCCACAGCACTGGTATCTTGCATTAAAGATGTCCTTCAGGCTGCCCAGTCTGCTATTTTAGGTGGCATAAGTGATGTAAACATCATGGCAGAGAGGCTAAAACACTTGTTGTGGTTTAACCCCAGCTGGCAACCACTCACTCACTCCCCCACCAGCGGGACTGGGGGGAGAATCGGAAGGGTAAAACCTGGAAAACTCATGGGTTGTGTTAAAGACAGTTATTTAACAGGGAAAACAAAAGCCATGCACAAAACAAAACAAGGAAATAATTTCCTGCTTCCCACGGGCAGGTAAGTGTTCATCCATCTCCAGGAGAGCAGGGCCCTGTCACAGGTATTGGTGACTTGAGAAGACAATCGACATCACTCCAAATGTCCCCCCCTTCCTCATTCTTTCCCCCCCTTTATATACTGAGCATGATGTCACGTGGTCTGGAATATCCCTTGGGTCAGTTGGGGTCACCTGTCCTGGCTGTGTCTCCTCCCAGTTTCCTTGCCACCATGGCAGTGTGAAAACCACCCGAAACACAGCCCCATGCTGGCCCAAGTCAGACACCACTGCACACCAGATGGAATAGTGTTTATGCAGGCTCATGCTATCCTTCTCAGTGGGTAACTTCATAGTTCCCCATCACCTATTGGATTTGTATTTTATCTAAACAGGGTGGAGATTTGTCACTCGGCCTCTTTCACCAGGATTCCCTAGGTGCACACTGAAAACCAGTGTGTTAGCAGGGGTAAACCTCAGGCATTGTGAATGGCAAAAGTTACATCCTTTTGGTTCAGCTGACCAGAGATGCACCTTGCATTAAGGTGGTGACTTGGTTTCTGAGCTTACCTAAAAATATAAACAATGTGCTGACTGGCATGGTTATATTTTTATTGCTTAGCCTGTCAAAGGAGACAGTGGCAGGGAAAGGTCACAAGTAACTTTCAGATGACATTGCATTAATTTATAACAATGCTGGAATTTCCGTTGAGATGTTTCCTAAGGATATTGCAGGCATCTGGCAAAGGCTCTGCTTGTTTTTTCCTTTGGTAAATGCCCAGAACCAGAGACCAGTGCTGTAAAATGGAGTAATTAAGTGTGTTCATTTCTTGTAAAGAATGATTACTGTAGTTCATTTCATAGTTTAGGGGTAAGGGAGGTCTTTAAACATACCTTTGCTCTGCTTGTGTAATTTGAAGGTGGCCTTTTTTCTCTTTTTTTTGGTGTTGGTTTGTGGAGGGGATTTTGGGTTGGGTTTTGTTTTTTCTTTTTAAAGCACAAGGCTTATTTAAGAACTTTTGTAGGCAAAAGTATTTTGCAATGCCAAACATCTTCTGTTGTGTGTTCAGAGCAGGACTTTCTTTGTTCTTCAGCTCAGAGTGCTTTAGACAGAATGGGAGAAGGACATGAAGGAGAATTGCTTTGTACTTAGCAGAATTAGAATAAGCCCACAGGCACATGGTTTGTACTTTTTAATTCTAAAGCCTGAATCTGATCTCACTCCTACTAATCTCTAAAGGGATTATTCCTGATTTACACCATCCTGAATGAAATCAGAATATGGCCCTGAAAGCCTGTTTGTACTGCAGACATTGTCTCAAGGCAGCTGACCTGCAAATATGAAAAGGAGACCTGAGTTCCTGTGGGTTAACTGTTTAAATTTGTCAAGCTGAGTCGACTACAGCTTGTTTAGCAGGGAAATGGTACTGCAAAACCTCAGGCTAGAACCCATTTACCTCTCTTGGACTAATAGGAGGTAATCAGAGGATCCTCTTGGTTCAACACAGTGCCCTGTATTTGCATAGCACCTTTCATCTGAGAATATTAAATAACTACTTCATTGCACTTGTGGAAGCTGTTCAGCCAGACAAATCTCTTTAATGACCTGCTGTGACTCTGGTTGCTAGCAGTGAGGCAAAAATAAGTTAGTACATTGAGTCTCTGGTCATGAGTGGCATCTGTAAGGAGAGGTCTGCAACCTAGAACAGTGTGAAGCTGTTAGCTGGAAATACTGGACTTTCTGGAAGAAAGGCTATGTCATACTTAGCTGCTGAGAAGAAAATTGATTTTTATTAGCACAGGTTCAGCTAGTGTTCACTGAGACAGGTACCAAAAGCAAAGGTGCAGTTTCAGGGTAGGAAAGCACAGGTTGCCTTTAAGTTGTCATGCCAACTCCTTTATGGGCCCAAATTAATATTCTTTTTGTTCATGTTTTGGTTGTCTGTATGCTCATTTTTAAGGCTGTGTTTATATTGGGATTAAGGGAAAGTTGAAAACACCTTTTCTTGGGGCTGCTCTAAAGTATATATTATTATACACTTGTGCATATTCTTAAATGAACACGTCACTTTTGTCATTGCTGCAAAGCACAGTTTTGGTGTAATGACACATTTGCAGTGTTTGAACACACTAAATGCAGAGGGAACCACATGGGTGGCCCACCTATTTCCTTTTAGAATTTTGTTCTTGAGTTCTATTATCAGCTCAGATTTCCCATAACTGTCTCTTTGCCATGTCAGTTTGAGATGCTCCAAGCTTTCAACTGCAGTAGTTAGATGACTGTGAAGGATCCTGTCTTTATGGACTGTAGGATGCCTGCATCCCATGATTCACCCAGCACAATGGAAAACCACTGAGCTCTGGGACACTTGTCAGAAAGGCTCAGTATAGGAAGATTTTGCTCACGCTGGCTCAGTTATCCCATGCAAACATCTGCTCCTGCTGTGGAGCTGAGCCACTTTTTCCTTTCCAACCTGAAATCATGGTTATGACATAAATATATTGAACCAAATTTGACATGCACAGTCATTAGTCTGAAAAATACCCTTAATTTTCCTAACCAGGAGTAAGAAAGTCTGTTACTTCCTCAAAGGTGTATTTAGTTTTATTGCTAGTCACTGCAAGTTGTTAGCCATGGCTAATGTAAGCCCTGCCTGTCTAGCAGCAGGGACTGGAGGAGCTAATGACTGAATTCCTGGAGGTGAGACTTCATTGATTCAAGCTGGAACAGCTGGTGAGCGATGCTCTGAGGAGTTTGCATTAGAATGAAAAACCCAATTGGCTTTGTGTCTGTAGTTTATGTGAGTTAACCCAGAAAATTCTGCGGTGAGAGCTCTGCATTTTTCTGTTTTCCACAAAATCATTGCCATCATCTCAGGTCCACATCCCTCTACTTTTCTATATTTCTCTTTTCTATGATATAAACCAGAGTAAGTGCCATGTAAGCAAATGTGGGATTTAGTGGGAGACTGAGTACTCGTGGTTAATCCCACACTCTTCAGCAAAGCTCTCCCTTCCTTCAGTCTCGCCTCTGCAGCAACTTGTGCATCAACCTGGCTCCTCTTCAGTGAAAAGGAGTGATCCTGGACCTTCCTTTGAAGCTTTTGCTGTTTGATTGAAGCAAATTTTCTAAAAATTCTCTCCATCTATATATCCACTATAGGGGAAGAGACATTTTTCCCTATTTGTCTTTGCTCTCAGCTGGTCTCACGAAGTCTGTTGCCACAGCAGATGTAAAGGTGGAGACATTTTAAAATACACCCCAAATCAGATATAAAATCTACTGCCATGCTGAACTGGTTAATGTTGCTTAGCTGACATGTCTGCAGTGTGGGAAAAGCTGCATATTACTGGCCAAGCACTTCGTAAATTTCTGTTATTTCTAAAATGGATGCCAGCAATTGGAAATATTGAGCAATTTTTAATTGAAGGGATATGATCAGTAGGTGATTAGTGTTTGGAGTGCCTTGGATGTGTGCTGTGTTGTAGAGACAAGCCATCTGGAGCAGGGCTGTGGTTTAGCTGCTGTAATGAGTAGCCATGGACTGCAGTGCCAGAATGACCAGGTTTATTACATCGATGAAGATCCTGAGTAATTCAATTCATTTTCACAGATCTAAATGAACTAAAATGAGAACATAATTTGGCCTGAGGTTTTAGTTTGATGCTCTTAATTATTAAACCAGGATCATCAATGCATTTTCCACTATGCTTAAAATAACCAGCCACAGCAAGTCAGGCTGTTGAGTTCCTTCCTCTGCCTGCAGCTTTTACCAGATTTGCTATGGCCAGAATTTCACCACATTTTGCCTGGATGGGAAGTGTGACTTCATTAGGTGTTGTATTTGCTGCTCACAAGCATCACACTCTGCCTCTGACCTTGGGGATAGGGGAAAAGAATCATAGAACCACAGAATGATTTATGTTGGAAAGGACTTTTAGAAGTCATCCTGTCCCACCCCCCTGCAATGTTCAGGGACACCTTCCACCAGATCAGGTTGCCCAGAGCCCTGTCTGTGCTGACCTTGAGTGTTTCCAGGTGTCAGCACCCACCCCTGCTCTGGGCAGCCTCTTGCAGTAATGCCCTCACTGCTGGGGATTGCTGGGCAGATGAGTCCCACCATAAATCTGAGTTAGTCACAGAGACTGTAGCTTGCATTGCTGCAGGGAACCTGCAGCAGCCCTGTTGGTGTTGCCAGGCTTGTAGCTGCTGGACTTAATTACTCTAAAATGAAGACTGATTTGTGGTATGGCACCAAAATTAATCCTGCCTTTTCCTGAAATTTTCATTACACAATCTTTTTGCTGCTGTCCTATCAGCCATGGTGATGTAGAGCCCTGAAACTTGAATCTGAAGTGCTGCCCTGTATCCAGTGTTTCAAGGGGTGTTTGAGGCAGTGAGGGTTACTGGAGGAAGTGGCTGAAAGAAAAAAAACCAACAACAAGAAAAAAAACAACCTTTGAGAATGCTTTGATCTGAAATCAAATATGTGCACCAGGGAGGCAGTGTATTTTTAGGAGGAGGGCACAGGCTGCATGTGAGTAGATGCATTCTATTTGATGTACTGAGATCAAGGTGTCAGAGTCTTTAGCTGCTCATCTGGCCATCTTATCTTGTGTTTTTCCTCTTAATTTTTCCCATGTGTTTTAGAATAATGTTTCCCTCTTGTTCTGTGAAACATTCTTATGCAAAGCCAAGTCTCCTGCAACTCAAACAAGCTTGTTCATAGCACAACAAGAGCAAAGAGGTGTCAGAGTTTTGGTTTTGCATGTAAACACATCACTTATTTCCTTTTTTTTCCTTCCCAAGCTCGTTATTAAATGAGAAGTACTTTAATGAGGCATTTAATGGAGAAAATAAAACAAAACAACTTCTATATCCTCTAGATTGTTCCCAAATCCCCGAATGAAAAATTATTTAGGGATTAAAACCCTTGCTGTTACCTGTGTCATTGCAAAGCAATAACGAGCAGAACTTGAAAAGCTCTTCTCTCTCCTGGTTTGGGGTACCAGCCTCTATCACAGCATCAAACAGCCATGCCAACATTTTTTCATGGTACCAGATGACTAAGTTTCATAGCAGATTCTCCCCCAGTTTAATGCTGCTAATGACTGTGTGAATGAGACTTACAATATAAGCACAAGTTTGGAATCTCAGCTTCAGCATTGGAGCTTAAACAATCTGTACAGGAAAAGGCTGTTGAGAATGTAAGCATCAGTTTAAAATTGTCAAGTTTTCCAGTTTTTATTGCAATTTCCCCAAAGCCATCCACAGCAGACAGGAATAAATTGCAGGAATGAGGTTCTTGCTGTAAGCAGGGACAAGTGGCGTGCCCTGAGCACTGGCACATGATGAACAAGCCAGTGGTCTCTCTCTCAGCAAGAGCTGAGTCACTTGGGTAATTCCTGTTTTAAACAGCAGAACTGGATTCATGCTTCAAGCAGCCTCAGACAGCCAAAGAGGAATAAACTTCAGGTTAAAACCTTGTATTGGTGTCATTACCTTGTTCTCCTTCATTTTTACCCCTGCAGTGACAGTGTGCCAGAGGGTAACAATGGGAAGGGGAGCTTTGCTGTGTGTGGGAATAATAAAAACCAGCAGGGTCTACACTGTGAGCTCCCAATCTGCAACAAGAAAAATAGAGCACTTGTCTTGCCTTCTGATGTACAGGAAAGAAAACCAGAGGCAGGTTTAGATGGAATTTTAACTAAATGGTTTAGGTTTTGCAAGCTACAACCTTGCAGCCTTTAATGTCCTGGATGAGAAGAATGAGTGGCTCATTTACTGAGAGGGTGGTGAGACACTGGAACAGGCTGCCCAGAGAAGCTGTGGATGTCACATTCCTGGAAGAGTTCAAGGCCAGATTGGATGGGGCTCTGACTAAATTGCCCTAATGGAAAGTGTCCTTGCCCATGGCAGGGGTTTGGAACAAGAAGATCCCTAAGGTCCCTTCCACTCTAAGCCATTCTGTGATTAATAGCTCTTGGTAGGTAGCAGACATGGTTCTAAATGACAGTATGTGATTGACAGTGTGTTGAGAGTAGATGTCCCTCAGCAGGATTTGCCATCAGTGTGGCAAAGATGTGGCACATTGTTGGAGATGTTATCCAAGTGGGATGCTGCTGCCTGCCTGCCATGAAGGCAGAGGTGAGACCCAGCCATGATGACCCTTGAGCAGAGAAGGGTGCATTGGTGCAGGAGTGAATCAGCCCAGATGGGATGGGAGTTTGGAGAGCTGCCAGGCCCAAAGGAGCTGCAAAGGTGTCAGCCTTTTGAGCAGAAAGCCTTGGTGGCTGGAGGAATTCCTTCTGCCCAGGCAGCTCCATGAGCTGAGGTGCTGTACAGACTGCAGTGGCTCTGGGGACCACTCAGAGTTGTTATTCTGTTATTCTCCTGCTGCACTTGACATA
The DNA here is from genome assembly GCA_013400955.1 of Drymodes brunneopygia. Lineage (NCBI taxonomy): Eukaryota > Metazoa > Chordata > Aves > Passeriformes > Petroicidae > Drymodes > Drymodes brunneopygia. The sequence goes on from VZTZ01042533.1 coordinate 128,361, forward strand.
CAGTGATGAAGAGTGGAGGGAGCTGCCACCACAGAACTCCTCTTTCCCCTCTGGCAGGATGGAGCCTGTCACTGTTTTATCTCTGTCTCCTCTTGATCCCAGTGCTGGGGAGGGGAGCTGTAATGTGGTGATTGCACCCGTGCCAGGGAAGGTGGTTTTAGGTTTTCAGGGCTTCCTGAACATTGCAGCTCCAGTACGTTTTGTCCCCAGACATGTCTTTATTCTTAATTTCTGAGGCTTTTCAGGCAAGGCAGCTCAGAGCTCCTCCTGGGTGTCCTGGGTCAGTGGTGAGGACAGAAAGGGACAATAGAGAGCTGTCAGTTGGAGCCAGTGGTCAGAGGAGCCAAGAAAACAAACAGCTAGGAAAAACACCTGGCTTCTAGGACTTACTTCCTTAAGAAGCACAGTGGAGAGCAAAAACATGTGGGATGACTAAGATATGAAGGGAAACCATGCTCATGTTTGGCAACAAGCCCTGCCTTTCAGCACTGAGGGTAGGGCTTGGTTTCTCCGTCTTGCTCCAGGGCTAGTACATGTGTGGCTGTCATGGAAAAGGCTCCCACTCCATCTGCCTCTTCTTGCTGCTGGATGACAGAGCCACTGGCAGAATCAATACTGGGAATAATACCCTGCTGCAGCCCCATAATGTAAAAATAACCTTGCAGAAATGAGTGTCTGAGGGAATTGGATCTTCATTTTCTTTTAAGAATACTCCAGTTTCTCTCAGTCAGGAGAAAACTGCCCTCCTTATGAAATGAAAGGCAGAGTGCATGTAGGACTAAACCAACAAAAACCATATATATGTGTGTATGTATGTTATCTTTTGAAAAATATCTAGCACATAGGTGTTTCTTTTAGATTAATATGGAGGAGATGGAGAAGATTCCTCATGGTCCAAAATGAACAGGATCTGCTTCTCTTTCTGTAGGAAGAAAACAAATTTCACTGGCCTGATTAACTGAGATGTGTCCTGCTGAATCCAGGACCCAGACTCTTTTTCATGAAACCTTAATACATAAAACAGAGTCAAAACCCAAATAATTAATTGTGCTCAGATCCATGGCTCAACTGAAAACTAGTTGGTGCCTTCCTTATACCTGCACCCCCTGTACACTGTCATGGATGGGAGGTCCAGACTGACCCGAGCCCAAGTGCCCACACATGCAGCAAGTGAACCCCTTTCAAAGTGTTTGTTTTGCACATGAGGAAACAGCTTCCCCAAGTGTTTATTACTTTGCCTTGTCCCCTGATTGAAAGGATGCTGTGAGCCCTCTGCACAGGGCAAATGTTAGGGTGTTCTTTTTTTTTCCTCAAGTGAAAGAACAACAATATTCAAGTTCCAGTGGAGAAATGATATTTCATCAAAGTCTAGTTGACCCTGAAACTTTCTACTGTGCTATGGTTCTGAGTAAACCAGGAGAGCAGGGTTTCTGATACACCAGGTGCTGTGTCTCATGCTTTGGGCTGTATTGCTGCCTCCATAGGGTTAAGAAGGAAATGGCTTTTCCTACCTGAAAGAGCCTTTCATAACATTCTGGTGGTCTTTTGGAGCACCAGCTGCTGGTGATAACCTGAGAACGGAATTTCTCCTGTTCAGCCTTCTGAACAGTTGTAATTTCAGTGGCAATTTCTCTTTGTTCACACTGCTCAAATGCACTTTTCTGGTGATTTGTAGCAGAGGATTCATTAGCTCTTTTTTCAGCAGGACAGCTCTGCTATGCATGCAAGTCAGTGTTGATATTATAACGCATTTATCTCTAATTTGATAGCCCATTGCTCTTACACATGTTCACTGTCATTGCAAAAGTGTGCTTTTGTTGGCTTTTCTCAGGAAGGGATGAGGGGATGCAGAAGTGAAATTTATTTAGTAGAGAAACCTAATTTCTGTTCTCTGTTAACAGCTAAGCATGTAAAAGAATAAAGCCAAAAATATTGGTGAATCATAGAGAAGTACAAGGTGCAGTGCTTTGCAAATGCAGCTGAGGGATGTGAAAACATGATTAATTTTCAGAAGATTTTGTACTGTAATTCTGCATCACACCTCTGGCTCTCAGCACTCTTGTCTGTCTCTCTGTGTGTTCAGCTCACAATATTCTGATTAGCTGGGCAACTACAGCCTTAGTTATGGTCTAAAATCCCCTGAGCCACCAAAATACTTGAAGACAAGGAGAGATGTTGGTAAATAGCACATGATATAGCTGGAAAATCTGACCACAGAAAGCCCAGGTGTCTGCTAGAAGGCACTATTTTCTTAATTACCTAATTTTGGATACTTAGGGAAGTGTGTTAAAAAACAAAACTGAGTTGTGGACAGTTCTTTTGAGGTCTAACATGACTGTTATGGATGATCCTTAGTCTTTCAGGTGCTTCCAGAAAAACAAGCAGAGAAACCTCTACTGTATGCCATTTTAACGTGTTGATTATTTAATTTATTTATTTATTTTTAAATCTGGAAGCTTTTAAATCAAAAGCTGCTTTTCAAGTCTGCTTCACAACGATGCTTTCCTTATTTGCAAGGTTTTTGCTGAACCTTTTATGAATATTTGACTCTGCAGAAACCCCCGAATTACCATCCGCCCACGCACAGCTTTGCTCCGGGGTGGCTCTCTGGTGCTCTGACTGCCCTTTCACAGTGCCAGGCCTCAGGGAGTCACAACTTCCCAGCACAAAGCACTTGCCCTGTAGTTCTGCTTCTGCTTTGTTGTATTCCAGTTTTTTTAAACCCTTTTTTGCCCCTCTGACCTGCTGCTGCTGACCTCGCCGAACCTCTGTCCCGATCTGTATCTTATGCTACCCTGAAATATCATGCACAGGAAGCATCTGGCTGTTCCCCTGCTGTATGGGGCATTCTTTCAGCAGATTATCTCTGTTTCATTCTGCTCCGTTCTGGCACAAAGCCTACAAAAGTCATTTGACTGACCTAAGCTCTCTGCAGATCCAGATCATCCATCCCCTGCCACTCCTGAGACACAAGTGATTCCTGCAGTGTCCACCTGCTCTGAGCTGGCTGCCTTGGGGACCTGGGCATTTGTCAGGTTTGCTTTTTTCCCCCTTCTCATTGCTTTGTCAGTCATGCCCCCTGGAAAAGGAACTGCAAGTTGCTAGAAGAAGGTGAATCAAAATGTGCTCAACTTTGGGAAGTGAAGTGTGTGATGGAGATGGGATTTTTAAGCATCCACTGACAGTATTCATAGAGGCAAGGAGGGGATGTAGTTCTCACAAGCTTCTGGCTTCTACACTTGCATATTTTCCATTGAGAGGGAAGTTAGCTTGAGTTTTGCAGGTGCAAGAGAAAACAAGTGTCTGTAGCTTCCTTCCGATTTTACACTGTTTTTTCCTCTTTTTCAATAAATTTGGCTCAACTGCTTTGCACAGCCCTGGCAGGTACCCAGCCCCCATCGTGTTTCTTTGTTGAGTCAACAATAAATCCAGCCAGAGGAGAACAGCTTAATGGTCTGTAGTAATCATCCATCCAAAATCCTGGCTAAAGTCTTCATCCCTCCAACATGTGTAGCTTCTGCGTTTGCCTCCTTTCCTCCAAAGGGGAACCATTTATGTGTGTGGTGGGTTGCCAGAGGGGCCTTGGTGTGTGTTCAAGGCTAGGTTGGGTGAGGCTTAGAACAACCTGGTCTAGTGGAAAGTGTCCCTGCTCACAGCAGGGGCCTGGAACTGGATGATCTTTAAGGTTTCTTTCATCCCAAACCACTCTGATTGTTTGTCATGAGTAGTGCAGGTGAGCTGATGCAGCATAAAATGGCTGGGAAGCCCTGGGATCCCCACATCCCTGGTGAAGTGTGTGCCTAACATGTCCCCTTTTGGAAAATCAGGAGAACTTTCAGTTGGAATGCAATACCTTTTTCCAGTCTAAAATATAATCTGCTCGGTTCCAGATAAATGGGTTTCACTTTGATGCTGCAGATTTTAGTCTTGTGCGTTTTTGCTGTGTTGATCAGATTAATGCTGTTGTCATGGTCATCTTAATGGTGTTTCACTAAAATGCCTCCTTTTCAGGTTGGGTAGCAATGTGGGAATCTCTCCCTTCATGTTTTAATTTTTTTTCCTAACTTTTTTATTAGCAGGATAAGCATTGAGGTGTGATTCCCAGTGCTGAGACCAGAAGGTCTATTCAAAGAATTCAAAACCTCATGGTTCCTGAGGGCCTCCTAAAGGGTATTTAATATTTGGGGTTGCACCAAACCCCTCAGAATATGGCTGCAAGGAGCAAAAGCCTCTGAGAGATGTACTTATTCATGACTGTGTACAGTCATACATTATAAAGTTTAATATTTGCTTGCAGACTGGGTGATAGGGACTCCATTTGTGCTGTGTTTGCCTCTTAATCATTATGATAATTTCTTATACATCATCTCTAAAAGGCAGATTAAGTCCATGCAAGACAAAACCTCCCATGGTATTGCTGCTGAGATCTGCCCAATAAAAGCAGCGTTGGGTTTTTGGTTTTTGGTGGTTTTTCTGGTTGTTTTTTTCTTTTTGAGGCAAAGTTCTTATTTACCTATTAGCAAACCATGCAATTACTAAAAGACATTATTCTGCTCAGTGATGAAATAAGCCCCAAAGTCGCACCAGTGAGGTCACCCAGGTAGCTGCAAATGAGGTGCCTGATCTTAGCAGCAGTTTGCTAATTACAGCTGATTCGTTAGCAGGATGCTGCCTGGCTGTGGCAGCTTCCAGCCGGGGTGGGTGGCACGCTGGTGGCTGTGCTGCTCTCAGCACCACGGAAATCCTGAAGGGAGTGATAACTCTGCGGTCAGCACGGCAGCAGGAGGCAGGGCAGACACCCTGACAGAGACCACAGTGCTGCTTGGTTCCCAGCACAGTCCTTGTGAACTGCAAGAATTCATTTTCCCTTTCAGGGCCCCTGAGCTTGAGTTTCAAAACGAGAACCATATTTTGAGCTCTTTGTTCCGGCAGAAAAACAGCTTCTTGTTCCTGCTGAAACTCTCTCAGAGCTGCAAAGGTGTAAACAGAAGCCAGGCTCTGGCTCATGCCTTAAGTGTAGTGTTTGTGTTTGCCAGGTTGGCTGTTTTGGTGGGCCCCCTGTGCGGGCTGTGGCTGAGCAGGGCAGGTCCCACGGTCCTGTCACACTGTGTTGAGTGTGGCTGCTCTCGCTGCCTACAGCTCCTTCAGCTCATTTCGTGTGAGATGTCTCTCTTCCAAGTGAGTAAACCACAGATGCAACTTTCTGCACAATTACCAACTTCTGTGGAACACTTATGGCTCCCTCCTCCTCCGCTCCCACTGTGCTGCTGCTTTTCTGGAGGCACATTAAACAGATCTGTTCCAATCTGACTGAAGCCATTGAGTTACTTAAACAGATTGACCTGACTTGGGCTTATCAATTTCTTTAATGAGGTGTCCTCTGCAACTTCTGCTTGGCTTTTTGCCATCCTTCTCATTAAAAAATTTATTTTGGAATCTCTTTGTTCCAGGTGGAGTCGTTGCCAGATAGTTGGCTGGGTATATGCCTGACCCTTGCCCCCTAATAATGCTCTGATTTTCATTTCTAAACCTAGCAAAGGCGCACTGAGAAATTACCTTGCTTATTGATGCATGATTTGGAAAGTGTTTTAATTCTAGGTGAGGAGCAGCAGTGAAAAGGGTGCTTCTTCCCTCTGGCTCCATGGAAATAACCCTGCATAACAGAAAGGGTTTCAAGATTAAAATGCTGGGTTTTGCAGCCTGGGTGAGATGCCTTTTTATGGTCACCTTTTAAAACAACAACAGTGACAAATTCCACCAGGCTGGAGGGACTTTCCACTGCAACTTCTTTATGAAATTGAACCTTCAGGATCAAATGGTGGATATCTGAAAGCTTTACCCAAAGTGTGGAGAAAAAGATCATTGTTGATGTATAGAAAAATGGGTGTGCTGCTTTGGGATGAGTATGCATCAAAAATGGTTGGATTAATAAATATTGTACTCTGCCCTTGAGTATCTCTCCATGGGCACATCTTTCTTGATGCTGATGGTCCTTCCCCTAAAGCTGTTGAATTAGCTGATATTAGGAGGTTGTTCTGGTCTTTTTCCTTGAGCCATTAAGTGTCATTTATGTATTGTACATCAGTCAAGGCCAGATTGTCCACAAGTGTGTGAAGTCACACCTGTTGGAAGGCCTTAGGCTACAAGGAGAGTCCCTTTTTTGTACTCCAGATCCTGCAACTTGAACCTTCACCCAAAAGTATCTCCCAAATTCTTCCTCCTCTCCAAAAAAAAGTAACAAGCAGTGCTGGCTGTTTTCTTTCAGGTCACAGATTATTAATCCTTCAGGTGTAAGCCTGAGCAGAGCCCTCAGTGGTGGGAAGGAAGGATGTCCTTCAGTCTTCATCTCAACAAAACTCACTTTTTGCAAAAGCCCATCTTGTCCATGTGTGTTGGGCACAACATGTGTACAATGTGGGGACTCTAAGGAGGCAAAGACAGAGAGAGAAATGAGTGATTTTTGGGTGCCTGTTGGGTGCAACCATGAGATGTAGGGCAAATACTCTATCGAGGTGCAGGGACATCCCACCATGTACCTCTGGGAACATTACCACTACTACTACTTTTTGTTTTCTTTTAAGACAAAGCCTCTGCAGAGTTTAGGTGCCAGTGTGGGAAGAGAGCTGCTGACCAGAAGGGATTGATGCACAAGTTTGCACTCAGTCATTCTCTTGTTATCTCTCTGACTCTTCCCCAGAGCAGAGTCCATCTGAGCTGACCAGGTTTAGCAGGAACTGGTTTTGCCTTCATCCTTCTGCGTGTTCTTTCTATACTTGGTGGGGGAAGGTTCCCAGCTCCACTAAAGTGTTGTTTTATTCTTTCATCCTGATAGAAATAAATCCAATTTCATACAAAGTTGCTGCAGAAGAGAAGCCCTTCTGCTCTGGCAATTAAACCACCTCTGCTCCTGTCCCTCTGGCTTCAGACACCCAGCCTGGCTGCTGACAGTACTTTCATCTCAAATGCACAGTTAGAAGAGCAGAACAGGGAAACCTTATATCTTGCAATATAGATACCTTTTATATAGAAATGCATCTTATTCCCAGACAGAGAGGAGGGGGGGGGGAGTGTGTGTGGCTGTGGGCCCTGGAACTGAGCAGGATGCAGGAATAAGCAGGCATTCCCATGGCATTGGTAAGGATGCTGTGTTTCAGATCCCTGCAGTGTGCTCCAGTCTCCTGTCTGCAGAGCACAGTCACAGTATTTATTACTGGCTGCTATTGGATTTTTATAAAACTGATTCAGCAGAGCATTTGCATCTGCACTATTTAAGGGAGCGTGGAACGACCGTGTCATTACAAAGTTCGATGTGTGCTTGAGTGTCTTGCTGAGCTGGTATTAATTTAGAGAAAATAAATAGGTGCTTCCTGGCTTGGGTAGGAAGCAGTCTGGGGCCAGTGTGTGCAACCTGATTAGATTCAGGATGTTTCAGTTCTGAGTGCCTAACTTAAGGTACCTCAACACACAAGTTAATAAAAAAAAATATGAGCACCCATGAGAAAAGCAGAGCCTTAATGGCACTGAACCATATACAACACTCCTTTACAGAGGGTTTTCCAAGGTGTGCAGTCCAAGCAGTTGGATAATGAATGTAAAGTTGTCCAGAGGACCGTGTATATTGGATTTGCAGACAGTGTTATTGAGCTGTGGTCAGACTGACCACAGATTGACCCATTCTGACTCCAATAATCAGGCAGCAGTCTGCATGGAAGCCACAAGAGTTAGGAGAAGGTGTTTTTTGTGTCCTGTGTGTGCCCAGTGGGCCTGATCCTACATTCCTGTGCTGGTTCGGAGAAACTGACCATTAAAATCAAAGAGGTTTTTGACTGACTAAGGAGTTCAGACTGTATTGCTGTGGATTTTAGTTCCTTCCATTCATTTTCCTTTGATTATCAGTACAATGCTTTATTTTTGCACAGTGTAATATTTTATTAAAGGCGCATTTGTAGCTAATAACATTTATGAAGAGGCAGCTTTGACTGAAACTGCATCTGAATGTCACTTGAATAATGAATGGGAATGCCATATATCCATTAAAATTTGAACAATGATAACTGTATGTCTGTTAGAGTCCCCTTTTTGATGGATATGGCCAGCAGCCATTAAAATACAGTGAGAATTCTTGTTCGCAGTCCCACAATGGCTGATAATGACACTCTTGATAAGAATTTGCAGCTCAAGACACCAATTTTACAAAAAGGATTTATTGCAGCTAAGAGCAGCTCTGAAGATTAAAACGTAACCATCATTCAGTTATCCTTTTTTTTAATATTTTTTTTTAAGTCTCACGTATGTAAAGAAAGGATTTTACTTCCCCATCACTCCCTGGAGTTGGTTTCCTGCTGGCCCTTATTAGAAGTTACTCACTTTTTGAATTTAAAATGTTAGCCAATATCCCCACTGGTTTAAAAGGAAAAAAAAAAACCGAAACCTTTTCATCCTGTTTTTAACACAGAGGATTTGTAGAATTTAGGAATAGATGTGGCCTACTGGGTTGTCTAGTCAGTTTTGTACACCCCTCCATTATTTCTTGCAAGCCGTCGTGTTTCTGGGCTTTTTAATGTTTATAGGTGCATTGCTGCTGCAGCTGTTCTCCAGCTCAGTGACATGTGGCTGTCACTTGGCTCTAACAAGGAGACTCACATGGCACTTTGAAGTTGGAAGAAAATAGGGAAAAATCTTCTTAATAGAATCTATCCCAGAAAGTGACTTTACTTAGCTTACAGTAAATATGGGGTGCTTCAAAAAATGTATTTAACTGTAGAGTCTTGTAACTTGTTTCCTTGGACCTACAAAGCTGATGCAAGAGGAAATGCAGTGCAGTGGCTGAGATGACTGACAGATTTATATTCTGCTTTTTGACCTTCAAAAAGTCACTTAATCGAGCTTTTCCTTTCCCCCCTCATCCCTTCTGCAGAGCAGGGTTTATCTGAGCAGAAAGTGCTTACTAAGCACCAATTGAACACCTACTGTGCCAGGACCCTGAGCTTTATCTTTCAAGCCTGGTCAAATCCAAAATAATAGGTTGGTCTTCTGAAGAAATAGGTTGTTGAAAGAATCATGTAGGCTCGGGTTTTCGACTGGCACAAAAAACTGGGTTTCTTAAGGATTTGGCAAGCTGAGTTTAGCTTTTCTTCTGTCATTATGGATGTAGTTTGTTGACTTTGCTGATTCTTTCCCTCGGTTCCTGTGTTCAGTTCCGATCTGGCAGCGGGAGCTGGAAGGCTCACATCCTTGTGCATTAAACAGGATGCAGTGCCTAATTATTATCTTGATTAAATTTGGTGATTTAGTGGTCTGTAATTGTGTGTAAGCTCAGACATCCCAAGGTATTACTCAAAGCCATGGTGACTGATCATCTGGTCAGGGTTGAGGCGGCACTGCGTTGATTAAATCTTACTTTAAGGAGAAGTTGGTTCACATCTCTGCAAGGACTTAAAGCTCTGTGGGATTTTGCTACATTTCTCTTTGCTGAGCAATATGTAAAAGTACATCAAGTGCAAGGCTGGATAAGTAATAAATGTCAAGAAAGTATCTACAGCAGGATGTGTTTGTAAAATATATTAATGGCTCCTTGTTTAATTTAAGAAGACAGAAAAATACTGCATTCCTGATAAATTTCTGACGTAAGTACAAAAAAAATATAAGAAAATAAATATATGCCAGTATCATAACTTCCTCTTGATGACTAAAGCTATGGCATTTTTAAAGCCAGGGTTGAAGCAATTTTAGGCGTGATTCAATTGAAATCTCTGCCTTTCTCTGCCCTCTCGGAATAAACCACCCATGCATTTTAAATTTTGCTCCTTTCATATGCTATGGGATATTGATAAAAAATGATAATAATAAAAAAGCAATGCCCCTTATAGCAAAGAAAAGGCGGCCTGGTAGTCAAATGTTTTTCAATCTCGGTGCAACTTGGACTGAAAGACTGGAATATCACCCAGTAATAAGGTTGTGGAGATGAAATCCACTTGGATAAAAAGTACAGAGCTATGCAACTTGACAGGCTGAGTCCTAAAGGGCAGCAGTCTTGGATCCAATAGTCTCTCTCATTTTGAATAATTGCTGTGCAACACAGAATCAAACATTTATTGCTGAGTACAGGTGCATTTGCTCTCCCTGGTGACCCTCTATAAGCAAATGTGCAAGACGATTTTATTACCAGGAATGCAATTCACACAAACTGTTTGCTTTAGAGAATTAAATAAACCCAGACAAAGGACAGTCAATACTGTTGTTTTACCTTCTTGCATTTAAATGCTACCTCCTGGATGGTTCAATAGCAAGCTGAAAGACAGAAGGGTTCTGTGTAATTATTCATGTGGAGAAATTTACCTTTGAGGAAAAGCCACAAGAGCACCAAAATAGAGGGGTTACTTTGCTGTAGACAAATCCAGGGTATCACCTTCATCTGAGCAGGCTGCTGTGATTGATGGCTAGTGGGAATTCACTTGACTGGAGAAATATTGGCTAAAAAATTTGTTTCCAAACTGGAATGGCTGAGCAGTGGCAAAGCTTTGATTTTGCTGCCAGTGCAGCATTTGAAGAGTGAAACCATATTTGTGGCTGTGGTTGAAAGAGCTTCTGGGAGACATTTGAACCCATGCCATGAATTTTTGAGCATTTTTCAGTGTGAGGAAAAATGACATCTCGGCGCAGCACTTGCCTGGGGAGGGGCTGTGATCAGTCTTGCCTTTGGGCAGAGCCTTCCCTGAGACCAGGATCTCCTCAGTGCAATTAAAAATAAAGGCATCTGGTGCCTGGCTTGTAGTGATGACAGCACGTTGCATGGTTGTGCAGGGACATTAGGAGCCATTTAAAGTGCCAGCTAGTGCCTTTTTTTGTTATTCTACTGTATTTGTGCAGTGTTTACTATCCTTTGCTAGGACAAAATTAGCCCAAGCAGAGTCAGAAAGGTTAATGCCTTTGGTCCTCTCCTTTCTATCAGTTTTATGAGCACAAGAGACCTAAGGCATCCCAAGTCATTGCTGTATTCATAAACCCCTGAGAACTCCATTCAGAGATACAGGTACAGATCCAAACAACACCCTGGACTCTCAAACATGGTAATTGCTTGTATTCAGACATTCAGATAATTGCTGGTGTTCTCTCCCCCAGCACTGTGTTTTTGTAGAGTGTTAAGGTAAAGGAGAAGAGAGAAGCACTATAAAATAAAATTGGACGTGATTGATAGCACCTCATGGAAGCAAGAGTAAATACTGAAATGCTGATTTATCTTTCCAAGACCAACAGCTGGGGTTTTTATGAGACTTGAACTAAGGAATATAAACACTGGGTGACAGCCACAGTAGGACTGACTATTCAGGCTATATCTCCAGTCTACCCACTTATTAAGAGCCAGCACACAGCAGTGTAGAGAAGCCATCAAAAGACTGCAGGAAGTCCTCAGCTGTGACAGATCTGTTTGTGGGGCAGGGATGAGATCTCCTAGGGTTCAATCCCAGCCAGGGTATTCTGGGGTGTTCATCCTCTGCAGGGTTCAGGGTCAATCCTTCAGCCCCGTGGAGCACAAACATCACAGGCATGGGATGAAAACCATCATGGCCCATTTTCTGAGCATCTAACCCTGGGTTTGGAGCAACAACTTTTGTCCTGAGCAAAGATAGGTGGAAGGAGATGTGTCTTCTCAGCACTCTTGAGAGTGTGTGATCTGGCCAGAGGAGTCCTCTCTACCAAAATTTTCTTTGTAATCATTTGTGAGGTAAATAAACTGCAGGCATCAGACACAGCCAAATGAAATGGAAGCTGTGGCAGAGTTGGTCAAGGGGACTTCCTCCTTCAGAAACTCACGTAATGGGTCACCCAGACTTTGAAGACAAAATATTTGGCAAGTGAGTTCAAACTGAAGAAATTCTCTTATTCACTCAAAAGCTCATGCTTCTTGCTAACTCAGTAAAGTGCTGTTGGGACAGGTAGAAAGGGCTGCTTTCCAAAAATAAGCAGATATTATGCAACAAGCTTAGTTATATTAATAAGTGAAAGACAGATGTAATATTCATTATCTGCTTTCAAATCCAAGTAGACAGTCATACTGATAATTACTGATTTTTTTTTTATTCTTACAAAGGGAAATGTTTGAGGAAAGGCAGATCTCCGTCTTTAGCGTTCTTTTGATTCCACACTGCAGCTTGGTAAATGATGAAAGATGTTCCATTTGTTGGACACCTTACTTGAAGCTTTTCTGTTGGCTTTGTGATCTGAACTAGGTCTGACAAGCCACATCAAGAGTCCTTCACAGGACGCTCCCTCTAGCAAGAGTAATACCCTTCTTGCAGGACCTGCTTCTGGAGTTCTCATTGAAGTAAATGCAGTTGATGTGGATAGAAAGCATTTGTCTCTGTTCTGTTATTTTGGGGTTTTTGTCTTGATTCTGTTGAATATAGGAGCTGTCCTGCATGTAATGTCCGCTCTTATAAATAGGAGCAATACTAAAATTCATCCTTAATTGTTTTCAAAAAGGGATTTAGGATAAAACAGCTGGTGAAAATCACTTGAAAGACTCAGCTGGCTTTGTGTGAAGTTGGAGCAGGCTCAAAATACACTGACAAGTCCAGCAGTGAAAAAAGTCTCTGTCAGCTGATGTATCTCCTTCCCCTGCACTCTGAGTTGTTGTCTCTCCTTGGGCACTGGATTTCAGTGTCTAAATTGGGAGCCCAGTAAATGAGAAGGCAGGTCTGTTGGGTTTGCATGGCAGGGTTTTGGCAGTAGAGGAGCTACAGGGGTGCCTTCTGTGAGAAGCTTCTGGAGGCTTTCCCCTGTGTCCAGCTGAGCCAATGCCAACTGGCTCCAGGATGGAGCAAGTCCATCTGCAGCACTGGTGGTGCTTCTGGGATGATGGGGAAGGGGAAAAGCTGCTCCTCAACAGCAGCCAGGGAAGAGGGGAAGGGGGGTATATGAGAGCACACACTGAGGTCCCTGGGTGACAATCCTGGAAGATTGTACCTGTGCAAGGGTCCCACGCTGGGGCAGTTCATGCAGAACTGCAGCCCATGGGAAGGACTCCCACTAGAGAGGTCTGTGGAGGCTCCCTGAGGAAGAAGGAGCAGCAGAGACAAGGTGTAATGAACTGAGCACAGCCCACATTCCCCATCTCCCTGCACTGCTGGTGGGGGAACAAGGAGAGAAATCAGGAGTGAATTAGAGCCTCAGAATAAGGGAAGAAGGGGGGGAAGGTGTTTTAAGATTTGGTTTTATTTCCCATTGTCCTACTCTGATTCCCAAGTTGAGTCAGGTTTGCCTGTGATGGTGACTGGTGAGTGATCTCTCCCTGTCCTTATCTCAGCCCACAAGTTTTTCATTATATTCTTCTCCCCTGTCCAGCTTAGGATGGGAGTGACAGAGTGGCTTTGGTGGGCACCTGGCATCCAGCCAGGGTCAGCCCAGCACAGTGAGGTTCCCCATATTTCCAGTGGTGGGAGTGATCCTGCGCTGTGGTCACTCAGGGGCAGAATTTAACTCCAAAATTACAAGTGTGCATTGAAAGCATGAGGCTGAGGCTTGTGTCTCAGAGATGGGCTGGAACTGCACATCCTGGCTCTTGTCCTGGCTGCTCGTGGGGAGTGACCCAAGAGCTTAAACACCTCCATTCACCTGCTCCATCATCACAAGGATACTTGCATTACCCTCTGCAGGAGTACTGCTCTCTGCATAAGCAGCCTGCTGCTAATAATATAACACTAAGCACCAGATTCATGTCTTTGCAACCTCAGTGGCCTGAAAGTGTGAATAGCTGCATGTGGCTTCTCTGGCCCAGGGAAAGGCAGAATGTGAAATTTGGGCTTGAATGCCTACATGGAGTTAGAAGAAAACAAATAAAAAATGAGTTGATAATATACACCCGTGTCACACTCAGAAATGCTCTTGACTAGGGTGGGTGACAGTAGCCTGGTGCCTTCTGGATGCAGGTGGAGGCAGCAGATAGCTGTGGTGACTGGTGCCAGGCAAACCAGCTCCTGCTGCCAGGGCCCAGCATGGAGCCCTGTGGCTCCTTTGCAGGCATCGCCATGGGTCACGGAATCACAGCCAGGGAACCAGCTGGTAGCTCTCTGTCTGCAGCTTTCTTTATCCCATAAAGGCTTTCAAATGCAGCCTCCTGCTCCTTGCTTTTTAACAGGTGACATTGAAGAACTTTCACTTTTCCCCTGTTTTTTTATAAGGCTCTCTCTGCCTCATCCTGTCATGGGTGACGCCCCCGACAGCTGACCCCTGACTTCTGCACCAGCAAGATTTTCATGGAACCATAGAGGCATTAATGTTGGAAAAGGCCTCTAAGATCGTCAAGGCCAGACATCTATTTTCTTGTCCAGGAAGCAATCTGTGACAGGGCTGCCTAAAACCCCCTCCTTCAGTGTAGGCACCAAGCCCTCACTCCTCCCCAAGCGGCTGCTCTGTTCTTCTCCCGGAGACATCAGGGATGGGGCACATCCAGACCCTGGGAACAGCCACCCTGCCTCCCTGCTCAGCTGCCCTTGCCAGGCAGGGCTGCAATCTGGGCTCAATTCCTGGAGCAGGATGCAGCTGAAGCAGCTCAGTGTTCCCCTCTCCAGAGACCGGCTGCTCTCACCTGGCGCCTCACAGCTAATCACTCTGACAGGAGCCATTGTTTATTTTCCTCCATCCTTGTCTTCCTTGTTTTATGGAAAATTAGAGCAGGCAGGCAAGCCATCCATCAGCCTATAAATGCTGCGGAGTCTTTTGGCTCTGTGCTAAATAATTGTGCGTTTTATTGCTATTTGCACATTTATTTTCCGCGGCAATAAAATACAAACTGCAGTCCTCAAGACTTTATATTTTGCATCTGTATCGTGGCAGCCACACAGCCTTCAGCAGCAGCATGCAGCCTGCTGCCATAAATTCACTTTCTTATTTTAGTAGGTCTAACATTTATTTATAATTAATGTCAGAGACCTTACACAGGAATGCCAATTATTGATTTTTTTGTTTTTTTAAGAAAAAGAAATTACTTTTTTCGTATTACAGCCACAGCAGCACAATCAAATTGCAGAGGCTAATCTTGTCCACAACAGTGGAAGAAAAGGCTCTTAAAAACTGAGTTGGTGGTAAAGTTATAAAAAGCATCATGCCACCCCTTAACTCTGGAGTTTGTATAGATGGAGATTATTGTGTGGGGGGCAGGGGACAGTAATTCAAATCAGCAGCTCTGCTGGTGTCAGTGAAGATGAGTGGGAAAGGGTAAGATCTGCAGCAGGAGCTGCTGTAACCCCTGCAAAATGAGAGTGTTTGGAAGTGGCAGGAGGGCTCAGTGTCCCAGAGCAGCTGGGGATGGGGGCACCCAGGGTCTCGTGTGGATCCCCAGACCCCATTGCTGTGACTGAGGAGTGACTGCTGTGCCTGCAGGTCTGCACTGCCAGCACTGCCCGTGGGGTGCAGCACTTCCCATGCCAGGACTGTACATGGAACTCAGCTCCACTTGCCACAATCACCTGCACAAGGATGTGAATTCCACCAAAGAAGCCTTGAAATGTATTGTTATGGTTTGAATCTGCCATTACCTGCTTAGTGCTAAGATAGCTACCCGTGCATTTGCAAACTAAATGGCCCTTACCAGTAGCCCTTGCACAGCTTGTGCTTCTCCTTCAGTCCAACTATGCCAGGAAATCTGCTGAGGGAGGCATCAGACTTGGCAAAGAGTGATGGGAACAGCAGCCAACTCCATCTTAAACTAATTTTTACCCCTGCAAGGGATGGCTGCCTAACAAGTGTTTAGAGGCTGAAACAGCCCTGAAAAAGCTGCAGGTTGGAGGTGTGAAGGGGCTGCAGAGGGCAAAGTAACTGCCCTCAGTGTCTGCTGCTGCACCAGCTCCCCAGTCCTGATGATTTACTGTCAGAATGCTGAGCAGCTGTGGGGAAAGGGAAGAAGTGGAGCTGGGAGCAGAGTTGGGAGCCAAGAATGGCTGTTACATTTCTACCTCAAACTCTGTAATGGTGAGAATAAGGTGGGTGCCTACAGGCTCACTCCCCCCTTCCACATCTGCAAAGGAGAGCTGGCAACAGCATGTCTTGGGTACGGTGGTATTTGGAGGGATTACCAAAAAAAGGGGCTTGTCATGAGCAGTTGTCATGGGGGAGGAATAACTCACCTGTTTTGTACCACCTTGCCCTCCTTCCATGGCAAGTGAGGCTCAGTGGGTCAGGAAATGAAAACAGAGGTGATCAGTCCATCCCTGTGACACCTTCCCAAAGAGCTTCAAAAACAGTAAGGCAGCCCTGTGTCAGCTAGGGGGGTGTGATGTCTGTGCATGGATGTGGCAAGAGATGCTGTCAGAGCAAAGCTGGATGTTGCTGAAAGCAGGGGTGAAGTGTGTGATTCAGTTTGAGGAACAGCAAACCAATCCTGAAGGATTCTGCTCTGCCTTCCTGGGGGCATTGAGTGGCAAAAGCTGTGGAGAACAGTGAGGGATGGATTGTCAGCATCTCTGAAAACTTATACCCCAAGCATCTCATGTGGAGTACCACAAATGGAAGCTTTGGTTGTTAATTGTTTGTCAGTGCACAGCCACAAATGCCACCTGAACAACTGAACTTTGTTGCTTGAAGTCTGGCTTCTTTTTTTTTTTTCTTCTTTCTTTTTTTTTTTGTCTAGCACTATTAGGGTTTTTCTTTCTTTGCTTGCTCATCAGGAAGGCAGCTCTATTTTCATTTCTGAATTAGCTTGGTATTTCTGCACTCATTCAAGGGTGTCTGGCCAAC
Source organism: Drymodes brunneopygia (assembly GCA_013400955.1). Classification (NCBI taxonomy): domain Eukaryota; kingdom Metazoa; phylum Chordata; class Aves; order Passeriformes; family Petroicidae; genus Drymodes; species Drymodes brunneopygia. The sequence continues at coordinate 145,095 of VZTZ01042533.1, forward strand.
TTGAAGTAACCTGCAACACCTGCCAAGCCAAAGGCTTTACACACCAGGACCAGATAGCCTGGGGACAGGAGAACCTGTGCTCTGACAGAGCTCTATTGTCTGGGCTTCGGGCAGGTATCACCCACAGGAACCTCTCCTGCACAAGGAGTTATTGCTGACAGGCATCTGGACATAAAGGAGCTTTATTCTTGCCCAGTAGCACTGGTGGGGCTGCAAAAGCTGCTATGACAGTGCTGGGGAGCCTGGCCACCAAATGTGCAGCTCACCTCCATAGGTTTTGTAATGTTGTTTCTGAAAGCAAATCCTGTTTTTCTTCTGCTTGTGTTGCATAAGTTGAGCTGTAAATCATGTTTCACCCCATGGATGCTCTTGCAGACCCAGGCCTACTTTTTTGAGTTAGAGAAGGCACCCAAAACACCCAAGAGCCTATAGGAATGGGACAAGGGGCAATGGTTTTAAATTAAAAGAGTTTGGATTCAGAGTAGGTATAAGGAAGGGTGATAAAATACTGGCACAGGTTGTCAAGAGAGGCTGTAGATGCCCCATCCCTGGAAACATTCAAAGTCAGGGTGGATGGGGCTCTGAGGAAGCTGATCTTGTTGAAGATGTCCCTGCTCATTGCAGTGGAGTTGGACTAGATGACGTTTAAAGGTCCTTTTGAAGCCAAACCATTCCATGATTCTGATAAAAGCTGTTGGGAGGAAGAGGAGCAGTGTCTCTCTTATTTTTTACCCTTTGCTGTAGAAGAGAGGTTTTATCTCAGTGGGAGTTGGTTTGGTTCAGACCAGTAGAAGTTTGGACATCCCTGTGTGCCTCCCACCCTCCCTGCACGCAGCAGCATGACCCATATAAGGGTTAATTCCAACAGTAAGCCCTGTCAGCAGGTCAGTAAACCTGCTCCCAGACCCTTCCTGCTCCCTGCTAATCCAGGCAAATCCTCTTTCCTTGTACCTTCTCCTGTTTCTTCCATTACCTAGGAGTAAAAAGGTGAGGATGAAGGAAAGGAAGGAAAGTTATGGAGACACTTTAGCCATTTTGGTGGGTGCATGAGAGCAAAATCAGTCTCCCTGAAGTGCAGAGTGGCCCCTGCTGTCCCTGTGGGCTCTGTACGGGTGTCTGTGTGCAGTCTGCCCTCTCTACCTGCTCCTCCCCCCATGACTGCCTGGACAGTGGCATCCCAGGACTCTCCCTATCTTTCCCAGCAAGAGTCATGTCCTGTAAATAAGGCTGAGCTTATTTCCCAGGCTGCCTTTCTCTAAAATCAGGGGGACTTCTTCTGGGTTCATTTAGTCAGGAGAAAAGGAGGCTGAGGAGAGACTTTCTCTACAACTCCCTGAAAGAAGGGGGTCAGTGTCTTTACTCAACAAGGGATGGAATGAGAAGGAACAGCCTCACATTGTGCCTGGGCATGTTTAGAGATGTGTTTAGACTGGATATTAAGAAAAATGTCTTCACCACAAAGGGTGTGAAGCATTGGAACAGGCTGCCCAGAGAAGTAACAAAATCACCATCCCTGAAAGTGTCCAAACAACATGTGGGTCTGGCACCTGGGGATGTGGTTTAGTGATGACTTGACAGTGCTGGGTTCACTGTTGGACTCAGTGATCTCAGAGGTGTTTTCCAACCTGAGTGATTCTGTGATTCTTGCCCCCTCCACTACTGTGCAAGCCAGGGTGCAGCTTCAGCTCAAAGACTCTGCAGGGGGATGCTCTGAGGTGACCCCAAAGAGTTTGAGTTTTATTCAGGACTGAGAGGATCACAGCACAGTGTTTCATCTGAAGGCTGGGTTTTTTGGTTTCTTCCTTCAGTCCTTTAAGTCTGTTAAACAAACAGGAGTTTGGGAAGCACATATTTTGTTGTTGTCTTATGATCTGGTACTGATAACAAATTGCTCAAGAGAGGCAAGAGAACTTCCTGTACTGGTTGTTTGCGGGGAAGGAATTAAAAAGTCATGTATTAGTTATGTGTGACTGGTTGGTACTGCCTTTGCATGGGAGGAAACCTCTCAGCACCTCACCCAGCTGAGCCTCCCACGAGTCTATGAACAAACGTCCAGGATTAAAGCCAAGCTGTCTCAGTTTCAGTGTCAGCCAGGAGCTGCACCTCTCCGAGTGGCTCTGAGGGGTGAGCAGTCTCCTTGGCCGCCGTTCTGGCTGGTGGCTCCATGAATAGGAATGACTGCAGATATTTGTAAAACCCAGGAAAGATCACTTTGCCTCCGTTTCCGTGTGCTGTCACTGTGAGCCTCACTGCCCTGCCTCTCTCACACTTCCCTCACTGAGAGCTGCAGCAAATCTGCCATGCACATAAACCAGAGCTGGGGAAGTGAAATTCAGAACCAAGAAGTACAGGAGGCTGCAAAATGAGAACAGTTTCAATCAGCTGCAAGTTTGGAAGCATCTTGGCAGTAGTGATGCTGGGAACTGGAAACTTGGAAACTTCATTTTTCAAACAAAGGTCTAGCAATCCACTGAGGAACAGGGAACCCCTGGTATCCTTCCTCTTTTCCTAAGGATGGAAACTCCCCAGAAACAGCAATTACCAAGTGCTGGATCATCCTCCTGTAGCTGAGTGTGACAACACCTCTGGGGCTGGGAAATTACATCTCATTTTAGAGGAAATTAAAAACAATGGTGCCCTTCAGCCAATGCATCTCCTCCATAAGAAGTCATAGGTCAGTTCTCCTCTGGGAACGTATAAGTTCTGTTTGTAATGACTTCCCTTTGCATGCAGTCATTATTTTTCAGCATTCACTTTTTATTTTTGAGCAAGAGAGGCATCGTATAAAAAGATTAAAAACTCTTATTACCCTGTTTAAAACCAAGCCAAGCAGAACAGCAGTGCATTTCCCAGAGTTTCTTGGTATATGTTTCCTTGCAAATCCTTGAGAGATTTTAATTAAAGGTTTCTTTTTCCTTTCCTTAATAAAGGCAAAACACAAATAAAAATCTTGTAGCTGCCACTTTTAAAGAAAACTTTTGGACACAAATTGGTGGCTCATTTAAGAGAAAACCCAAAACCCCAGGGCTCTGCTGCCTGTGGTCACTGGGGACTGATAGTTTTTAACAGTGTGCCCATTAAAACTTGCCAGGAGCTTTATTTCTAGAGCAAGTGGTGACATTTTCATAAACTCCATTTTAGAAGTTACCAAGAAATTTTTCATTGGAGTGAGAGCAGGATCTTGCATTCATTGCAATAGTCATATGCACAAAACCTTGCAATCCCAAAGAAAAGCTTCCTTGTCCCACTGAAAACAGAGGGATGATTTAGGTGGGGAAAGGATATTGCAGTGAGTGTGGGATCCTGTTCTCAGTGTTTGAATGGGAGGTGTGATCTTGAACCCAAGGACAGAATTCAGCTTCAGATGTTGCCCTGCTGTGGGGTTTGTGCTGACAAAGTGCTCTTACAGTTATGGTCACTTCAGGACAATGACACCGAGGCTGAAGCTGAGGTTTCTGATCAGCACCAAAGCAGCCCAGGTAGAACTGGTGTTTGTCTTTTGTTGATGCACAAGAAAAAGTTGTTGGTTTGTGCCACTAACTGGGAAATTATTACTGGGGAAAAGTCAGCAGCTGTGGCTTCCCTGTCCTGATTCAATAATAAGGAGCCCAAAGGACAGAGCTCTCCCCTCTGCCACTCTTTGTTATAGGTAAAAGAGTAAATTCAGGCTGATGTTTCCAGCATCTGGATTGCTACAGCTTGATTTCTGGGTATGATGCTGGCAGCACTGCAGAGGGCAAGACAAAAACAATATTGAATTGATCACCACTTTCTTGTGTTAAAATTTCTGCTTTTGCAAAATCAATGAAACCGTTTTAGAATTGAAAATTTAAGTACTAAATTAATTGAATCTTCCTCTGCTAATTATTTCTATATGGCTAAGTGATACTTTGAATTTCTCTTTGAACCAGGAAGTCCTTTAATATTCAAGGATTGCTGGCTACCTTAGCAAACTGTTAATGTTTTAGCCATCTAAGTAAGACAAGTGGAAAAGATGCCATAGTTGTGTGCGTGTCTGTGTGTGTTTCTCCAGCATTCAATTATCAGCATCCAAAAACTCAGTATTACCATTTTTAATGCAGTTCAGGATGCCCAGCTGAGTGCTGTATGTGCAGCTCTGATGTATGCAAATCCATTTTGCATGCAGCTCTTGACATATTTTCATATTCAGGATTATGGGAAGCTTTTTGTGTGCCACTTTGATGTATGCTAATCTTTGTTTCTCTGAAAACGCTTTAAAAAAGTCCAGACAAGTAGACAATATTTCTTCTTCACTGAAACCTGTTTTTTCTGTACCCAGGCTCCCAAGTAGTCCACTTCCACTAGTGGTGCATGGAAGGGTCATATTCAATTAAAGTGGTTACCTAATGGATTTGTAATTCTGGCTTGTAACACAGTATATTAATTACCAAATGCGTTATTTATATCTCTAATATATTTTTATTGTATGATTTATAGACTTGTAAACTTTCTGTGGCTGCCAAACTTACCGTAGTGTGCACAGTAGATGAAAAACTTGGAAGTATTATTTTGTTCTTGCAAGGTTTGCAGTGAGTGCCAGGTCCAGACTATGCACAGATGCTAAAACACCTCTGAATTTAATTGTGGGTAGTTTGACACCTTTGTAGCACCATAAAGAGCAAATGTAAATCCCAGGTTAATGAATGAGAAAATCCCTGTGGTGTCATTAAATCTTCCCCAGAGTGAACTCAGTCTGCCCGGTGAATAAATGTTTAATGCAGTGCTGTGTCAGGTGGTGCCATCGATTGTGAGAGAAATGCTGTTGGTTTAACGAGGATCCCATCAGCTGAGCTCCAGTTAACAGCCCCACACTGCCAGCAAATGCTTGTTACTGCTTCAGGCCAGGAATCCCAGCAAAGAGAATCAGAGGTGCTCACATGGGCACAAGAGCAATTTTCCTCGATTTTTCTAGAGTTTTGGGGTTATTGACAATACCATCAATATTATCATCATTACCATCTAATCCTTCTTGGCATTCAGGATTGTAATGCCATGAGATCCCCTGCAGTGCATTAATCACTTCCTTAATATCAGAAATTAATGTTCCTCGGACACATTCTTTGAAGTCACGAACAACTGTATTTACAGCCACATGCATTTCCCTACAGCTTTAACCAATGAATTGGTGAATATTTTTGAGCTGCATATTCACAGATGGTGTAGCAAAACACCTGTGGTTGGGTTTGACCTTGTTTTGGGTTTGTGGCCAGGTTTTGGTAGTGGCATTGGGGTTGGGGCTACAGGGTTGGCTGCTGTGAGAAGCTGCCAGAAGCTGCCCCCATGTCCAGCATGGGCACCTGGCATCCAGATAGGGTCACCCCACTACACACCTTTAGTTCAGAATATTCTACAGTCTGAAATAATCCCATATCCTCCCCTGTAATCCGATAAAATTAAAACAAATGCAGCTACAGGATTCACTTTTCAGTCGTTTTGGTTTGCATCTGTTTCTACTACTGCTGCTGCCATTGTTAATTTGTCACTCTGTATTTGAATTACATGAAAGCAGCTTTCTTACTGTCTTTGGTGAATTAGCAAGACTTTAAAAACAATCCATAGTTGTCCCAACATGAAGCTAAAACCAAAAATAAGAGGTGATTTTTTTCCTTTCTCTTACAAGGAGTAACAAGAGTGTTTTGTATTTGTGGGCTGGTGGTGGTGGTGGTGTTTCCATTTTACTTTGAATTTCTAAATTTTTTGCTTTCCTTTAATTACCAAAAGTTGCACGCTTTCTAGAAAAAGCTTTTGCAATATGAAAAGTGGATTTCTTCATTTAAAATGTCAAAGATCCCTCTTTTTGAACATTTATTACAGAAAATCAAGACAAAAAATAGATTCAATTTTGACAAACTGATTTGAAACCAGACAGAAATAAAAATAAATTTGCTTGAAAAACTTACCAGCTCCAATTCCAGACTTGTCCTATCATGAACCACTTAAAAATTCTTCTAGGTGCAAACACACATAGGTGTCCTGGAAATCCCTTTGATAACTCTTCTTTCCCAAGCAAAAGGTAGCAGAGCTTTGATCACAGCCTACAAATCATGTAATGACATGGGAAGGATGTGGAAGTACAAGGGCAGTCTGTCTACCATGGGCTTTGCTATCAAAGTTTGTCAATAGGAATCAAACAGCATTTTTTATGTGTCCAGTTGTCTGCGTGGATGTTTTTAAAGAACCCTTTAAGGTAGAGCATTCCACAGAGAGAGTGAATAAGTTTTAGTGAGTGAGTGAATTTTAGTTTAGGATATTCACCACAGAGTTATTGTTTTTGTTGTCCCAGCTTTGGACTCCTGGTGTGCAGCCCAAAAAAGTCCCATCCCAACCCATGGTGGATATTGGCCCACCACAGAAAAGCTCTCATCCAGCAGGTTAAACCTGTGTGTCTGTCCAACATTGCAAACTACAGGATAAAGAAGGACAAGAGTATTTTTTAAGAACTTATAACAATATATTTTCTGTTTAAAACATCAGCATGTCTGTAGGAAAGGGGATTTGGAATATATAAAGCAAAATGAAGTGCCACCAGGGAAGCAGAGGTGCCATTTTCTGATTAACGGAGTGTGTGCAAAGAGGTAGAGCTCCTCCAAAATCACTTTCTAGCAAGATGGGCTGTGGAAGACACTCTGACCAGCAGCTTATTTTTCCACTGTTGTTTTTCAGCACATCCTTGGTTGACCTGGCAGACTCCAGCCTCTTGGCCATAAATGCTACTGTTCACAGCTTGGCTGGACAGTTCTGTCATTCCAGTGCTCCTATTTTGTCCTGAAAATACTTGAACTGAGGGTTGAGCCAAAGGAATGGACCATAAACAGGTCAGCAGAGGACCCGTTAAGTTTGAATTCATCACCCTTTTCCCTGGCCTCTCCCAGTTTATCTCATGGCTGTTTCCTGGTTTGAAGATGAGGCTGAGTGCTCCCTTGGCACCGTAATGACCTGGAAAACTTAAGACCAAGCTCCCACTGGCAAGCTGTGGTGCATGACCAGTGTGGTTTTTTTCACTGAGCCTGGCATGATACCAAGCCTGGCTGCAGTAATAAAAGGCCATTATACAAACAGTGACTTACTCACATTGTAGTTCCCAGTGGAAATAAATTGATCGTGAGTTTATCTCCTCAGCCCCAGACATCCATGTGTTTCCGAATGATAAGTGATACCCAGGTGAATGTCACCCTTGCAGAGCTGGTGCCACCAGGGGAGGGAGCTGGGCTCCCCCCACCCTTTCCCTTCACCCCAAACCCAGTTTCACCCCTCTCTTAAGGCTGGAAGTCAGGTGCTGTGTGAAAAGATGGTGGTAGGGGACACAACATTTATCAATTAGGAGGAAATTTTATTGGGATAATAGAATGCATCATCAGCGTTTTTTATTCCTAGAATCGCAGAATGATAGAATTGGAGTTTGGTTGAAAAGGACCCTTAAAAGATCATCTAGTCCAATGGGGCCCCTCTGCCAAGGTCAGGAACATCTTCAACTAGATGATTTTGCTCAGAGTCCCATCCAGCCGGGTCTCCAGCACTTTCAGGGATGGGCATCTATCACCCTTCTGGGAAACCTGTTCCAGTGTTCCACCACTCCCACTGTAAAAAACTTCTACCTTGTATCTAGTATAAATCCACCACCTTTTAGTTTAAAATCATTTTGCCTTGTCTTGTCACTACAGCCTCTACTAAAGAGTCTCTCCCTACCTTTCTTAAGCCCCCTTAAAGCACTGGGAAACTGCTCTGAGGTCTCCCCAGAGGCTTCTCTTTTCCCAGCTGAACAAACCCAGCCCTCTCAGCCTGTATTGGATAGAAGAGGTCCTTCTCCTCAGATCTGCTCTCAATCTTTTCATCCCCTTGCCTCTATTGATACCTGGGGTTGCCCTCGTTGAACCTCATGAAGGAGATTTTGGAGCCCAGATAATCTTCCATGGCATTTGCAGTCCCATTCAAAGCAAAATTTCCCACTTGGCCTGTAGTCATGAGTACAGGCTGTAGCCCATGCAGGACAGCACAATTAATCCTGGGTATTAGCACTGTGATTTCTCCAGCCTTTGCAGGAGTGAACTCTTGGAATGCAAGGGAGGAGGATGTGGTGGAAGGAAAAATGTCTTCACCCTGGTGGGAGGTGGCAGGGATGGCAGCTCACTGCACCCAGGGATAAGGGCAGGCTCATGACCTTTTCCAAGCCAGATCCTCCAGCCCTTTCTTCAAACACTGCGAGGGAGTTTTCATTTCCAGACCACTCAGCAACAAGCCTGATAAAGCCTGCCAAGATAAATACTTACTTTGAAGCAACAGAATGAAAATTCCCCATCCAAGTTTCTGCTGATCTCATGCACATCTTGCACAGAAAGGTGCCTGCTTGCCCTGACCACTCAGACCTGTTACGCATGTAGGCAGGATGGGCTGTGTCAGAGCACCAGGGAGATTCCCTATCGACCTGGCCAGCCCCAGCCTGCTGCCAAACTGCTCTCTGATAAGGCACAAGTGGGTAATGATTTTTTTTCAGATCGCTGGCACCTAAAATGCTGTGCAGGTTCCGCTCCATAAACCATCTCCAGTTTTTCTTCTATTCACTGTGATGGATGAAACGCTGCCCAAAAGCTGGCTTCACATTCAAGAAGCACAGAGGAGCTGTTGCATTCAAATTTTTCTGAAGCTGCTTTTTCCCATGGTTTAAATGTTCCTGGATGTTTTTCTTTCCAGACAGTGTTGATATGATTAGTTTGAGTTGCTTGAAGTGAACATTTTAATAAATCTGAGAGCAATATACCAACTACCTTACCTGATTTCAATGCTGCAACCACATTGGACAGTGGCAATCAAACAGATTTGTGCCTCTCAGCATGGTCAGAGATGGGGCAGAAGAGTTACAGATCATTTTCTCCCTGATTAAATGGCAGGCAGGACTTGGGTCTGCCTTTCTGTGTCGGTGAGCACACAGGACAGCAGCACCCATGCCCTCTCTGTGAGGATGTAACAATGGACAGGAGAGAGGAGCCAGTGAGCTCTGAGAGACAAAACACAGTCTGATTTTAATTAATCATAGAATGGTTTGGGTTGGGAGGAACTTTAGAGATCATCTGGTTCCAACCCCCGCTCTGCTGTGAGCAGGGACACCTTCCACTAGACCAGGCTGCTCAAGACTCCAGTCAAACTGGCCTTGAACACTTCCAGGGGTGAGGAACTATATGGAATCCATAACATAATTAAGGGATGGATGGATGGATGGATGGATGGAAAAAGGGAAAGGGATGTGGCAGCTTGTGCTTTTCCAAAATAGTGTTGTGTGGTGGCTTTTGGTGCCCTAGAAGGGCAGGGCTCACCTTTACCCTCCAGAGCATCAAACAGGCTGGAGTGGCAGAGGCTGTGCTGGGCACAGGCAGCACCTCCTCCTGTCTCCATGAGTGCTTGGTGAGACTGATCTGCTGGAGCTGAAGGACGTGGACCAGAGGTCTCACAGGGGGTCCCAGCATCATGTGGTTAAGATTCACACTCATGCCCTGTGTTCAGCTCTGGCTGTCTGCCAGGCTGTCCTGTAATTCACAAGCTGTCTCACGTAGCAAAAGCTCAGAGGTCTCTGGTGAGGTGTCAGACCAATGAAGTGTTTCTTTCTAAATGTCAGCCAGCTCTGGTCAGCTCCTTTCGTGGGAGGCAGCTGGTGATGAGCCAGGGGAGGGCAGACAAGCCTGTGGTTTGGAGTGAAACAGTTCCCTCCATTGTTCCTCTCCAGGTCTAGCACAGACTTGGGGCATGAATTTATGTGTGTTTTTCCAGGGACGTGCTTTTTGTTGCCCTAGAACTACGTATTTCACAGCTGCTCTGGGCCCTTGTGGGTACAGTAAGGCAAGATTTAACCTCCCATCTTCTCCCAGGCCGGGGCTTTGAGACCAAGGGTTGCTCAAGTAGTTACTCACGAGAAGTGTGGACAGGAAAAAAAGTCCTCAAATGGCAGAAAGGATGCTTAGGGACATGCTGTTGGTGTTGCCAAATTTATAACGATATAGCTGTCAGTGGCTTAACTGAGAAACTACTTCATCTCTGTAGGTTTTGCAGGGCAAGAATCTGAACTGTGCTTCTGAAAATGGGCACTTGCAGTTCTGCTGCTGAGGCCTTTCTAGCACAGCACGTTCTATTGAAGCCAAAATTGCAGCAAATCTTGAGCTTGCTCCTTCAAGTGTAGAGTTTACAGCTGCAAAATACTGTGGGATGTCCAAGGGTTGTGTGATGGCCACCATCGGTCATAAGACAGCTGCAGCAGGTCACACTGTCCTTTCCCAAAATGCAACAGGGAAGGTGGCTATGTGAGTTTTGAGTCTAAAGGATTTTGGGACCTTTGAGCTGTTCAAGCCCTGAATGGAACACTGGCAATGTCTCTGTACTGAGATGCTGCTGTTCCCTGTTGCCTTTGTGCTCTTCTGCCTGACATGCTGTGTCTGGAAAATGCTGGCAACTTCAAACTACAGAGTGTGTTTCACACTGGGGTTTTAATGGGAGTTACAGACCAGAAAAGCTGGATCCTGAACCATCAGCATCTTACAGGTGCTAATAAAGATCTCAGCGTGGTGCTGGTACAAAACACTTCTTTGCTAGGAAAGTAGGCATCAAAAAGGGGCCAAGCACCAAGGTACTGGGGCATTTACAGTGTGGGGGGATGAGTAGTAGTACTATGGTGATTTTTTTCTCAATGTTTTTTCATTATTATTTTCTTCATGCATTTTGTCTAAGGCCCATCCATTAAAAGAAATCAAAAAATTAACCACTTTGCTAATATTGTGTGGCTGACCACACAGATCTTGTGTAATGCCCAAATGTCCTTCCTCTCCATCCCATAAACTGTCCTATGCCCCAGGCAGCAGCACATCTCAGTCCCAAAGGCAGAGCTGACTCACCTGGGTGAGTTTCATGCCTGAGGCTGAGGCTGTACAGCGCCAATTCTGGGAGGGACCAGCAGGGTGTCCCTTCTGTGGGTCCTTGTTTCAGGTTCCCACCTGCCCTGGTGCCCCCGGGCTCCTTTGGGCTGGTGCAGACTTGGATGGGTTGATGGCTCCAGGGATGGGCCAGGGAGCAGCTGCAGCAGGGCATTATTTGGGTTCCCCTTTTCTTTCTGTGCTCCTTTGTGGGTGCAGATGAGCTCTTGTCAGAGAACCTGACAAGTGTAGTGAGAATACATTGTGTTTGTAGGTGGATTTGTAAAAAAAAAAAAAAAAATTCCTGAAGGTGTTAAGAATTGCTTTATATTACTCCATTGAACCGATGTGTTTTTATCTTTGTTAATTACCAGATTGGCAAGGGACCAGGGACATTCTTCAGATTGTGAGTTTGCAATGCAAAGAAAATCTACCTTGGAGGAGAAAATAAAAACAAAAAAAAGAAAAAAATTCTCTTTTTGTTCCTTCTTTGTAAAATGTGAGAAGACAATGATGACAATCACAATTAATCCTGGTATCTTTTATAAGGGTAAAATGTAGACAGAAGATTAAGCTTGACTCATTTATGACCATTTAATCACCCTGGACCCACTTTTACACTCAGGACAGGTTTGGAGGAACCTGTCCCTTCTCCTGAACCTGCCTCTCTAGTATTCCTGGGACATGACCTTTTGCATTTTTGCTGCACTGAACATCACTGGGTATTATCAGCATAAATAAGCTGTCCTGGGGTGCACAAAGGTGCCTTACATAGGGAATTACAGTGGAAAGAGGGGGGAGTGGGAAGGTAGCAGGCAAAATCCAGACCAGAAATAAGACCTTAAGCACCCAATCACTTAAGGTAGCTTAACCTGCTGCTTGCCTGGGCTGAGCTGGGATCTCTGCCCACAGGCACAGCTGCAGGCATGCAGTATTGAGCTCTACTTATCTCTAAGGGGACTGTAGCTAGGAGAGGGCTGGGCACTAAATCTCCCTACCTTAAGTCCCCAGAAATTGTTTCTGGGTCTGAGGCCAAAACAGCCTGCTCACAGATGTGCTAATGCTGAGGTCATGCTGAGGGATGTGATAAGGACTGTGGCTGGTATGATGCTTCTTACTTGTAATGGCTTAATTTAACTATCACAAGTAGTGTCTAGAAGTGGAACATTCCCAACAGCTGGGGTTGGCATCCCTGCATGGTTTCCCTCACCAGTTCCTGACTTTCCACTTCCCACCACCTTGTGGAATCCTATGGAAACGTTTTTGCAAAGATTGATGCATCTTGTGAGAGCAGAGGGAGGGAGACAAGAGATAGTTTGAGATGTGGTGCAAGATGCTGTGAAGAATAAAAGTAGTGATGTCTGAGTTGGATCTTCTAGGTGTTATAAGAAAGGAAAAAAAAAAAAGTCAAAGTCACACTGAACTCAAAAAAAGGTTTTACATTCATTTCAGTCGTCCTTTTCCTCAGGCCCTAAATCAAATACATAGTCCCAGGAGCCTTTCTACCAGAACATACATGTGTGTGTATGTGTGTGTGTATTTGCATATGTATTTCTATCATGAGTATCCATAGGAAGCATGAACATTCAGAGGAAACTGTAAATAGTAAGAATTACAATAGAGTATCCAGTGTTCATATCCACAAGGGAAAAGGGCCCTGGGAGCTCTGGTTTCTCACCTTCCCATCACATGCTAAAAAAGACAGGATGATTAGGAATTTGAAGACATTGTTGCCCACTGTCTAAACAGTGGTTTAAACTGGTTTGGGTTTTTTTCTTCCCCGTATTATAAACATAAATTTAACCTTAGCTGAATTACAATAAATAAATAAAAAAATCTGGTGAAATGGGTGCTTGTTTTGAAGGCCAGAACTGTTTTATCAACAATACTCCATTTTATAGGTTTTTCCCAGAAAGGCTGGATAATCCTCCTCCCTTCTCCTCTTAAAAATACAACAGAGGAGCAGGAGCTGTGTTTACAAACACTGACTGGCCCAGCGCTGACAGCAGCGGGGGGCTGACCCGCCAGCATTACAGCTCTTGAATTCTCCACTCCATAAATGGAAAATCAGTTTGCTTCTAGGATTCGGCATGTTTTTGGAGTTACTGGAGGCTGTGTTTTTGTTTAGACTCACAGTTACATCCAGGCTAGGAAAGCAAATGTGTCTGGGGCCGATGTGGGCGCAGAGAGCAGCTGGTGTGGATGGGGCTGTGCACGGGTCTGTTCTCCTGAGCTCTCTTTCTGACTCTCCAAGGCACAGTAGCAGCATCCCCATCACCTCTCTAAGGCTGGGATTCCTGAATTTTACCCAGGAATACTTCGGAAGATTTCTGGTTAGTGTAAAAACTTCCCTCTGCAACATTAAAGTGAATGCAGGATGGTTCCCTGATTTACCCGTGCAAGGAGCCCAAGCAGACGGGGTTAATAAAGCCCTTTGTTATCCAGCCTGACCCACTTGTCAGCCCTTGAGCTCCTATAAATGCATGTGGAGGGGCCAGACTTAAAATAAATCTCGAGGCATTTGGCAAACAGCAGCTCATTGAAGGGCACATGCTGCCCATCACGTGCTGAGGAGGAAAAACCCGGGACAAAGGCTTAAAAACCGAGGCCTGAGGCTCCTGTTTTCAGAACTGGCTTTATGGGACTCTGTAAATATTTACACACCACCTCTAAAATCCAAGCTGTTTCTGAGGTGCTGTGTCAAACCCCTTGGAAAAGCGCTTTTTCCTGGGGCAGCTCCTCACAGATCCCCAGGAGAGGAGCCAGCAGCAAAGCTGGGGATGCTGCAGCTGCACTTCCCTCCTGTCGGGATAAACATCTCATTTGGGGGATGCAGTGAGGGGGGTCCTGCATCAATGTCATTCACAGAATGGGTTAAAATGACGAGGTTTCATGGTAACAGTTGCAGTTTTGCTGGCTCTTTGCTGGTTTGAAGCCTGCAACTGACCAGGGAATGAGACTTCCCACGCTGGGCTTTCACGTGTTCATAAATTGCACATATTCTGACACAGTTGCTTCTCTGATTTTTTTTCCTACCTTAAAAAACAAAACAAAGCAGAACAAAGAATGCTATTTAAGCAATGGCACTTTTGGGGCTTTTTGTAAGCAATGTGTTTTTCTTCCCAAAAAACAATGCCTGTCCCACAGTGGCATTGCCACTAAACACTGTGGGACGAAGGGATTCATTTTATGACTTTTAAAAACTTGTTTAAATCACTGCTGCCAGGCAGGGAACACCAGGAGGGGAAGGGAGAGCAGCTCTGGGTCTCTCTGTACCTCCAAAGCAGCTCCCTGTCTCTCTGCCTAGGTTGGGGTCAAGCTGCTGTCACCTACCTTTCCTTGACAAAAGAGCAATTTTCCATGTGAAACAAAGGCTATTTATACTTTGATTTCCCCTGTTTGTCCCGGGACATATGAGCTAGTTTTGCTTGGCTTTCTCTAATCAACCAGTCCCAATCCTTAAGAAATTAAGCTGGCTGGGGAAAGAAAAAGAACTGATTCATCTTCCTCCCCATCCCGCTCCTCCCTCCTTTGCCGGGTGCTTTTTGTTCAGTTGCTCTGAGTTATGAATACTTTGCTGCATATCTTGTGGCTATCAAGGTCACCCTGAAGGAGGGAGGTGAGTCATTGTCATTCAAATAGCTACAAACTGTAACTCAAATAAGGCCAGAGCAGAGTGAGGAGGCTGATTCAGTACAAAGAGACTTGAGGTCCACAGGTTGATGCTCTGTCCTTTCCGAACTTTCACCCTTTAACTCCTCAGTATGAAAATACCGCAGCAGAGCCTGTAGCCAGGGCTGCTGTTTTGAGAGCTCTGAGCTGATCAGAAGTTCTGGGATGGGGACAGAAGAGCAGAGAAATTAGGTTGGGAAGGAATGGAAAAAAAAAAAAAAATTTTGACAATTTTTCTTTCTTTTTTTGTTTGTCTGTCTCTAGGTTGCAAACTTCTCTCCATGGCTTAAATGGACATCAGAGCACGTCTGTCTGATGGAATGTACACCCCTAGATGATCTAATCCTTCAAGAACCAAATTCCAAGAAAAAGAACACAATTCTTTCTATTATTTGCTTGTTTTAATGTATGGCTTGCTCTCACACACAAAACCTGAATTTTAATTTCTCTACGTGGAAAGACAAGGGTCTGTCTTCAGTAAACCCTCATCAGGACAGGCTAGCAACAGGAAAACAGAGGTGGAAGAAACTTTGAAGCACTGTGAGAAGGTGAAAGAAAATACCCAGCTTGTCCTTTTTTAAGCCCATTCCGGGAAGATGAAGCTTCTCCCTTATGGCTGGAGCAGTGGAGCCAATCTGTTCAGCCTGAGCCCAGGGTGGTAACTGGCAGGCACCTGCTGGAGCCTTTCCTTTTTGCCTTTTGTTGGACCCTGCGTTGTTCTCAGCCAGCGGTGGGGGCAGAGCCCGGGGGGGAAAGATGGTTGTGGTAAGGAGGAGGAATGTGAAAGTGTTCACCTTCGCCTTCCTGCTCATCACGGGGACGTCCTTCCTGCTGAACTACACACACCAGGTGACCACGACCACCTGGGACCCCCGACATCTCGTGGTGCAGTTCTCAGAGCACGTCCAGAAACTCTTCAAGTACCCCCGCAGGCCTTGCGGCTGTCACACGTGTGTCTCAGAGCTGGGACATTCCCTCTGGTTCGACCAGAGGTTCAACTCAACTATGCAACCTTTCCTGACCTCACAAAATGCCTTGATCCCAGAAGACAGCTACAGGTGGTGGCTGGTAAGTGGGGGTGTGGATAAAGCCTGGACTTTGAGTGATGGTTGTGGTGTCAGGCTTCCAGGGATGCCAAGCACATAGAAGGAGATCTTTTCTGCCCAAAGCCTTTGCTGTCTCAGCTGGCAAGGCAGAGGAGGAAGGAAGTGTTTGTGCTGCTGTTTAGCTCGGAGGGGCTTGGAGTGTATGTTCACTTGCTCCAAGCTAGAGAAGTTCCTGACAGAGTAAGGTGGTGGATCCAGAATTTGCAGATATCAATACTGTCATTTTCTTCCTTCTCTTCCAAAGACCAGCCTTTGTAACCCGTCTGTTTCTGCTTCAGATAGGCTCTTTGCCATCCACTGAGGTAGAAAATCAAGCTAATTGTGGAGTGTGTAATTCCCCCAGGGCACTCCCTACCGTAAGATATGTAAATAATTAGCAGGATTAAACCGAAATTTAGTAACTCCATGCATATGAGAACATTCTCTGTTGTGGCTGATGGTGTAAAACAGATCTGAAAAGCACATGGGTGGCTCTGAGTCACTGGAAAGGAACAGCCCCAAGTGTATTCCTGAGCAGGGTGGTCCAGCTACCCCTTGAAGCCTGATCCAAGCATCATGAAAGTGAGCGGATGCCTTGTTCATAAAGCATAGAAGGGAAAAAGATGCATCCTGTTGTTTTGCCTTACAAAAGCCCTTTTTATGTTCTCTTGAAACAAGACATCAGTTGTTTGATTTACTCATGGTTGTGCTGCCAAGGTGCTAACGCAGTTTCTGCTGCAGCAACTCCAGTGAAATCCCAGTTTCATTGCAGTTGTTTTCCCTCTCTTCTGGAAAAAGTCCCCTGTGCCTTTTTTTGAACACACAACAGCCTGCAACTTGGTGTCTTGCAGTGAGCACAATCCTTCTTGTTGAATTCTGGGCTTTTAGGCCTTCTCTGGCACCCTGAGGGGGCCTCTCCAGCAGACAACCCCTATTGCAGTGGGGACATTCGGGTTCTGGAGGGGATGTCAAGTGCTGTGGGAATGAGGCTGTATCAGATTTATCACTCCTCACTCCACTGGATGTTGCATTTAGTGTTGCAGAATAAATGCCACTGAACTCTGCCATCTTTAACTGTTGTGTAAATGCTATCATTGTTTTACAATGAGACCCTCCTTTTTGGAATGAGTGTCGTGTACTCCAGGTGCTGCATCCTTTCACCTGCCCCTTGGCCATGACTTTGATTTCCCATTGCTTGTGGCTTTACCTGCAGCTTCCACTTTTCCTTCTGATCCCCATGTTTCTTGTCTGGGCTTTGCTGGAGCCTTGAGAAGGGAGGATGGCAAGCTCAGGTCCTTGTCCTTGGCCTGGCTGGATGTCTCACCAGGGAGCTGGGCTGATCTAACAGCTGGCAGTTTTCAAAGGAGTGGACATACCCCAGAGTGAGCTCAGTAATGAGAGGATGAGGTTATTCATGGACATCATGTGCAAAGCCACGCTGCACTCAAAACTCACTGATTTAAGCATGAAGTTTGAATGCATTCTCTCTTGGGGGAAAAAAAATTAAAAAGAAGAAAAAGCTTGGGACTCAGCACAGAAAACAGATTCTTTCGGAGAAGGTTTGTTTCTTTTTCAGCAAAATGAAAGAAGCAGACTTTCAGAACAGCCAAAAATCTCCCCTCCCCATCCCAAAAAAAAGCTGTTCATTAATTTTCAGGGCTGTCTAACCATGTTTTAGCGTTTTCACTCTTCTTTGTTTTTTTTTTAATTCAGATCAAGTTCAAAGGGAATACGCCACTTCAGAATACAAAATCAAAGCAATTTTTTTTCAGATGATAAAAATAAATCTTCTAAGATTCCTAGACTTCTGCAATCTTCAACCAGGATGTTTGAAATATTTTGATGTTCCCTATGACTGCATTGTGTATTGGAAGTTTTTACTTACTGAAAGTCTTTGCCCTAATGTGTAGTAGATGAAGAAAGTGCCCTGACTCCTCTGAAAGTTAATTTTGGATAGACCCCAGGCATGATGTGGCCTCACCTCCTCATTGCTACTGATTCCTTATGTACATATTGCTTTGGGTAAGCTTTTCCAAGACAGTGTCATTTCTTCAGTAAATAATTCCCAGGTGCATCCTGAGGGCAACTCCCTTTTCGCTGTTCATTTTTGGGCTCATCTTCAAAGCAATTCTGAGATTTCAGCCAGTCTTTAGGAAAACATTGCTCATGGCCACGTTTCACTCTTGTGTGCTCTGCCAACTCAATAATTTGGGATTTTTTGCTATATTTGTACATAAAAATGAGGCATGAGGAAACCTGAGGTTGCTCGAACTTCTCAAGGCGGGAGAATGACTGTGAGCTCACTCTCAGGAGCTGATTTCAGAGAGTGTGGTGGTTTTGTTGAGCTGTAACTGAAACTCTGGGATGCACTGGAGCTCTTTATTACACAGCTGTGACTTCCCTGTCATGGGAAGACCCATGTGATGTGCTTGCACTAAATGCAGGCAGAGCCCTTGCCTGTCCACCAAACTCAGTCTGCCCTCCCTCCCCCCTAACCCTGTTGCTGTGGATGTGAATAAGTGCTCTTCATCCAGATAGTCCTGCAGCATTAGTATCCCTCCAGTACTAGGACAGTGAGGACTGATTTCAGAGATTAATGACCAGTTTTGGAGACAGAGTGACATTTGGGACCAAAGAATGGGGTAGTTTCACTTGTTTACAGCTCTTCACGTGGCTGCCAGGCTGCTTCATGCTTTATTTGGAGAATATATAATTCGAACACTTTCAGCCTGGTAGAACGTGATCTTTAGGAAGGAAATATTCCTGCCTGCTCTGAGTAAAAGTGTTTCTGTATACTGGATTTAGTGCTACCAGCTGTGCAGGGGGGAAGGAGCAGGGGAGAGAAGGTCAGTGCGACCATCCCTGCAGTGGCTCCTCTTGCTGCACAGGGCAGGGCTGCTCCAGAGAAGGCACCTGAAAATGTACCTGGCTGTTGCTTTGTTCATGGAAACAAGGGGGGTGTTGTCAGGGCTGCTCCCTGCTTTTCATTTGCTTAAATCTACAAAGCTTATAAACTCTCTGTTCTGCTCCTTGCTTTTAATTTGCTTAAATATATACAGCTGCTAAACTCTCCCTCCATTATTTTAGTCAGGTAGCAAATAATGGCCCAAATTCTCCTGCACACACCCCTGCAGCTGCTCTGTGTAAGCTTTTTGTGACTTAAAGTTGAATTGGAATCCTCTGCTCTCAGGGAGGATCTGGGCATTAGTAATACTTCAGACTGTGAATATTTTGTTAGAAATTTATCCCTCCCTCCCTTTTCTCCCTCTCACCCTTCCTGTCTCTCACCTCCTCTCTCTCTCTTTCTCCTCTGCCATCCTATGCTCAGGGAGTGTGAGAGTGTTTTTTGCAAGGTGGCACCTGGTGTTACGTGATACATTCCTTTCTGTTTATATTTTCTTCCCCACCTCCCTGAGCTGGTTCACCTGCAAGTTTTCCATTGTTTTACCATGACACAGATGCTGTGGATGTTCTCACTAAATTTAGTAAGCCATATATAAGGAAACATGGCAGGAATTACATGCTGTAACAAAGCACAGCGTTTATTTATAGTTTTCTTGTTTTGTTCTCAGGGGTGGATGCATTGTTCTTGGAGGTCAGAAAGTATTAAAAATATGAGATCAGAACCTGCTGTTCTAAATCCAAATGTTGAGGTTGATGGATTGAAGTTGTGATAAGTAAATTTAGGCTCAGAGTTTCCTGGCAATCTTCTCTGTAGCACATTCTTCATAAACTATCACTTTATAAGAATTTTTATCTTGGGTCTTACGATATTTGAGAGTTTTGCCTTTTCTTTGGAAGAAAGCTCAGATCTTGGGGCCATGTTATTAGGGCATCTAAAAGAAAATATTAGTTTAAACTTATTATATTTGTAGGAAAAATGTAATATATAGCTTAAAAATCTGCTATCCAGCTGGTGAACAAAAGGGCATCCCCACCCAACATGTGCTGGGGAAGCTGGGGCAGCTGCACTGATTTTTAAGACAACAGCAGATCTGCTTTGCACCTGAGTCATGCATTTTGAATGCTCTCTGAGGAAAATGTGTCCAAATACTTTGATCACCAGAAGTTTTCTTTGAAATTGGGATGCTGTCTGAGACACTTTGAAAGCAATACAGAGGGCTCAGCACTTTGAAGGCAGCTTATTATAGCTACCAGATCACTGCAGGAGGATTTGGTACCAAATCCCAAGTCCAGGCCAGGCCCCAGGCTCTGGTCCCAGTGCCTGCCATATGCCCAGTCCCACCTGCAATTGAACTATTTGGTTTTAAGTGTGACATTTAGACTGGATTTTGGAGGAACCTGACCCTGGGCTACCTCTTACCCTCACTGGCAGCCCCCACGTAAGCCCAGCTGGGCTGGAGCTGTTCTTCCTGTGGTGAGGACAGATGGACGTGAAGGTGGTCCAAGCTCACAGGTCTCTCTCAGCACTAGGGTCAGAGTCATGTACAGGAGATCCTTACCAACCATGGAAGTCAAAAATTGTACAACTCAGCATATTATTGTGTGTTATTTATAAAATACGTGCACATATATATTTATATTTGAGAATGTAAATTTTTTGATGACACAAATCATTAAACAAAGCCCAAACTCTTGATAGCCCCTCTGTTCTTCCGCTTCAACTCTTAGGTGCATAGTAACTGAAGGACATTAAATATATCAAGAACAAAGCCATATTTTTCAGACCAAAGAGGCATTTTTAAAATTGATGATTTCCTTTTACGCTCTCCTTGAGTCTGTAGAACAGAGATTACCTGAATTTGCCCCACCAGGCTGTTGCTAGGATTAATCTTACAGCTGGGAAGTGTTAGTTGCATGAGTGTTAGTGCCTCCAAACTGCAGCAGGGAGGCAATAAGTAGCTGTGCAAAAGAGATTCTCATGGGGCTTTATTCCCTCTTTCTCTTTTAAAAACAGGTAAAAATAAAAATAAAAAAGCCACAAACCCCCACTATTGCTACCCCAGCTTCCGCCAGGCTGCCTGGCTGTGTGTTGGCAGGGCTGCCTCACTGGTGCTGGCTGCTGCCAGACCCACAGCTGTACCTGTCTGTCCACCACAAGGGTTCTGCCTTGGTCCATGTTCTGTCTGCATTCACATCACACCAATAATTGCAGGCTAATCTATTCTACCTGCTAATAATTTGGGATTTTGAAGTTGTGCCTAATACGCTGCCAAACTTTGCCATGGGTGCAGGGTGCACGGGCACCAGGAGAGCGTTCCTTGGAGGTTCTCCTGACTCCTTGGAGGCCCCAAGGTAAGAAAGACATGGATCTCTTGGAGCAAGTCCAGAGGAGACGAGGGAGACAGAGCTGGAACACCTTTCTTGTAAAGACAGACTGAGAGAATTGGGATTGTTGAAAGAAAAGAAGGCTCCGGGGAGACTCTATTGCAGGCTTTCAATATCTAAAGGGGTTACAAGAGAGCTGGAGAGGGACTTTTCAAAGGGGGAATGTCTTTAACCTGGAAGAGGACAGGTTTAAAATTAGTTTTTAGGAAGAGGTTCTTTGCTTTGAGCGTGGTGAGACCCTGGCACAGGTTGCCCACAGAAGTGGATGCCCCATCCCTGGTAGTTTTCAAGGCCATTTTGGATGGGGCTTGGAGCAACCTGGTCTAGTGGGACCTGCCCCTGCCCATGACAGGGGTGTTGGAATGAGATGATCTCTAAGGTCCCTTCCAACCAAACCATTCTGTGGTTCTCTGACTGTAGCTGTGTCCTCACCACTCCAAGTCATTAGCTCTGAGCAGCCTTGGCTGATTTCACACTCTCCCTTTGCAGCCCTTTAGCCAAGTTTTGGGCATTGCTCCTTCATAGTGCTGTCAATGTGATGGTACTGGAGAGCCCAGTGAAGCTTTCTGAGAAGTTTAAAAAAGCAGCAGATCCCTTGTCTTTCTTAGTGGGGGTGTGCACAGTGAGGAGAGAAGGAAAACAGGCTTCTCCTTGGAGAGCCATTCATGGCTAAAGAAAGGGAGTGCATGAACTTTGAGGCTTCTTTTTTCTTGCCTTTTTTTTTTCTTCTTACTTGCTTTTTTGAAATAAGAAGATGCAAAACTGGCTAGTTAATTACTGTGTGTGAAATGGAGAGTTTGTAAGTCTGGGAGGTGATTTAGGAAACCTCAATCTGAACTCCCAAGTATAGTTTTCAGTAAACAAAGGTGAAGAGTAGACTCTAAAGTGATGCACAAGTATTTTATGGAGGGAAGCTGGACTGTTTAGTGATCCAGTGATATTTTGTATGTGGACACAAGGTGGGTTAAGATGCTTTATGATCTTGGACAAAAAGTTGAACTGCTTCTTTAGACACACATATTACTTGCACAGGCTTCTGAGAAAAGCAGCCACTTCACTCAGGACACAGGGGTCAAGTATTTCAGTGTAGTTAAAGCCACTTGCAGCAGCTATACCCATAGACACATCCCTGTCACACATCCACAGCTCTTGGAGGGAGGATGCTGTCCTAGCAGAGCCACATGGCACTGCTGTGGCTCTGCCTTGCGCAGCATGGACAGACTTTCACTCTTTCCTTTTGCTGATTTATGGGAAAGGCCAGACTGGTGGGAGCTTGAAAGGCGGAAATTAAAAAAAAAGAAGAGACAACAATACTCAAAAAAATAGGACAAAAATTTGGTGTGGGAAAGTGAACTATAATCGGCTTGTAATGCTATTAAAATTTTTTTTTTTCAATAAGCCAAGTAAACATTGTGCAATAAGGAACTGGCTGCATGTTAAGTCTGAACTTTTACAAGCTGAATATGCCTTGGAGTTAACCAGCTTTGTTGCCTCCTCTTCTCTGTTTTTCTGAAATGTCAAAGACTAACCAGTGCTGATGGAAGATTAGGCCTGAAAAGTACAGTTCAATCAGATAATCACTGGGAAATTAAAACAGAGCTCTTAAAATGAGTTAAGGACAGACACTGTATGGATGTTCAGCACACAGTGCAATAAGGTCATCACTCTATTTGAGGTCTCAGAGTTAATTTCTAACATTAGTAATGGTCTTTCCCATGGAAGTTGTGTACAACAGGGATTGTAGGATGATGGTGTCCTGCTTTCAGGTTGATGTTGTTCCCATGTTTCAGCTTGGTTGAGTTACTCTAGGCAGAAGCATAAAAGAATGGCAGATGCCTGAGCTCTGTAAATGGAGGTGCCTATCCAGGATGTTTCTTACCATTTTAATTCAGAAAAAATGCATCAATACTCCAGTACTGATGCTATCATTCTGGATGAAAGAGAATTTAACTTTAAAAGGACTCCCAAGTACTTAGAATTTTCTGAAAATTGCCTTCCTCTTCTGAATTTTCTCAGGCAAAATCAGTTTAAGAATAAGATTTTGGTGGGTTTCCTTTTCATTTCTTAAAGACAGTTAAGAATCAGCTCATCTTTACCGAGAGAGAGAGTATACATACATGCATGTGTACAAATGTGTGTTCAAATAACTCAAAATAAGTTCCTTTTTCAGAAAAGGTTGTATTACATTATACACCTGTACTACACTCTGTGACATCTATGTAGTCTCAAATTATTTTGAAGGCTGCAGGTTTTCTAACATTGTTTTTCTCATATTCGGGGTAAGACCAGGTTGGATTTGATTCATAAAGAACACACAAGAGTTCAGATATGTGGCCATGTGTTTGTTGTATCACACGCAAATTTAGAAGATGACCTTTTTATTCACATAATTGAGCCTTGCACTGAATAGTGATATACATGATCATAATTACAGTGCTTGTCTGGTCATCCTAATTACCTTGCATCCTAATTACCTTGTGCAGTCCGTATACAAGTATATAGATTAGGAAGGATTAGTGGGAAGATTAAGTCTGTGTATGCAACATTTCTTTGTCTTCTTTGTTTCAAGTTCTCAATGTCATCTTGTAGCTCTGAGCTCCTGAGACCTGTTGTTCATTTCAGTGCAAATAAGGTCCTGCATAAAGACAGCACAGAATTTAAACAAAAATTACAGTGCTGCACCTGTTTGTGTTTGTGTGAGAGAGGGAGATAGCAGGATAAATTAACAGTTCCTGGTGCAGTCAAGGGGAACATTGGAAACTAAAGCCAAATTAGCCCAGGCCATTCCTGGGAGTCGTGGGAAAAGGTGTTTCTCCTCTCTCCCTCTGTGTCTCTCCATGCCCTGGACTGGCAGAGCGAGACATTTTTGGCCCATTTTGTGCTGGAGCCGTTCTCCTTTTGTGAGCTTGGAGGCAAGTGGCACCACCAGAGTGGGCAATACTGTTTGTGAGCCTGCCAGCACTCCCAGCCTCTTCAGTAAATCTCAGAGGGCTGAGCCCCAGAAAGGGAGTGTCTGACCATCACCTGCCCTGCACCTGGCCTGTGCCTTCCCAATCCAGCCATTGTTTCCACTATGCACCACAGAGCTGCTGCAGAACAGTTCCCCTCCATGGTGACAGACACAATGACCAAGGTCCGGGTGATTTTCTTCATCCTGGAGATTTTTTTTAGATGATTTTTCATTTCCAGCACTCAAGAAACTCTGCTGGAGTTCCTTATTGCATGAGCAGCTGGTTCCTCCACAGTTCACTTCCCATCTCCCTCTCCCACTCCTGGCATATGCCCAAGTTTGTCACAGGGATATCAGCCACTTCGGTCTCCCACCAGCTTCCCTGAGACTTTTCCATCATTTTTAGGAGAGTTAAAAGAAATTTTATATGTATCCTGACAAAAGATACCTGACCCAGCGTGGGTTTAGGCTTACAGACACCAGAGGAACATTTATTCTGCTAAGGCCGGCCTTGGGGAAAATGCTTGATCTGATCCATCATGGCTAGATAGAGACTGAGGAAGTGCGGGAATCTGGGAAGGAGAAAAAGGAAGCCAAGTTTAAAAAGTTAAAGGGTTTTCCACTTGATTTTTTTCACACTTTGACTCCCAGCCCGAAGCCTTGAAGTGCAGAAGGCAGTATCTGCAGGTAGATGCAGGGGTGCTCTTTGAGGAGACATCCGAGGCCACCTCTAGCTCACAGAAAAGCTGCCTGTGTTGCTAACCTGGGGTGATTTTTCTCCCTGACAGAAACTGCAAGGAGAGAAAGCTCCGAGGAATCTGAATGCCACTCTGACAGAGCTGTTTGGGGTCATCCCTGGGGACGGGGATCCCCTGCAGGAGCGCGGCTCCTCCAGCTGCCGGCGCTGCGCTGTCGTCGGCAACTCGGGCAACCTGCGGCAGTCGCAGTACGGCCAGGACATCGACTCGCACGACTTCGTGCTCAGGTCAGTGAAAACCACCTCTGACACAGATGCCTTTGTTCTCTGAAATTCACTGGTATTTGGGGGGCACAAGTGAGTAGATAAGGGTTCAGGGTCTATCCAGTGAAACCTGCTACTTAAGTCAGGTCTAAGTTTCATAAACTGTGTGTGTTGAAGATATGACCTCATGTTTTAACTTGAACAAAAAATATTAATTGGTATTGATACTGTAGCTTGTTCTGCACAATCCATAATTGCCTGTGTTAAAAAATATAGGAGAAGAAGGATTTGCACTTATGGGTAAAAGTTATTTCTGCAGCCACTGCTCATGAGTGATCTTTTAGACATTTAACTGATTGCGTTAGAATTCGACTTTCTTGCTCCGGTTCATTCTTAAGCAGTGGTGGGGTGGGGAAGCCAAAGATACTTTTAAGTGGACAGGAGTCACCTGTTTGGCTGCAGGTAAAGGATCACATCACCTCTCCCTTTCGAGGCAACAAGGTTGGCTACTTTGTCCCACTGAAAGGCAAGGAGGAACTAGGTAAGCTGAGCTTATCACTTACAGGGCATACAGAATATCTGAACTAAGTTCTTCTCCAGCGTGTCATCTGCCTTTCACACCACAGCTGCCAGCACAGTACAATTTCTAGAGCAATAAAGGGCAGGAAGGGAGGGATTGCTCTTGTATGGGATTATACTCTCAGAAGCAACAAAACTTTTAGTAGGAAGCTGTGCACTGAAGTCAAGAATAAATCAACAGAAGATCAACACTGTTTGAACAGTTAAGCCACCTTGGCTTCTGATGTGGCTTGAACATGGCATAGAGCCTTCAGGTAACATCTGAATCTTCACAAAACATATCAGGACTTGCTTCCTGCAGTTGCATGTCTTGGTCCCTGCCAAAAGTACCTCCCCAAAGGCAGAGGCACCAACCTGGCCTTCAGATTCATGAAGGGACAGGGAGAGCCCTCAGCATTATTCTTACAGGCTGTGAATGTGGGGCAGCTGCAAATGTGGGAAGCTGTGGTGCATTTATGCTTAACTCTGTGTCCTTTCCTATGAAGACAGCTCCATTCCTGTGTGGACTTTCTTATATTGCCTGGCCTAAGTTTCCAGACTCATGCAGAAAAGGCTTTGCTAGACTCAAAAGCTGGTAGTAGTAACTAAAGAGTAGCACACCCAGGTGCCTGTTTCTGCTCCAAGGCCTTGCCCATCCCATAGCCATTCATCCCTGGCAAGGGCAAAACTCTGGGTGACTCAGTGAGCCTTCCAGTCTCAGATTTATATTTCAGCAATCTTAACCCGGATCTGAAAGGATTGCACAAGGTCTTAGGATTCACCGTGGGAATTTGTGCAGAGAAGGTGTCCCCTCTGTGCGTCAAACACAGAATCTCTGGTGACCTGGAATTCACTTCTATGTGCTCTGTCAATACAGCCAAGTGCAGGGGGGAGCCAGGGAGTCTGAGGGGGCACCTTTCCTTCCAGACAGCGTGTTCCAGCCCACTTTTATTTGTGTAACTAACTACTTTCATGACAGAAGGAAGTTCCTGCTTGGTCCTTCCTGCTGAGGCTGGGTGTGAACTCTGCCTTCTGCCATACGGCACCGAGAGCCCCACCACGGGTGGTGGGAAGGGTACATAGACCTGCGGGCAGATTGTGAGATAACCAGCATGTCACCCTTGTCTTTGTCTTGGTGGAAAGAAACACCCATATTTTATACCTTTGGCTGACTAATCTCAAGGTAAAACACAGAAAGTCCCGTGTTTTTCCAGTATTTCTCCACAGTATGGTGTGGGTCACTGTCAGGGAAGCCAGTAACAGGGAACTCAGTAACAAATCCACAAGGCTGGCAGGATATTCTAACCACGCTAATAACTCCCTTGAAGGGAGTTAGGAGAAACTTAAGTAATTCACCTGGGGGAGAGCTGCAATAACACAGCCTGGCATAGACTTGATAAACAGATTTTGCCTCTCCCGTTATAAGCAACCAGGGCAGCATGTTGTCTGGCAATGTATGATGCTCCTCATTACCTTGTCAGCTACATCCTTCCTTGTCCTCCCTGTGCTTCTGCCAGGAGCTGAGCTAATGTTATTGCAGGAAAAAAGACATTTTGCTCAGAGACAACTGAGGGGTTTCTCCATGGTTTTGCGGAGCACCATGGATTCATGCAAGTTACTTCAGGGGTCTCTAATGTGCACTGTGCTGCTCCACAGAAATATGCAAATCTCTGCCATTGAGGAGCTAAAGCATCAGGGAGAGATTGGCTTTCAGAAGTGAACACAGGCATGGAGGCATTTCTGCTGTCCTGAGTTCAGAACTCCCCTTTCTGTTCCCTGTATGGGCCACTCACTTAAGAGTTGGACTTGATGATCCTTGTGGATCCCTTCCAACTCGGAATATCCTGTGATTCTGTGAATCTGTGATGCATCCAGCATAAGGCAGGGCAGCCCTGTTTGGGCAACACATCTTGACTGAGCCCTGGAGGCCCAGATTAGGCAGATCTCCATGCTCTGACCCCAGGGTTACCTAAAGCACTCCATGTGTGTGCAGAGTGACCCTGAGTATCTATTGATGTTGGAGGACACGCTGCAAAGTAAAAGAAAGGTTTGAGTAAATGAAGGGTCAGCAGCAGGTCCTGTATTTGTCACTGTCTTTGTGTCTATTTGGCGCTGACTTTGGTGCCTTTTTGTGGGAGAACCATAAGGAACATTTTCTGCTTCTCATTTCACATAACATAGTTTATTACCTTGACCCTAGACAGTCAAACACTCCTGTATGGACAGGGGGAAATGGAAGTGCCAAAAGTCAAGCTGAGGTACCTCAGGGCAGTGTTTTTCTCACCAGCTGGGGGATGCAGCTTTAGGATGAAGTGTGTCCTCATAGACTCACCACTCTTTTGATGACTGTAAAGGGAAGGCAGGGATGTGCTCAGAGATACACCTGCATTATAGACTCCTGTTCAGTCCAAGGAATTCCACAATAAAGCTGAGTTTTCATTTACTGTTCAATCACATGGGTGATGATCATTCCAGCTTGCCTGAGGGCCCCTGTACCTGCCATGGCTGTCTGAAGAGCCTGCATACAACACTCCCCTTAGCCATGGGAGCATGTTCCTACACCTCAAACAAATGACTTGGTGAAAATTCACATATATTTGTACTTACCTAATTCCTCTCCTGTCTCAATTCTTATTTTTGGGCTGCAGGATGAACCGTGCCCCCACTGCTGGCTACGAATCAGATGTTGGGAGCAAGACCACTCACCACTTTGTTTATCCTGAGAGCTACAAAGAGCTGGCAGCAAATGTGAGCATGATCCTGATCCCCTTCAAAACCCTGGACCTGCGCTGGGTTGTCACTGCTCTCACCACTGGCACCATCAACTAGTGAGTAAGGGCAGGCACAAGGGGTGGGAGCTCCATACCTCATGTGGCTGTAGGAGATGATAGATCTATGGGTGGGGCAAATCCCTGCTTCTGATAAGGCCTAGGGGTGCTTTACAGACCCTCTCAAGTCACAGTTCAGCCCTGGACACTTGATTTCTAGGAAAAACCTAGCGTGATGATGCAGTTGTTGAGGCAAAGATCAAGATCCAGTCCCTCACATCCCCAGTGGTCTCAGAGAAATGAAAAGGGGAGTTTTTGCTGCTGGAGGTGACCATTTCGATCAAAAGGCTCATGAGCTTTGGGTTTCAGTGCTTCATTTTGGGTTTCTGTTCATCCTTCCTCCTCTCTGGTTCCCTGGGAGTCAGTACACTTGCAGAAGAGGACAGGGAGGCAGAGAGGGGTTTGCAGGTTGCTCACCTGAGGCAGTGAGAGCACTTGCAGACCACAGCCCTTAGTGCCCCATCCACAGTCGCTCCCCTGGACAGGTTTGTCAGGACTTTGGTCTGTCTTTCCTGGTGGAACAGGATTGAGAGCTGTGCAGAGGAAACAATGTTTTGTGTGTCGCCTGCATATCTTAGCTTTAAATTCAAGAGTTCTACTTGGCAATAATGTGACACACTGGAATTTATTCTCCAGTTCTTTCTTGAGTGCTGTCAGAAGTAAAGGTTGTCTCCCGCTTGATACATTTATGGCAGCACCAGAATTAGAAATGGGATCAAAATGCATGTTTCTTCTGGAAGCCTGCTAGCAGATTCTCTTCCTTCCTGTAAGCTGGCTTTTCCTAATCCAGAGAGTGAAATACATGACATTTGTACTGTGTGTGAGGCTATCTGCTGGATGTAAAACCATAGCCTTGTGGGATTGCTTGGTGACACTGCTACACACAGACAGCAAGAGCAGATCAGATTGCTTTACTCCAGGGAGAAATATTTAAAGACATTTCAACTTTTTTCCCAATTTCAAAGTCTCAGAAGATTTAAACTTGGAAAAGTGTGTCTCAGGCATGTTGACTGGGCATATATGACCCACTTTGCAATTTTGAGTAAAACTCTGATGGAAAAACAAATGAAGTTGTATTTCTTCTCTTCATTTTCTTTTATCTCTTTGCAGATGCATTTTAGATTCTTTTCATTGCTTATTAAGATTCCCTTAACTTGTAACAAATCTGTGTTAGCTTCCTTTTACCTTTTTCATCACCAGCATTTAATACATACAGTCATAAATCATCTTGAAAAAAATCCATCTTCGAGACACACTCGTAACTTGGAAAAATCAGTACACTTAGAAAAGTGTACCACTCACTACAAGGAAGTCATTGAGGGGCTGAAGCCTGTCCAGAGAAGGGCAGTGAAGCTGGGGAAGGGTCTGGAGCACAAGTCTGATGAGGAGCAGCTGAGGGAGCTGGGGGTGTTCAGCCTGGAGAAAAGGAGGCTCAGGGGGACCTTATCACTCTCTAAACTCCCTGAGAGGAGGCTGTGGCCAGGTGGGGATTGGTCCCTTCTTGCAAGTAACAAGAGACTGGAAAAGAGGAAATGCCTCAAGTTTCACCAGGGGAGGTTTAGATTGAATATTAAAAACAATTTCTTCACCAAAACAGTTGTCAAGCACTGGAACAGGCTGTCCATGGGAGTGGTGGTGTCACCATCCCTGAAGGGCTTTTAAAAATGTATAGGTGTGGCACTTCCTCTTAGGCACAAGGTTTAGTGATGATTTGGCAGTGCTGGGTTAACTGTTGGACTCAATGATCTTAGAGGTCTTTCCAACCAATAAATGGTGGTTAATAAACAATTCTGTTGTTCTGTAATTTACATGGACACACATTTTGCAGGCAGGTCCTCTGCCTGTCCCTGCCCCAGGAGAAAGCTCTTGGTGCTTCCTGAACTCTGAGCTCTGCACTGATTTCAAGTGAAGCCTACTAGGAAGATATAACTGGTTGACCACATTGCAGTCACAGCACATGAAAGGGAAAACGCCCTTGCATAATAAATTACAGGTTATATTATATATTTAAAATTAGATTGTATACATGGGCTTGGTAAGCATCTGGTATAAATTAGTGTGTATTTAACCACATGAAAGAAATACCACTATTTTAAGATATTTGCCATACTCAAAGCAGGGAAACTACATAATTAATAGGCTGGAATAATGAAAGCAGAAAATCATAAGCATACAAATCATAGCAATGTATGTAGCATAATTTTAGCCTTGTAGAACTAACCTATGAGCATGCATTAAACACATGGTGTCAGATAATGGGTATAAGGAAATTGTTAAGTGCACATTTTTAAAAGTGAGAAGGCATGAAATAATTAAGCACATTTGAAAGTCAGTATTTTAGAAAGGAAGAAGTGCTTGTCTCCTTACCCTGGTCTGCCTGGGCATTATTCCATGTGCACAGACTTCATAGTGTCAGCTGAGTTTAGGCTAACAAGGACCCAAATGTACTCATAGCTAAAAAATATAGGCATCCTGTGTTGATTAGACTTCTACAGAAGTTAAATTTTCTGCATTTCATCCAAATGAAAGAATTTCCCGAAACTCAAAACCTGTGAGTTGAACATATTCTCCTCTTAGTATTATCATAATTCTTGCAAATTTTGCATTTCAAAACAAAAGCCAAACTGCAGATTGCCTTAATATTAGCTTCAGTGCATAGCTGAGTGATTCTCCCAGACATTCTCAGTCCCATTTGACTGATGTATTTCCATCTAAAAATGTCTCTAAGACATCGTTCCAGAAAAGACTTAAGACATGCCTTTTCTGGGACAGGAAACTTTGAGGCCCTCATCAGCCATGTATTTATCCTGGTTGCCTTCACTTGCAAGTGTTTCAGGAATCTGCATGGTGAAAAAAACCTCCACTTAGTTTGGCAATGACAGTTATTGTATTCTTTAAAATGTTACACATCTTGGGTCAGGGGTTCAGTAAATGTCTTGTACAAGGTGGCCAGGAACAAAGACAGAGCTCACTAGAGCCCCTCAAAGGGGCTCATGGAAGATGTTTCCCAGGTGATATTTACAGTGTCTGTGGCCACCTTTGTCACAGGTGTCACTGTCCCACTCCTGTGTGGTGCCTCTTGGGTCCTCACTCCCTGGCTGCCCTGCAGCCCAGGTTTTACATGATCATAAGAGCAGAGTTCTTAATCAGTGTGCCAGTATTTTCTGTGGGATTTTATGAAATTCTGCAGCCACATGACAGCAGGACTTGGGTATTTCTTCTGAAACAGTGGAATAGCCCCTGGTTAAAATGACTGATATGTCATCTGACAAGAGCTACTGCAGTGTCCTGATTAGATCAGAGATGTCCACAAGTATTGTCTTGAGCACTGCATACTCATCTCTTTGGTCTTCTACTGTATTTATCCATGAAATACAGCCCTCTTGTTTCCTCCACATCACCTTTTTAGAAAAGATTGACTCTTTATTTATATGATATTGAGGAGATTCTACCGGCAAAGAAGCCCTTTTTGTCTTCATTAGCACAAAAAGGACATGGGATCACCCAGGCTGTGTTTACTGATTTACTGATCAAGGTCAGGCATGGGCTGCAGCTGCAAGGGCATTGTTTGCTGAGAGCAGATTGAGAAGTCAGCATGAGTGTCCCTTTCCCTAAGCATCACCTCTCAGGAGGGTTGGTACCACCCATCACCTCTCTCACTGCATCCAGCCCAGAGCAGGGATTGCAGGTCAGGAGAGCATTGCCAGGTCACCACTGGTTTGGGAAGAATTAGACTTCAGTTTTAAAAGTGGTGGTTTTCCATGGTTCAAAGAAAATAAAACCTTAATGACAGGAACCTTGTCATTACCAAAACCCAAGTGAAAACATTGAGACTGAACTAATGGAAGGCTTTGGTGATTTACCACAACCCATCTAAAAAGTGTGCAGGATATATTTTGGGGTATATTCCAATTACAAGGCCACCTCACCAGAATTTTTTCACATGAAACAAACTCAGGAAGATTTTTTTTTCTTACAGCACTCATGATGAGCTGTGCAATGCCAGCACACACTGTGCAGGAGATATAGGGAATAAAAGGTTTTTTTCATTTTCAAGAAATGACTCGTGATTTCAACCCAGTCATAAGGTGTAACTTGGAAATTTTACACTGGAAACTGCAGGAAGCCTTGGGTATTGCCCCGGGGAGGAGGGAGAGAGCTTTCTGGTGAGGGGCTGTACTGGGAATGCCCGAGTTTCATATAACCACAGAACTGGTGAGCTCTGCTGCTACCGACTCTGAAAATCCTGTGGTAGCTCCGGGTATTAGGAGAGGAAAAGTCTCCCCCTGGTGGGAGAAGGTTTTTCTGTCAAGAAATCGAATTGAAAGCCTTTCCCATCATCAAAGAGCAAAGACTGCAACAATAATGATCCAAGAATTAGAAGTCTCGAGCTCCACATAGTATTGACTCTACAGTGTATTCTCAACTAAATCTTTGGTGTCCTACTGTCAGTAATTAACTTGAATATTTAAGAACGTAATGGTTTCTTATAAAATCGCTGCAGTGATAACTCAGTTCTTTTCCTGCTGTGTTACTTAATTGCAACCTCATTTTACAACAACTTCTTGAATTTACTACTTTTGAATAATTTGAATTTATTACTGTATGTGAAGAATATTCTTACTTTAGAATTACATGAAAATACTAATAAGTTGGTCTTTTATTTATCATGGTGCTGTCTTTCTTTTTTCTTTAACAGCACATATGTTCCAGTTCCACGGAAAATCAAAGTCAAAAAAGAAAAGGTGAGAAATGCTGGTTTGTGGATTTGTTCTGCTAATGTATTTGTAGGTCTTTTGCCTCTTTGGGAGACTGCAAGAATCCAAGCAACCCCTTGACATTCATAAAAAGTTGCAGCCAAAATACAAGCATGGTACAAGGCTCAGCTAAGCTAAAGATTTGGCTTCTGTGTGCCATTTACGCCCTAGAGCAACCACTAAATAACTGTGGTTGGAAAGAAATTGCTCTTGTGGCTGTGCCATTGCATGAGCACTGTTCTGAAGGTTGCATCACTTCCTCTGGTGCTGCTCAGGGACGTTAAAAGTGCAGCATTGTCCTCCACAGCAACTGCTCTGTTCCCACCCATTGCAGTCATTTGTATGTAATGATGCTGAGGAGAGACTTCAGAGGGTTTTTAAAATAATTTTAATATTTGAACACCGAGGATGTTCCTCACTCCCAGGTCAGTTCCTTGCAATAAGGAGCTAAGTGAACTGTGAACAAATAAAGCTGTGTGTTTCCAAGTCAGTGGAGAATTGCTGGTGGTAGGCTCTTAGCCCACAGCTGCACTAATTACCTGTACCCAATTAAACAAGCTTGGAGGCTGAGCTCAGGCCAAGTCCAGGAAGGTTTTGCTGCAGGTGTTCTCCAGGTCTCACAGGCAATGTTCAAGCATAGACCAGGGAACATTCCCTGTTTTGCACAGGGACAGGCTGGAGGCAGGATTTGCCATAGGTCAGGATTTTAATTCCCATGTAGGAACTTCAGCCACTGTGCAAAGACTTCTGTTTTTGTAGCTGCATGGTTTGAGGATATAAGCAAGGCAGGCTGTGTGGGAGAGGAAGAACCTCTTCCATAGAACTTCCAGAAAAATAAAGGTCTCATTCTCTCAGCCTTTGGAGAGACTGATTTTCCAAAGAAGTACAGGTGTCAAGTCTAGCAAGGGCTGTTAAGGTGTAATATTAGGTCCAGAACATTAAAATTAAAAATTAAAGCACACACCTTTCGTTCAAGAGGCCAGGTTTTCCCAAAGCCTTCAGGTGACACCCTGAACTTGTATCAGTTTATTTTCCTTTGCTTCAAACCGTGCACCTCTAGGGTGCATTAAATAATCCCTTAGCTCATCCTTGCCTGCTGTGAGGTACATGATAACCTCTGCAAAACCCCTGTGAGAGGCACCAGGGCAGGTTGTTAAACTCACATCCCAGTTGAGTGGCAGCAGCCCAGGGTATGGTGATATTCAGCAGCTTCCTCAGCAGGAGAGGAGAAGCCTGTGTTTCTTCCCACATTGTGCAATGCAAAACACCCTGCGAGAAGAGATTACACACAGATGCAATGTCAGCAATTAACCTCTGACTCTGTAAAAGGAAAAGCCTTGCAGCTAAGCAGATAGCACTGAAATGCTGTCACTATAATTACAAATGCAGCGTGCAGGGAAAAGCCTCTCTTTGCCTCACTCAGGGGAGGGGGTTGAAACCAAGGGCTCCTACCAGTCCTTGGATTTACTGTACTCTCAGGTCTTATCTTAAGTGCTCTGTCTCTGTGAGATGACCTCTGTGAGATAAACAAATGCATTTTATGTCTTGTAAGAAAAAAATGTACAGCATAGAAAAATGTCACATTTGAAAAATAGGATAAAAGAAAAACTGCACATTTGAAAAAGAGGATAAAATAAGCATACATGATCTGATAGGCTTCCTGATAGTTTACATTTGACCCTTGGTTCCCTTAGATCTGTACCTGTAAAGATACCAAGACATGGCTGGCACATTGTGCAGAAGAGGCAGTTGCTCTTATGTTCCCACCCAAATTACAGTTGGACTGATGATCTTAGGGCTCTTTTCCAACCTAAATTAATCTATGGTTCTATGAAATGTGTCATGCTTGCCTTGTTCAGGACTCCAGCTCCCCAGAGCTCACCTGCAGGGTGCTGCAGGGAGAGTTGAATGGCTAATGCCTAATTTCTATCTTACTTGTGCTGTTTCATACCCATTGGTTTCAGTCAGATTCTCCAGGATTTACATTACTTTAAGCAGGAGGGATATCAAGACCAAGGAAGGGCTACTTATATGTAATTGCACATGGGAAATATTCCTAAATGCACTTAATATGGGACTTATTTTTGCCTTTCACCTGCCTTCAAGGAATAACTACTATTCCTTTCTTACCCACTCCCCTACTCTGATGTCCTTTAGGAATGATGTGCTACCATTATTTCTTTCCCAGGGTATTTTACTAATGAGTCTTTCTCTCCAATTTTGCCTAGATCCTAGTTTATAATCCAGCTTTCATGAAATACATCTATGAGAACTGGCTTGAGCATCATGGGAGATACCCCTCCACAGGCCTTCTGTCTTTGATGTTTGCTCTCCATGTATGCGATGAGGTAAAGTCTGTCTGTGTTTGGATATATGGATAAAAAAATCAGGACATTTCACACTGAAGATCCAGGAACAACCCCTGGCCACTCACTAAGCCTTAGTTTTCCCCCTCTCCACCTTCTCTGCCATTTACCTCTTCAAACATAGGCAGACTCCTCAGTAACATGCAGACATGCTCAAGTGGCAATGATGGATTTTTTTAATGTCAGCAAATCATAGGGTTTACTCAGCACTCCAGGAGAATATAATTAAACCTAAACAGAGATTCCATCTGGTATCAAAAGACATCTACACATGAATGGAATCTGTGCCCATCTTGCTAGTGAAGGTTTCAATTACGTTCTGTCTCGTTGTATTTTCAAACTCAGGCTTGTGTGTTTATACAGGAGGTTATAGTAAATGCCTTTGCTCCAGCAGTTACTTGGGGAAATTCCCTAGTTTGAGTAATGTGAGGTGCTCCAAGGTGACTGAAGACTCAACTAGGCACAGTAGGGCCAGGTCAGCTCTACAAAATCCTGCAAGCATGGGCTTGTCAGCATGGGGGATACTGAAAACTTTGCTGGCAAAATCCCTGTCCTGGACACACATCTGCTGATGAAAGAGTTTTGGTTACCCAGGCCTGTATTGCTTGAAGAGGTGATGGAAATCCTAAAGATACTGAAAGAAACTCTTATCCTAGTCACAGCAGATTGGGTGAAGCCTGTTTTCTGGTATGCAGGCAATGAACATGGCTCTGACATTACCAAAAACAACTTAAAAACAGCTCATATTTGAGTGGGCCCGGGTGTGGGTGGTTTAAGGAGCTTGTTTTGTGGCTATGACCCATTCAAATCCAGTCAGACACATCACCACCCTCTGTTTGAATAAATCAG
Organism: Drymodes brunneopygia; assembly: GCA_013400955.1. Classification (NCBI taxonomy): domain Eukaryota; kingdom Metazoa; phylum Chordata; class Aves; order Passeriformes; family Petroicidae; genus Drymodes; species Drymodes brunneopygia. The sequence continues at coordinate 181,323 of VZTZ01042533.1, forward strand.
TGGTGATGTTTGGACTTCTACCTTTAGAGAAGACAGGCATAGCCATCAACAAACAAGCCTTTGGGAGAGGAGAGGCTGTAGGTGGGTACACAGGCAAAACCATAAAATCCATCTGTCTTTGAAGTAACTGCAAATATTATATAATCTAGCATATAAGTGTGGTCACCATGGGTTATTATTTGGAAGACCAGGACCAAACCAAATTTTTTTCACTCTTTGTGGCTTAAATCAGCTGAAGAGGAGATTCCCATCCCAAGCCACTGATCTCCTGAGGTCGGTCATGTTTAAGGGATAGGAATATATTTTCATATTGCTAAACAAGAGTTAATGGATAGAAATTTCATTTTCCCTCTGAGTTGAGGTCTGGTGGTGTCTTGGCATGGTTTAGGATGTCACATGCCCTGGGTAGGCCTTGGGCTGTTTCTCTGTGGTCATGTCATGCAGCAGAAGAGCTCGGGAACCACCAAGGACCCCAGGTGCTGCTGCCTGTAAATACACTGAGAATAAGGAGTTTCTTCAGTATTTCAGATGGTGGCCAATTGCTTTCCAGTCTGTAACACTGATTCTCCCTTCCATCCCAGGTGAATGTGTATGGCTTTGGAGCAGACAGCAAAGGACACTGGCATCATTACTGGGAAAACAACACTTCAGGTGGGGCTTTCCGCAAGACAGGCGTCCATGACGGGGATTTTGAGTTCAATATAACTTTGACTCTTGCCTCCATTGAAAAAATAAAATTTTTCAAGGGCAGATGACCCTGGCCACAGGGACAAATGGGAGCTGCAATTACCAGCATGCAGCAGAACAAAGCTCAGTGAAGATGGTCTGGGCACCAGCCAGGTTTGAATGCGTGGATCTGCGGTGGATTTGGAGCATCTCCCACTGCGGGGAGCGAGGCCGAGGACCGGCTTCCAAGCTGCACATGATTTCCTATCTACAGATGGCCAGGAGCTACCAATCAGCTGTGGGAATAAATTAATCTCTGTTTAGGCTCTACAGCTTGATTCTTGAATTACTGATGAAAGATCTGCCTGTTGCAATTAGAGGAAGCCTGGGCACAGGAACTGCTGTCTGTATGTCCGTTCTGTCCTCGAGCAAGGCAGGAGATCCTTGAAGAAGAGTGAAAATGACTTCTGGGACTTGAGACCCACTAAGGCAGCTGTGAACATCATAGTAAGGATTACCTCAAAGAAATGAATTAACTTCTGCTGTTGATCTTCTTTTTGGACCATCTTTTCTCTGTTCTCTTATTACTTCTGTTTTCATGCTGAATTAAGGAGAAACATGATGAAGTTGCCTGGAGGAGTAAATGTTTCAACCATTGCCTCATTTTGCATTGATAGTGTCTAGAAAATATGAATCAGATCATCTCATGTATTATTTAATATTGTTTCCTACACAGCCATAATGATGGACAAAAAAATACTGAAAACTCCAGGAAAAAAAAAATGGCCTTTTTAGCCACTTGTCTATCTCATTTGGTTATATGTAATTTTTGTTCTTTTTTTTTGTTCTTTTTTTTTTTTGTGAAAAATACTCTGGAATGTTTTGGGTTGTTTTTTTTTTATTTAATCAGTTTAAGATTGGAAAGTGGACTTTCTTCAAGTCATTTATATGTGCCTTTTATAATTGTGCAACAAATGTGATTTTTTTTTTAAGATGACAAAACCTAAATTAAACATTTTTATAAAAGGGTGAAAAATTAACCAAAGTTTAGTTTATGTCAGGTATGTTTTTGTAGTCAAAACCAATTGTAACTACTTCTATATTGCATTTGAACAAACACAAACAAGACAATTTTTAATGGTAGCTTTTACTTTTTTTTAATGGGAAAATATTCAAAAGTCCCAAGGAAAATTTTCTTCTTATTTTTTCTTACTAATTTAAAAATGGGGTATCTCTTTACAAGGTCTCTATCTGAAATGGAAAAAAAAATCATGGTTTGGGATATCAACTAATAATACACTAAGAATCCTTTGCTCTGTAGCAGCACCCACAAAGACACAATCTGCACAAGCTGATCTTAGAGCATGAGACAGACTTCAAAATCATGTGCATCTCTGGAGGAATGAGAATATTGATGTCAGTACCTCTAGGCAGTGAGAGGAGGGAAGTTACAGTGGAGGTTTTATATCCACAGATTTTTGCTGGAATCGACATATTAAAGCCTGAAGGACAGATAAAGTATAAATCCAAGTTCAGGCAGTGAAGAATGGAAAACAGTGGTCTTCTCTTCTCAATATCATGAAAACAGGATTCGTGGATTATGGATCCACTTTCAGCCTTGGTGAAACCACAGTAGTTCTTGCCACAGACTTCAAGGGACTTTTGATCAGGCTTGGGAAAAATGGCATATTTCATTTTTAAGGTATCACATCGATTGGAGTTTATGACAAAAGAAATCATCTTCTAAATGTCCCCTCTTCTATGCACCAGTTGTGGCAGAATGTCCAAGAAGATGAGGTTGGTGAAAGCCCTTCAACAGTGATGTGCTTCATCTGAGATTTATCCCCTTGTCTTTCTGCACCAGTTGGTAGCAGTGAGGTGCCCTCCAAGGCAGCAGGACATGGCACAATGTCATGATCAGCTGGAATTTTGGGCCACAGCACTGCTCACCAACATGAACTGCTTTACCCACGTGAGGAGCACTGGACTCATGGCCTATAAAGAGCCAAGGATGCCAAATGTCTGTGTGGGGAGTTGAGCTCCCTCAGCTCGTGTGGCCCTTCAGTTCAGCAATATGGAAGGGGCAGGATTTTCAAATCCTCAGGATGAGACCTGTTCAGGATCCTCATGCCAAGAGTCCATTTCCCAGCATGGTGGCCAGCAGAACTCACCTGCATGTCACAGGCACAGCAGATTTGATGGGCTAACTCTCTTCTACATGTCCTTTGTAAAAGAAAGAAGCATTACTATCTGAACCATGTTTGTTTTAAGCATTCCTGCTTGTTTAAATTGCTGTTAATCAATATGCCTCTGGTGAGATGCTGCAGTAATACAAACAAAGCAAGTTTAAGAGGTAAAAAGACTGTGTGCAAGATGGGATAACTTCACAGTGTGGCTGGATTTTGGAGCTTCAAATATATTTTTTTTTTCTTCATGGACAAACATTAGTAATTCAGAAACACTGAATTACAGAAAGACTGCACTTTCAGTCATTTTTAGGAAAACTTGGGGGAGAACTCATGGTGGTTTATCCCCTTGTTAGGTTGGTTTTTTTTTACTACAGGGTTCAATTTGGAATCAAAAACAGTGGAAAAAGAAGCCAGATATATTCTAACCTGTGTTGGTCTCAAAGTTTCTTTTTGCTGTTCTAATAAAATTTCCATTTTCCCCTGAACATTCTGCCTCTGACAGCACATATAAAACCTCATGGCTCATACATGCAGATAGATTTAGTGTCTTCATCATGGAAAAAGCTGCAATTCCCATTTAATTTTGTTGCCAACAGCAAGCAGTAACTGTGTACCACTGATGTCCATTTTTCAGAGTGTAAGGAGAGCTGAGTGGATCTCTCCACGTGCAGGATAAGGAATAGTTTGTGCCATCACATTTCTATTCCAGGGGAACTTTTTTCTAGAGTCCTTTAGGCAGCTGACTGTTGTGTTAGATCCTTGTCTCAGTTTCTCCACAATTTTGCTGCTCTCTCAATTGCCTTCAGAATCAGGAGATATCAACAGATGATGCTGAGGGAAGAATTAATTCCCACAGCCATTGCTGAAGACTGTTTTCCTGCTAGAAACTTTTTGGGTTTATTTGGTTTAAAAGAACCAAGGAAAACATTTAACATGTCAAGGCTTCAAACTCTTGGACTGCATTTGCCACCACTGCAAATTCTCTGAAGCACTCTTTGAGTGTATGTTATGTTTTTTACCAAAGCCAAATCTCTTGAGCACTTTTTTCCTCCCATGACCAGATTTTCTTTGTATTTTTCTCTGACTACACAATCAGTTATTATTTTTTTTTCTCTAATGGTGGGGAGTCTCACACAATCATTCGTTGACATTTTATTTATTTAATTTTTCAGTATGATATGAATCAAAATAAATTTTTTATTGTAATCAAATCAGAGTGTTTCTGTGCACATTTCTTTTTCCACAGTATTTTCATTAGCTCTTAGAACCTCCTCTATCACATAACTGTGTAATGAAGCTTATTCCTCTTCCTCACACCCATCCAGTTGGACCCAATGATCTTAGAGGTCTTTTCCAACCTTTATGATTCTGTGATCCCTTGGGTGACATTGGCATGTTTCAGGCTGCTTGTGGTCATGGAATCACACTGCTCACATGGCAGCTCTGCGCCTCTCTGGAGGAAACAAAAAAATATGCCTGTGGTCTCCTGATGCATCTATGCTCTGTTTAAGAGATAAATAAGGGAAATTAATGCAGACTCAGAAATCAGTGACTTGAGAAAAGATTCAACTTGTCCGACGTGGCTGGGATCTGAGGATCCACCCCAGGTCCCTGTTTTAAGGGTCTGCTGTGGTCACACAAGCACTTTGGTCATGGATGGCTTAGCTGTCCTTTAGAAGAACCCCATCCAGGAGATGGATTCCTGTGATCAGGTATCACTTCAGCAGGTCACACTCACATCTGCATCACCATGGCTTTACATGGGGATACTCCACCTTGGCTATTTCTCATGGACCTCATCAGGTGCTCAGTTCCCTTATGTGCCCTTTGCTTTCATTTTTTAAGGGATTGAGTAGGGTAGATGGTCTGGCAGTGATGCATTGATGCCATTTGAAATGTCACCATCCTGGTAGGAGCTCAGGGAGTTGTTAGAGGTCAGCTCAGGAAGCTCCTGTTCAGATACAGGCAGTGGTCAGGTGCTCACAATAAGAGCTGCTGTCCAGTGTGACCTTCAGAGGATCAGGTTCTCAGAAACTGCTTGACACTTTGCTTTTCAACCCAAGCTCTAGACATGCTGCATCAGTGAGATATTAACCACCATTAATGGATAACAGCCCACCCAAAATCACACTTGTTGAAAGTGAGTGGGAAGTAGAGACACACTGATCTGAGGAGCTATTCCAGTCACGTCAGGTGCACAGGAGATGCAAAGCATTTGCTCCTCTGTCATCCTCAGCAAAGCAAAATTACACCAAGGAACAGCTTTCTTGCAAATCATTTTGTATTTTGCTTCATGTCCACTTACAGGAGGCACAATTCAATGCAGCTTCCAGGTAGGAAATGAGTCTATCAGGAAAGTAATTTGCATAAAATTACAATCTGGAAACCACTTGAGACTAGTAAGACATGCAGCAACAACAGCAGCAGCATGCAGACAGATGGACCGACCACAGGACTTGGACAAAGGACTTTGCTTATACCATCAAATGAAGAACAAAAGTACCCACAGGGGAACTGTGTGGCTTCAGTTCATGGCATGGATTCCTTTGATGGCTCACAGTCAGAATAGCAATTAAACCCAATGAATGAAAAGGCAAAAGAGTCCCTTGCCACCCTTAAAAATCTGTTTTCCCTTGTCTTTCCTATAGAATTTGAGGGAGTCGATCTCATTACATCTGCTGTCTTCAAGCAATGTGAATTAAAACAGGGTTCACACAGTGAAAAGTTCTTGGTCAGGTACTTGTTTGCAGAGGTAAATCTCTGTGTTTTCAGTTAAATTTTCTCTAGGAAATTCACTATGTTGCTCTACTCCTTAGTTTGTAGTTTCTAAGGTAACCTTTGGCTGGCAGAATATAACTATATCCACATGGGAGTTTGTCTGTCCCCATGACATTAACACTCCTACTAAGACAGGAACTTTTCCACAATAGTCACTGTTTCCACATAATCAGAGACTCCAGAGTTACACAGAAACTACCAGCTGCCTCCCTGTCCACCCAGACACCAGAAAGGAAAGTAAGGAAAGCATCCTAGCCTGTGCCACCAATGCTGCATCCTGCAGCACCACGGCATTCCTCCAAGGAGCCCAAATCAAGTGTTACTTCAAGGACCCCCTTATGGACGTTTCTCCCCACGTGGATTTTTGTGTTCCTCTCCTTGCTTGCCTGGGGCTGGCCCCAAAGAGCTGCCACCATGCAGGGAAGCTGCACATTGCTCCCCCAGCCCCATCCCAAACCCACAGTCTGGGGCTGGGGGTGTGAATGGACTGGCCATACTTGAGCTGTGCTTTGAAGCATGTCCAGCTTGCAGCCACATCCCATGTTCAGCCTGTGCAAATACCAGAGTGGGTTTCATTTGGTAGAAAATAGTGATTTCATAGTATCAATCATAAAATCAATCATAGAATGGTTGGGTTGGAAGGGACTTTCAAGATCATCCAGTTCCAACCCTGCTGCCATGGACAGGGACACCTTCCACTAGATCAGGTTGCTCTGAGATCCATCCAACCTGGCCTTGAACACTTCCAATAATGGGGCATCCACAGCTTCTCTGGGCAGCCTGTGCCAGTGTTTCACCACCCTCACTGTAAATAAGTTCTTAATAACATCTAATCTAAATCTCTGGTCTTTTAATTTAAAACTGTTGCTCTTTGTCCCATCGCTATTTCAACTCCTCTTTCTGTTGGAGGATTCTGGTATCAGAGGGTGGGTAAGTGTGAGGAAGATGCTGGTGAGGCACAGAGCTCCTGCCTGCAGTGGTGGAGTCACAGGAAAGAGTCATGGGAGAAACTGATGACTGGTGGTTCTTCACTGGGGACACCAGAGAGTTGGCTGCAGGGAGAAATTCTGCACGCTGACAGGCTCTGTCATTTAAGGGTCTGATTTGAATAGGTAAGTAAGGAAATAGAAATAAACAGCTGTAAAGGTGAAGACAGCATACATAAAAATAAAGCAAGTGGATCTTTTGGTGAACCTTTTGGAGAAAAAAGGAGAGTTTTACCCATTTGTTTGGTTCGTCAAAGTAGGTGGGCCAGGACCAAATTAGGCTGGTGATGCTTGTGGGCCCACATGCTGTGATTTGACCCCAGCCAGTAGTCAAGCACCCACACAGCCACTCACTCACTCCCCACAGCCACCAATCCAAAGCACAGCACTATGTGGGTGCTAGGAATAAAACTAACTCCATTCCAGGCAGATTAAAATAAACTAGATACTTAAAGAATCCTATGGATTCCAGGGGATCTCTGGAAGTCTGCAAAGGTATTGCCAACAACACCTGAAATAAATCTAGGTCAAATGTACACCTAACTACCTCAGTTGCTGGATGCTTCTAATTACTCATCCATCCCAGAGGTATCCCACTGGAATCAGGAGGGATTAATACTCACCACTGGCAGTAATGACAGGAAACCAGCTGGAAAAGCTACAAGCTGCTGCAGGCGGAATGCACCTGGGGCAGTGGTGGCTCTTCATTTCTTGTTACTTGTAGGGGCTGAAATAACATTTTAGACCAAGAGCTGGGGCAATGAGAAATCACTCTTTTATGTGGCTATGGGCACACTGTTTGCCTCCTTCCTTGAAGGTGGGTGCCATTCCACCTCTCTGTGGTGGCTTGCTGTGGGCCAAGGGAACATCACTGCTTGTCACCAGTTGCAGGTTTTGTAATGTGGCTTTACAGCTTAGCAGAGAGATCCAGCAGATGCACACAAATGAAGCTGGAATGATGTTTTTATTTCCCATAATAAGCAAAGGAATGGGAAACATCAGCACGAAGGCAGATTAATGGGCCTTTGAGGAGTGAGATGTGATTAACTCATTTGAGTCAGCGCTGGGGATCTCAGCACCTCATTAGCTTTTTCATTAATGGTTACAACTAATATCTGATTAGCGTCTGTTTCACCAGTAATGAGTTCTCCTTCTTAATAGAGATGGAGTTTTCCACTGTGTGATAGTGAAAGGGAGAGGGAAGGAGCTTGCTAATTACTGTGCTGCTGATGGGGCACTTGGCCACCACGGCCACTGACCCGGCTGCCCTCCCACGCCCCTCTAACTGGCCCTGCCACACTGGCACAGGCACAGGTGCCCTGTGCCAAGTGCACTCAGCCAGGCAGAGGGAGGAGACCCAATTCTGGCTCCTTAAATCAGCCCAAGCTGTGTGCCAGTAGGTGGGACAGCCTTGGAAGGAGTGTCCCCCTGCCCGGGCTAAGGGGTACCAGGGCAACAAGTGACATGAGATGCAGAGTGATGGGAGAAGAAGCACTGGATGGAGATAGGAAGCAACAGCTGCTCTCACATGCAGAATTCAATGCAGCGATTTGGTTTATGATAGAATTTTCTAATAGACTGTGATAATTTCCCCACTAGAGCGTGCTGTTCTCCTGTTCCCATGAGTTATCCTGTGGCTTCTGAGGCACTCTCACAGCAGCAGCGTGTTACAGCACAGGCTTGGAGCGTGTCCCCTCCTGACACTTCTGTCTTCACAGCTGTGAGGCTTGGGATTTATTTGCTGAATATTTTGGCCTCTGGGTAATAACTAAATGCAAGAGCCCACAGGCCATGAGGGAGAATAAGACTGGAGAAGTCCTGCAAGGCTTCACACCCTAAGGGTTTCCATCAGTGCTGCTTTCTGTGCAGTTTTCCTTTCTGTTTCAAAGGGGACAGCACTCCCAGATATGTTGTAGATTTTTTTTTAACTGACCCTTTAGAAATGCTAATTCTTGAAAAAAAAGAAATAAAATAATTCTTCCCTTGTAACTTAATTTCCTGATAAAGAACAAATATTTAGGACTCCTGGCTATGTTGTAGTGGTACAAATCTTTTATTTGGGGATGTAAAAGGCTTTAGTTATAGCAGATCAAAATGTCCTTTGTGGAACATAAAGGCAACTCATTTCTATAAGGATTTTCATGTTATGCTACCAACACCATCATCTTGTGTAGTTCTGTATTTATTTGTTCTCAGCTGTAGTACCCAAATGTTAAATGAGGCACAGATACATTGTAAAAAACAATCAATGCTGCAAATTAATTATCTGGGTTCAATGAAAACAGAAGGTCTATCTGGCTGCTGGCTGCCAGCAGTGTGTGAGCTGTTTGCCCAGTGCTTTCTTCATGATAATGCAAAGCACAGTAAGGCTCATCTACCAGCTCTAGTCATCCTTCCAGGAATAGCTAACTATTCATTCCTGGGGCTACATCAGCACTGCTCAGACATCATTTTCTGGAGTTGGTTTCATCCACACTGCTGAGGACAAGTTCTCTCCTGCTGACTGACCATATCTGTTCTGATTAGCACCTAACCCTGCCTCTCTTCTAGCCCCAAGTATTGTCCCTGTGACCTAAAATAATGTTATTACTTAAACTCATATGCATTTTAAGTAAAAGTACATTAAATAATGTAAGAATACTGCAGCAGCACCATCAGAGTGGGATTCCCATGACACAAAGCTGAATGTTTACACTGTGTCCCCAGAGGTGGCAGGAAGGGAATGCTGGACAGTGGAAAGGGTGAATTGCAGCTGGCACTTAAGAGGTGTTCTGGACATGTTTATATATGTAGATATATAAACATAAAAATAGGCTATAACAATATAGGTCATATCTCATTCTTGTGACTGAGGGCATGGTTTATGACTGTACAGCTAAACCTCAGTGTCTTAAAAATACTGGGTAGCTTCATCTCTACTGCCTTTGGGAACAGTTTCTGGCTGGTGCCGTGTCCCAGGCTGAGCCTGAGCACAGTCTGTAGGGGGATGAATAGCCATGAGCTAAAATAGTGCCAGGAAACACACTATGGACTAAATAACATTGATGCTCTCAGGTTCTGGTTAGTCCCCAGCCTGAATGTGTACCCTGAGCCTTCTTTTCTACCATATGAACAAACAGTATATAAAAAGGCCAAGAAATACTGTCTGGCGTTGATGTCCTTGCCCTTCTCTTAAGGAGACGTGAAGATGGCTGAGACACGTTCATTTCTGTACTATCAGGTGGCAGTAGAAGCAATAATGGCCACACTACAGCTTGTGAGGTTCAGGCTGGACATCAGGCAAGATGCCTTTCTCACTAGGAGGGTGAGAAGGAAGCAGGTCAGCCAGGAGAAGAAATGGGACCTCTGTCCCTGAAGAACATCAGGGCATGGCTAGATAAAGGCATGGCTGGTCTCATACAGCACTGGGGATTCCCTCTTGGGTTAGACACCTTCAGAGAGTCCTTTCAGCTGAGGTTTCTAGGGAGCTCTGGTGAGCAGTGTTTTCCTGTTGATTTGCAAGGCCGGGGTTATGGCAGGAGGCTGCTTCAGGAGATGAATGGTTCTAGTGAACCAGCTGATGTTCTGGGGTTTGGAACAAAAGACAGAAAAATTCCTTTAAACCCATCAGTGAAGAGTCTCTGTCATCCAGGGGTTTTTTTTGGGAGAGGCTGTATTTTGCAGGAAGGACAGAAAGATTGCTGTGCTTACAGCAACAAATGTTGGCCTCATGACTGATACAGAACAACTTCAGTTCTTTGTGTTCCAAGTATTCACTTCCTTTGATAACGCTGCCCTTCAGACCCTCCTCTCCTGTGCAGTCATACAGCACAGCAATACTTGGCCATGTCCTCATGGATGTAGATCATCCCCTCCCAGAGGTCAAAGCTACACCAATTTACACCAGGCAGCACGATTTTCCATTAGTCCCAGAAGAAATAAAAAAGGATTTAAAAAAAAAATCCATTTTTGTCATCACCTGTACTCTCTCCTTGATTTTAACTTTCTGGAACTGGATTTATGGAAATGCTTCATGGCATTTATAGATATGCCATACTTGGTATGCATTGCATTCAACTCTTTCAGCTTGTCTTTTGTAAAACCTCTGGCCAGAGCTTAGCACAGGAAGATCTGGGCCTTGACCAGACAGTTTTGATCTGCTCAGCAGTCATGAAAAAGAAAACCTGGCAAAACTTGCCTGTCAGTCAGATGTTTTCCTGTACCTCAACAGGTTCCTAAAAATCCTATCACTTAATGGCATGGAGCAGGGTCACAGGTTGTCACTAAAATGACAGTGGCATGGTGGGTCCTTGTTGCTGCAGCAAAAGTGTTCAGTGTCTTCATGATGTAGTGTCTGTCCTCAGAACAAAAATTATTCCTATTCCCAAGATACACAGGCTATGTAAATATTTAATATATCTACTGTGCTACAAAGAATAATCAAGAAATGGAATTAATGACTGTATCATTTTCGAAATTATCTTAAACCTTATCTCCTTTTGGAGAGTGGGTTGTATAGAAATATGCATGTATTTACAAGAAAAATCTAGCTAACCTTGGAGCCTGAGTTTTAATTTTTCTAACATGTTGTCCCAATCTTTTTTTCCTACTGCCAAACTTTTAAGAGTTGTGGAGTAATTTTGAAGGTCAGAGAAAAGAGTAAAAAACACCTGTTTTTGCAACATAGCAATAAGTTCAGGAACAAAGTGAAAATTTTCCTTGGAAAAAATTAATAACTTTTGAAATCCCATTGTATTTTGAATGAACCCTCATCTGTGGAGGGAGAGTACAGCAAGGCTGCTTTAAGCATGGGGTTAACAGACTTCACCTACAATAATTTATTCTGTAGGTCAGTCATTAACCATTATCCAGGCCACTATTCTAAAACTTACCCTGACCAGACTTGTCTTGCTCCCAGTTATAAATTCCTGGAGCTGACGTCCACCATCCACCCTCACCCCTCAACACCAACCCTGCTGCTGAGAATTCACACCAACCACTCCACTGACATCAGCTTAAAGCTGCTTAGGCAGTGAGGTTGGTCTGATCCCCTGTTGGCCTGAATTCAGTTCAGGACATGTCACAGAGGCTGCTGAAGCCACCAGGAGATCTCTCCATTGTCTTTAGTGGGTTTGGATGAGGACTGCAGGTGATTTCCGTGTCAGAGATCACAGAGCTCTAGCACAGCTCACATCCACCCAGCCAGCTGCATTTAGAGCCATGCTCCAGGTGCTGCCTCATGGGAATGGCCCCCAAAAACCAGGTCAGCAAGTGTGCAAGCAGCCAAGCAGAAGGGACAGCTGTGGGACAGGGTTTCAGTCTGGGGTTTTTTTTAATTTGTCACTGTGGACCCAACCTGAGGCAGCTCAGAGCCCAGTCCCACCAATGCACTCCTAAGGAGTGGGAAATGCCACTCTGCCAGGGGCAGGAAGAGCCACCCCCATGTTCTTTGCCATCTCCATCCCTGTCCCTCCCCACTGCCAAGCAGGTGCTGGCCACCCACTGTTAGCTTTGACTCAGAGGCTGGGTTTGGCATTTCTCCTTTACTAGCAAGAGAGATGGCAATCAAAGCCCAAACATGTTTTCTTTTCCACTCAGTGGTTGGACTGGAACAATGGAAAGTGATTTATGCTGAAAAAGAGTTGTACAAAGAAAAAGATGCCACGAATGCAGTCCCTACCAAAATGGGAATGGCTAAGGGAAGGGAGTTCACAGCAAACAGATCAGTAAAGTAACTTGTCCTGGTTAAAAGGTTAATTGAGGTGTGGGTCCTGATGCTGGGTAAAGGACAGAAATGTCATTTCATGGCTTATTCACTCTTTCCTATGGAAAGAACTCATTCTCTTGGAAAACTGTAAGTTCATTTCATAGCAGTTATCTGTGGAAAGACATCCCCAAACTGGCTCAGGGAATGAAGAGAGGTCACGTGCCCCTATTGTACCCATCCCCAGTTAAGCCCATGGCTGATACCAGCTTGCCATCAGGGGGTGGCAGGTCCATCATCCCTTCCCATGTATTTTCTTCCCCATGCCTGATTTTGGGTTATTACTGATCTTGGCGAGACAGGAGGTAGTGAGCTGAAAGCTGGAAAGCCTCTTGCTCCATTCCTCACCCCCTGCTCCATGCAGTAGCCTCAGGAAAGGCTCTGGCTCATCAAATTGTTATTGATCCATGTCACAGCAGTTGTAATTGCAGGGATGGGAATCACAATTAAAGCAGTGGAAACCGTGTAAGCTGTGGGAGTTTCCAGAGGAGGAACATCTCCCATGCAGGAGTGGACAGACATGGTCCAGAGACTGCATGGTCAGGAGCAGCACTCTTGGTCTCTGATTTCCACCTTGCAAACCTAGACAGAAGCCACCCCATTTTCCTCAATCCACACCTGATCCCCTGTGCATCCACCTCATTTCTCCTAGCCTGAGGACAAACAGACCACTTGAACTCCTGAGGGCTGTTCAAAATCCTGGAAAGCAGAACTGAACATGTCTGACAGAAACAGAGCATTTGGAAGAGAAGACCCCACTCATGCAAGAAGACACACAACATATTCCAGTAACCTTGAGATGATCCATGCATAATCCATGCGTTCTGATGCTCTGTGCTGTATGAGAGAGCTCAGAATCCTAAGATCCTCCCTTTCAGGGAATAATTAAGCAGATTTTAAGCCAGAACAGTTTCACAGAACAAGAACAGACTAGGATCTCCACTGTAAAGAGCTAACAAAGCAGGATTTAACACAGTAGTCTTACTGAACAAAAAAAAAATATTTTACAGAAGCTGGTAGAGCTCCAACCACACTGATGCTTATATTTCCCCTTCCCATCCGAGCTAGAGCTTGTGCAAGAGAGCAGGACTGGTGCACCTGTGGGCAGGGAAGGAGGAGAGGTAAAAACAAGGAATGAGACCTGTCCCTGCCAGCAGCAGGAGATGCCAGACTGGCTCTCCCATTTTGTGTCACAGGGAGGAGGCTGTGCAAACGCACAACCCCATCACTGGGCACAAGGGCAAACAGCAGCAGCCACTGCTCATGGGGAGGAGCCCATATCTCCCTTTATTTTCTCCCCTGGTAACTCCATCCTGATGTATGAGCTGCTCTGGAGTGCCTGTCCCACACAGCTATAGGAGCCAGCAAGAACCAATAAACACAATTAACTGATTACATCGTCCTGCTTTTGGCAGGGAAACCTCCCCAGTTCTTTATGGTCTTCTACCAGAAGGGTAAACAAGGACACGTGACATCTGTAGAGCTTCATTTATTGTGCCCCTGGCCTGCATTTTAGTCCTGGTTCTAGTCTCTTCTCTGCTGACAGCTAATGAAATCCCAAAGTGGGCTTGTTCTGGTTTTCCCACCCCTCCCGTCGCTCCCATTTCTGATTTCTGAGATGTTCTGAAAATAATTCTGTTAGCAGGAAAATAAACAGGACATTACTCTTGATGGCATTCAATTGTATTTTCTCTTTCCCTGATGTCAGGCCCTGGCAGAGGGGGGTAAAGAGGAACTCAGGGCCATCAGAAAAGCTTTTCTGGCACAGATGAGAAACCTGCATGCTGCCAAACCCTTTGCTATTGTTCAGTGTGCACCCTGCTGTTTGTTTGGGACCTGGAAAATAGAGCCTTACAGTGAAATTTTAAGTGAAAAAGATTAAAGCTGAGCATTGCAAAGGCAGGTCAAGCAGCAAAATGAGCTGGTCCAGCAAATGGGTATTTTTGCCTTCTGTGACAGCTAATGATGACAAACAAGAGTTTGGATTTTTTTAATGGCTATTGTTTTTGGCTCATAGATGAGAAGTTTTATAACAGACTGAGCAGAAGTAAGAGAGAATACAAATCAGACTTGTGTCTTTTCAGGCTCCATTCACAGGGCATCCTTTTTCCCCAAAGACACAGCTAGGCCCTCCTTGGCTCAGCTCACCATGGTCCAGCATTCACTTTCAGCCTGATGGGCCCCGATATCCTGCCCATTCAGCAAGTCCATCTCTACTGATGGTGCTGACTGCTTCTGTTCATTTCTTCAAATTTACCACCTCAGAGTGAAGCAGAGACTGGGATGTTGCAGGATCAGTTCCTTGCCAGAGCAACTTTGCTTAAGCACAAGCTGTGTTAGTTAAAAATGCAGTTATTAAACTTTAGAATGACTTCCTCTGCACCACATGGCAAAGCTGTCCCTCTTCAGGGCCTCACATCTTCAGGAGTTTCCTCACATCCCTGCGAGACCTGAGGATGCTCTAGTCAGGCAGCACAAGGAAGAGCCAGCAGCTGAGGAGGCTCAGCTGAGCCCTTGATGGCAGTGAGTGCTGCCACCTCTCTTCCCAGACTTTCCTCCAGATGGCAAACAGCCTGTGCTCAGTTAAACCCGAGTGACAGGCTGCAATAACAAGTGACAACATCAAGACTGACAGCAAGGGACAGATCTTGCTTGAGGCAACACTCCAGACTGAATGCAGCTGGCTGGGAGCAGGAGGGAAAACAAGATGCTCCAGGTAGAAGAAGGCATCTGAAATCACCATTTTTTTCCTCACAGATGAGCAACAGCTTGTTCTCCACCCTGCCAAGCATGTGGCACTGCTTTCACTGGGATTGCTCCTGAAATGTCTGAGTCTCCACTTTCCCCTCCAGCCCAGACTTTTCCCCGACAGCATAAGCCTGGCCACAGAGTGACAGACCAAAGGCTCAGCTGCCCCTGCATCCCATCTGCAATGAACATCCTGGAGCAGATGCCTGAGGATGTGCACACACAGCAAGTCGATTATTCCTTCTCTTCTCTACCAACTTCTGGCAGTTGACACCCCAAAGAAGAGGTTATCTTTCAATCCACCCTGTCCATGGATTTCTCTGGCTCTTTTGACTCACATTGAAGGCACTGCAGGCATTGAAAGGCATCTGAGCTCTTTCCATCAAGAGAGGGCAGTGCTGTCCTCACTGTCACAGCCCAGGGACACCTGTGCCACGGAGAGATAAAGTGCATGCTAAGTTATTGAAGTGGCACAGCTCTGTTTTGGTCTCCCAGTAAGCCAGCTGAAGAACTGTGGGGGGTTACAAAAGCCAGGAGTTAATCAGTAACTCTGATGTTTATCACCTGCATGTTTAACTATTTTTTTCCTCCCTTGCAATACCTTCTGGTTTGGGTTATTTTACCTTCTTTTAATGAGTAACTACTGGGAAGGGGATTAAAAACACCTGTTCTCTCAACATATTATGACTTTTGGGAGTGTCCATTTTGACTGTAAGTAGCTGTATCCCACAGTCATTGACATATAGAAAGGAAAATTGGAGTGCTTCTAGTGAAAAAAATTAATTTAGACCCCTCAGTACAGACCATGTCTAGTCTGGCATGTTCCCAGTCCAGTGCTGTTCTGCAGGATGCATCTCCATGCACACTCCAGTATGACTTTACCCCTTATATGCTCTCTCAGCATCTCCTGTTGTCCTTTCCTTTCCACCTGTTCACTCAGAACCACAGAAACTTTTGGAGCAGAGAACTCTCTGGAGGTTCTGTGTCCCAAGTATCTTCTCTCTACTGTCTGCCAGTGCTTGCTGGGAGAGGAGCAAGGAGGTGAACAATTTTTTATTGTAGAGTGAATTTTGGATTAGGTACTTTCTGTAGTTTTGCCATTGCTACAGGTGTGAATTAGGGAAGCCAACAACTCTGCCTGCTCATGTGTAACCTGAAGCAATGTGGTCCATGAGCACTGCAATGTTAAATCAGCTGAGCATGAAGGTTTTTGAAATCTATGAAAGTATGTTAAGGCAGCATTAAGCATTAATATGCACTTTTAATGCAGTTCTTCCTCTACAAAGGATGGGCTGATCTCTCTGCGCCCCTTCCCACTCTATTGCTCTGATTCCTTCTTGCTTTTAATTTCTCCCCAGGCCTTCACTGTTTGGTTGCTTTTCTCTCTCTCTCTTTCTTCAAAATACAGCTTTTAAAGCAACTGTTAAAAAAGTTCATGATGTCAAAGCTTTGTTCATGCTCATAATGCACTCTTCTCACTACTGATAACAACATGCAATAATCCAAGCTTAACTCCTCTTTGCCCTCTTTGCCCATCAGAAGTGCTACAGCTGCTCTCCTTAACTCACCTCCAGCTTCCTGGTGGGGTTGTCTGTCCCAGAGCCTCTGCTCTCCCACATAACCTCCAGCAGAGCAAGAGGCTATGAACATGGGCCTGAGCTCACTCAAATTAAAAGCAGGGGGAATATAAGTAAATGAAGGCACAATGTTTCTGCAGTACCATCTCCTGGTGGTGTTGGCAGAGCCTGAAAGCACACAGCTGGATGCCAACAGCCTGAGCAGCATTTAAAGGAGTGGTACTGAGAAAGGAAGGATGGATTGATGGACATATTCTTCCTGTAAACTGGAAAAGTCCAACTACAGAAAGCAAGAAACAACAAATCCAGAACTGCACAGGGCAAATTTCATGGTTGCTTTTGAGAGAAGAAACTCTCTTGACCTGACAATGATGTTACTTGCTTCCTAGCATTGATTCTGAAATCCCCTTTTCTCTTTCCAGCCTGCATTAAACACTAATTAAAGCCACCTATTGCAAAAACAGCCCTAGGTTCATAGTACTATTTATTAAGCTGCCTGAAAAGCTCCCTAGTGAGATAAGAGAGAACAATATTTTTGTGTTACCCATTTTTTATTAACTGTGTCAGTTATATGCAGTGAGGTGAAAGAGGCAAAAGAAAGGAGTAAGCAAGAGGGAAAGATCTCACAAAAAAAGGGGGTCAGTAGTTTTCCATTTTCCATTTGCTGGAGGTAGAGTAGCAGTTTGGTCACAAAGAACAGAACAATACAGAGCAAGCAGAGGTCCATGCTCTGCAGCATGAACAGAAATCAGCCTACACAGAACATGCCAAGCAAACCTGTGACCTCAGCGAGAGCCTAATGGTGTTGCATAGATTGCTTTTCCATAGCATGTCTCTTGTTGAGCACCAAAATGCCATACAGAGTCATCAGTCGGGCTGAAGAGCTTTGGTCTCATAAAACACAAGCTTCACATGAAAGAAAGACAGAGTCATCCCTGGATACAAAGTTTTTTTGCCATTTTCCATAAGGCTCCAGGCTATCAATGGAGTCAGCCTTCTGCAGTGCAAGGGGCTTGACTGTAAATGACTATTTCCTGCCAAGGCATTGTCCAGCCTTAAAATCTTTGCTACCCCCATTTCACAAATCTGAATTTGTTGTGGTGAGAGACAGCAGTGAGTGCATACACATTTTCCTTAAGTGCAGTATTTCATATGCCACTGAGAGCCCCCTAGAGCTCCTCACACAGCTCAAAGGTGTTTGCTAACTACATACCCAGTGGGACCTCCCTGAGCTGAGATATCCACCCTTGAATTGGTCAGGAGCTGAACCATGACCATGTTGCCCTATTCAGTGAATGTTAAAAAGGTAGTAGTAAGTTTTTACCTTTCTATCTACATTCAGCTACTGCTTGTGCAACCAATTTATCTTTTCTACTCAGTTGCTGATACATCATAATTTCTGGTGAGAGAAGAGAAGCACACATGGGCTGTATGCTGGCAGTGGAGGTAGGAGAATGGCTGGGTGGCTGCAGCAGACAAGGGGCAAGACAGCAAACTCCCATAGTTTCCTACTAAGCTTTCCAGAGTAGATGACCTTACACTGTAACCTCTTCTGAAATCTTCTAATGAAGAGTGCTCATGGCAGAACCAGCTGTTATAGGCATATATGACCTGTGAATCAGGAAAGGTAATTTCCTCTGTTTGGAAAGCTTTCCTCTTGCCTGAGGACAGATACTCTTTTTATCTGCATTGCAAGAGAAGGCCTTATCTTTGAGAAACATATCAATATCTTCACATGGAAACAAATTACACCCAGACCTGTAATCAGCGGATATGAGCAGAAATGCTTCTTTATGACCGCAGACCTTAATTCTCAAAAAAAATGAAGGGAGGATGAAAGAGAACAGTTCAGCAGAGGCAAAGACATGCTCAGAGTGCATGCAGGTCAAAACATGCCAGGCAGCAGTGTTCTTCATTTAGCACTGAGCTCAGGAACATCACATGGAAGGTGTATGTCCCAGGAAAAGGCATCACTCTGAGACGTGGTGGACGTGCTTGCAGGGATGTGATGTTGGAGAATTGGTTGCTGATTCACCACTGGGATTTTTGTCTGAGTTAAAATTTTACTTTACTTTCCCAACACTACCCGGCCCAGCCTGGAACTCACCAAACCTAGCAAGGTTTATAATCTGCTGCCCTTCAGCTTTGCCTGCAGTTTTCTCCTTGCTTCCTCTCCTGTGTCACCAATCATTGCTATATTTCTGGAAAGCGGAAGCCAGACATGGGGAAAAGTGACCAATCAAGCAATAATACTCCAGTTCCTGGCAATGCCAGACACAGAACTTCCTAACTGTGTGCTTACATGTACAAGGACATGTGCAAGAGCAGGAGGCTGCACACAACTGTTCCTTATAACCACCTTGAAGGCATTTCTGAGCCCAGTTTTCTTCCTCTCCCCCAGATCAGACACTCAAAAGATCCAAGGCATCCCCAGGACCTAGTTTCATTTAAGCCAAATTAGATTCTCAGTGGAAATTCAGCATCAGTCTTGCCTTGGACTCTAGGCACACCTGGAAACATGCTAACACAATCTCAGCATTTGTCCCTGCACCAGCTCCTGTGTCTGGGAAGGAGCTCTCAGATTGCCCTGCATGTTCAGTGTAGCTTTCCCCACCATTGCCATTCTGGAGGGTGCACAAGGTGGGTGTGCAACACACAGACACACCCAGGCACACACACCAGCACACAGGAGTTTCACAGGAGGTTTCTGAATTCATTGTTTCTCTTCATGTATCAGTAAAAGCTGAAATTAATACCCAAAGGAAATGAAAAATTGGGATCTTCAGGTCATGTCCTCCATGACAGTTCTCTGTATTCTCAGGTGCCTTTCACCTTCTCTGATATCAGTTCTTGGTCTTGATTAAACAATATCTATCTCTTCCCCCTTCTGCTAAGTGGTTTCCATGAATCTTGGCAACCTTTTCTGTTTTAAAATACTCTGTAAATAAATACCCTGAGTTTGTGTGGGAAATATTTCAGCCTCCAAAATGCCTTTCAGCACACAAGGAAAGGAAGGAAAAGAGGTGAACTTCGTCCTGCCTCATGTCTGTGGGAAGAATGAAGTCATCAAATTTGATTACTCACCTTGCTCCTCTACGCAAGGTGAGACATTGTTTTGTCATCAAGGGTGGCTACAAAGAAAAATCTTGATTTTCACATCAGTTTCCTCATTCCAGAACCATGCCTGTGCTCCGTGTGGTGCACACGTGCTGATACTCAAACAGCACAGAGTGCCCCATCCCAGAGCTAAGAGATGAAGAGAGTCAGGATTATTCAAGACATGAACTCTTTTTAAGTCACTTTTGAAGTCACGCTTGATGTTTACAGACCTGGGGTTAGGAGAGAAAAAAAATCGGTCTAAGCATATGATAAAGAGGAATAGAGGTGATGACCTTGAGGAAATGAGTGTGGAGCAGGATGTAGTTCTCTTAGTCACACAGACTGTACAGATGCCAAGAGCATCCCTCTTCACACACAGACATAGCAGCACCCTCTCCCTTTTCCTGCCATTTATAATATCAAAAAACCAACCAACCAACCAAACAAAAAATATTAAAAAAACAAAAACCAAAAAGCCCCACCTTGTATTTAATGGTCTGAGCACTCCTGCTAATAGAAACTAAGACTGGACCTGCCCAGGATTTGAATGGGAAATCCCTGCTGTGTGTTCACAACAAAGAATGAGAGTTGATCACTTGGTAGAAAAACAGTAGAGCAAAACTGAAATGTTCTCTTTGGTACCATCTTCACAGAACAGCAAAAAAAGAGTAATGGTCATGTGAACCCCCCCTGCAAACTCTGCTTCCTGAGAAGTCATCACTTAGAGGAGGAACTTCCATTAGCAGCAGGGAGACTGAGTATGGCAGAGGAGTAAAGGATTTATGAAGAGCCTGAGCAATTATTAACACATTGCAGATTTGATCCTAGAATTTTAGGGGCTCTCTGAGATTGGGATGGATCAGCTGTGATGCCCTGTGTGAAGAAAATAACTGTTTTGGATTCTCCAAGGTTTGGGTATGCTCCATCCCCAAACAAAGCATAATGAAATTATTGATGTTCCAGACATGGGCCATGAAGAAGTGTCTGTTCTCACATGTTCAGCTCTATGTTCTTGTGTGCTGAAAGGAAAACAGATGTTCCCCAGATGAAACTCGTGTTGTTACCACTTCTCCTGCACTAAAAACCTTTTTCACTGAAAAGTTGAGATCTTGTGTGAGTTGGGATGGGACCAGATTAGCTGAGTGACTGGATAATAATGCAATTGAAAAATGGCAATATAAAACTGAATTGCAGGCAGTGGAGTTCAGGCAGAAGCTCAAGTTTCCCCTTTGCTATAAAAGTGCTCAAACAAATAATGGAAGCACCGACTCAAAGAACTGCTGAACTCAATAAAGCCCAGGATGAATCACCAGGATGAATCATATTAATTCAGCTATTGGCATAAAACTTTCTTTCAGCAACTGATTTCTGAGGAGCTTATCAGTGGTGAAGGGTTTTCTTTCCTTTTGTTTCTTCACTGCAGGGCCCAGCTCGGGCCAACCCCCTTGACCAGACAAACCCTGCCAAAGCTGTAAACCAGCAGGTGTGTTGGCAATTGGTGTCAGGAATGTCACTGTTACACAGCAGTGTGATTTCTTTAAAATATGCAAGTAGTTCCAGGGTAAATTGTGCCTGAAAAAAAGGTTTGCTAGAGAGGAAAACACTCAGCCCGGCTTTGGAGAGTATCACTGTGTATCAGCACAGCCAACACTGCTTCTGGATGCCAGATTTTCCCCAGGCAGCTGCAGTCTCAGTGCCACCTAGCTCCTCACAAAGTACTTTATTCCTTCTACCCTGTCCTCCAAAAAGTCCTTTCAGGAGGAGAGAACTAGGAAGATCTTTCAGAGGGTATCTAGCTGAGGTGTCTTCAATATATTCCCTGTTTCCCTGGCATGCATTTGAGAAATATACCCTTAATCTATGACAGAAATCAGGAAATATTAGGATGCAAAGTTCTACACATATAGACTGGGGTCCTTTAGGACCTATGAATATGGAGGAACAGATGCTCCAGGGAATAACAATATGAATGCAAAGCTTGCACAATGCCATATAAAAATGCTGTTTATGATGGTTATGTCATTTTTGTGAAAACAAGATCTGCAGCAAACGGGCTAGGATAGCACTTTTCAAATATTTCAGAAATGTAAAGCTTTCCCAGTGGCAGTTGTTAGAAGCCTGATCTTTCTGCAATGTAAATACTCTCTGGGAGGGCAGAAGATTTAAAATATGGTCCTAAGTGTCTCAGTTTGCCCTGAGAGTCCCACCTGGGATTAATTAGTGCACCTGTAAATTGAATTTCAGTGACAGATAGAGAAATGTTTAGCCTTCAGTGTAAGGCAGGCTGCAAGTTACTTGCACTAGATGTTATCTAGTAAATAAATCTAGCCTACAGCAGGCTTTCTCATAAGTTTTTTGGCAGCCATTCTATTTTCATCCCTCCTAAGAGCTCCACCCAATTAAATCGAAAAGTCACGTCAGGAGAAGCAGAAATCCTCTTTCCCTGTCCAGGTTTGCCTTCCATCCAGGCACTTGGCAGTCCCCCACACCTCAGTCCTGCTCTGCACCAGCAGACCCATCCTGCCACTGCTTCTGGCATGGAGCATCCTGCTGTGCCCAGCTGTGACACAAGTCCCTCCTGTGGACACCATGTAGGGCACTGAAAATGATGCTGTGACACAAAATCCTGGTTTTTGCCATCTCCATCAAAACTCCAAGAAACTTCAAGAGCTTTTAGCTCCCTGCAGTGAGGCAAGAATGCAACACCTTACCCAGGTTTTTGTAAAATATGTAGCACAAGGGTAAATTCCTAGAAGACATTTCAAATCCTCCTTTCAGGTGTTTAATTTTCCATCAGACCTTACAGGATTTATTTGCCAAGAGCAAGTCTTTGCAATTCAGTGTAATGTTCTCTTCAGGCTCCAGCACCTTGGCCTCCTACTCAGGGAATTCTGTCCCACGATTTTTCCCATTAAAAGTAGGTTGGGCCTCACCTGCTGAGGGCTGGGCTGTTCCCTGCAGGATCCCAAGTGCATTCCTGAAATAGTTGTGGGGTGGAAACTTATCCTGGGGTCCATCCTGCCTGAATATGTAAAGGATTCCAGTGTTATCTGGCACATTTCTGCAGGGTACTGCCCTGTGCTCTCCTCTCTTGCCTTATCTGGGGTTTCCCACTCTTTGAGAGCAGCCAGGAAGGTGCTGCTGGTGCCAAATTAACCACAGCAGTGCCTCTCTGCAGTGGCTTCTCCCCATGAATCCCATTGCAGGGGGATGTGGCCACTTGCACACACTCCTGTTCCAGCCACAAGCAGTCCTCACAAGGTTCCATAACTCTAGTCCCATCCTCACCAGGATATGAGATTAAATACTAATTATTGATAATAAATCATATATTGGTATATTAATATGTTATAAATTATTCATTTCTTTGTGGTGTATAGGAGAGACACCCTTTCAGGGTGTTGGTGGGACAGGTGTGTGTGTGTGTGAGTGTGCATGTGTGGGAATTGTGCACATACTCTGCCCCTGCAGCACACCTCAGGTACTGTGTGGTTGGGATTACAGCCTGCTGGCAATCTCCTGAGAAATCTTCATCTTTCGTGGGAAAATGCAGATGCAAATAAACTCAAAACTTATCCTAGGAAAGGGTGATTAAAGAATTCATCATTTCAGACAGAACTGTCAAGAAAAAAGCAACCCACCTAATCAAGACCTCAAGTTAAAAACTCTGTTCACTTTTCCAATGGAAAAATCAGGATTCCAAGTTACAAATGGCCTTTTCTTTCAAAATTTAGGGTTGCTTGGTGGATCTGGGTTTGCTTTGTGCAATACCTGGACAGGAAGAAGTCTTCAGCAGGTTTGTTTGCTTCTTACATTGTGCTTTTATTTATTTTTCTTTTTAAACTCCAAATTACACCTGAAAAATCAAGTGGCAGAGGTATACTTTAAAACACAAAGCATCCTATGCCTTTGTGGGAAACAAGTGGGAAACAAAGCAAAAAGAGCAACTCTGTGACTCAGTGGCGAGTCATTCGTCTGCCACCAGTGCAAGGGATAAATCCTCATCTGGGGGAACACAAAACCTGAAAGATGGCTGTGGCTGCAGCTTTGCTGTTCCAGATTTAGGGATGTTTTTAAGAGGCAATCAAACAATTCCTCTAGTTAGTACAACTTGTGACTTGCCTTCTCCTACTCACACACCCCAGAGCCAGCACAGGGTATAATAATGTCCATTGTTTTGATGACAAGTAACGTGGGGGAAGTAATACTTCCCTTTAACTGAGGCAGTCTGAGGCAGCATTTTGAAGAATGCTGAATCGTGTTACAGGACATTTCAGCTTCTGAGAAATGTAGTGCAAGGTCTCCATAAATGCATATCTGCTCCCAACAGGCCTTTCAGTAAAGGTCAGTGGGCAGACCGAGTATCTGTCTGAGGTTTCAAAACACTGGTGTCCTTCAGGAAAGGTTATCTTTGGCCAGACCCTGGCAGGTTGGACGGGGAAGGGCAGCCCTTGGAGGCAGCACTGCCCCGGTTCATGGTGCAGATGAGCAGTTTGGTTGGGTGAGCAGTGCAGACTTTCTGCTACAGGCTGGGATTTGTTTGCATGGAACAGGGACAGTGACCGATGTGACCCCACCGGAGTCCATCTGACCTTGTTTCCTCTCTCATCCCTTCCCAGCTCGGGTGCCAGGTCCGTTGCTGCAGCAGCTGCAGTGTGGCAGTTCTGTTGAGAAAGTTTTATTTTTCTACCATCTTGTTCATCCCTCTCAGTATTGCAGCTGCACAGCCCTGTGTGTTTCACTGCTGAACGACATGCTCCCTGCAGTGAGCTTGGTGGTTCCTGTTATGGCCACTATTAAAACATAAAAGAGAGATAAAGATGTGTTTCAAAGTGACAAAGGGACAGAAAGGCAGATGCAAGCAAACGGCTGAGTAGTTAACACGTATTTCTGGGTAAGTCTTATCTGAAGTCAGAATTTCATGTTTACATTTTGAACTCTCATAAACGTCTCCTGAGCAGAAAGCAAAGTACAATAAAGCAGTACTTCATTTCAGGATGGTATTGACCAAGCTTTGCCATAGGCCCCAGCAAATCCCATCGAGTGTGCCAAGAGCTGCCTTTGCACAGTAACCTATTACAAATGGTAATGAGAATTTAATCAATAACTGATATCCAGGGGGTTTTCAGCAGACATCACAGATCACCACTGATCTTTGCTCAAGCATGTGACTGCTCTGAATAAACACATGCAAGAAAG
This sequence comes from Drymodes brunneopygia, assembly GCA_013400955.1. Lineage (NCBI taxonomy): Eukaryota > Metazoa > Chordata > Aves > Passeriformes > Petroicidae > Drymodes > Drymodes brunneopygia. Next base: position 206,308 of record VZTZ01042533.1, read on the forward strand.
TGAGTGCAAGTGTGCTAGTAAACAGTGCCTCCAGAACAGTAGCAGGAGCAGGAGTTTATCTCCTGGTTGGTATCCAGGTGGCAGCTCTCATTTTGGAGGTGTGAAAGGTGAAATCAGCAGACACTGATCCCAAAAGGAGGAGGCTCCAGTCTGTAGTTAGCACTGTGTCCTTCACAGGTTCTTCAGTGATCTCAGTTAACTCCTATTCCTTTGGCACAGGCCCTTTGAGTTGTAGCAACAACCCCACATCTTGTGAAAGGGAAGGTTTCCTCCCTTAGTTACATGGAGGGAACATTTAGGGTCTATCAGACTTGTTGATTTCCATCACTAATGAGGGCTTGTTTTCCTTGTACGGTGTTGTTTCTATGGCTGGCGACTCTTCCCATGGTGCTATTCCAAGCTGTGATCACTGTAAACAGGTAACATTCAATCTGTCTCGATTTTCATCATGAAACGGGAAAGGGCACCAGGCTGGGGCCAGAGAGGCACAGGGAGCTGCTGGAGGAAGCTTGGGGCTGTAACCATAAACAGAGGCCCCAACTCCTGCCTTGCTTGTGAAGAGGAGCTGTGGATTTTCAATGGTGAGTGGAGCAACCAGAAAGGAGTGGAGAGATGCTGTAGAGCCTTCTCTGCAGAGTGTGAGTTCTGAGCTCTGCCAGTATGAAAATAACCGGCACCAAGTAAAAAAGTGTTGGCTAAACAAAAACTGAAACTAAAAGAAACTTTAAATATAAGTGACATTTTCTCCCCCCAAAATATATATGTATTTCCATAATGCTAAAGTGATTTATTAATTTCTTTATCTTGCATTAAAGAACCAGGCAAGGTGTTATGTAAAGCACTTGTTGCATAAACTCCAGTGATTCACCATCTTGGTGAACATCACATTGCCAAGTACCAGCCTCCAACACCAGAAAGCCTGGTAAATTGAATAAGATAATTTACAGCAGTACCTTGCTACACCATTCAAAACATCTCTTGCATAACTGACTCTTTTGATGGCATCTTTACCTTGGAAAAGAAAACAGATGCACACATCTGAAGGTGTAACATGTTGCTACTGGCTTTACCAGACAAGTTTGGAGAAATGGAGGATGTGCTCTGTGACATTGATGGGGGAACAAGATACTGCTCAGAGGTGATCCTGTTCCTACCAGAGGTGATCAAAGTAAGAGCAGTCAGAAAGGAAGGGATGCAGATCTGTGCTTGCCTTTCAATCCCACCACTCTGCCCAGAAGAATCTGTCTCCTGCATTTTCTTTGAGCCACTCTGTTTGGATCTGTAGATATTCTTCTGTTCTATCCTTTTTTTTTTTTTTCTCATCTAGCGGAACCAGGAGAACACATAAGCACCTTTCTCATGTGCTCCACACTTTCCAACTATGCAGATGGTCCATGTAAGTCACGTAAGGCATGGCTCTCACAGACTGCCCTATCCTGAACCACAAACCCATGTGGAAGAGGGTCAGCTCTCAGGTTGCTGGGAGAAAATCATCTGCACGATCAAGGCTGGTTTCCAAACCTTTATCTTTCAGCTAATACCTTTGGCCTTGAAAAGTCCCAGGGAATGGCTCTGATATGGCCTTGAGGGCTGGGGAAGGAACTTCCCACCCTCTCTCCTGAAGGAGTGCAGCCACTTCTCACTGCTATCTTGAATGAGCATTGCCCAGCCCTTAACACTGCACGTTATCTGGCATTATTGGGCAAATCTTGCTCAATTCCAACACTCAGCATAACTCCTGATGTGAGTGGGAGCCCCCCCATCAGCACCAAGGTCATTACTGAAGCTATTTAAACACTCCCCAATCCCCTCCCTCCTCCTCCCTCTGCCCACTTCTCCACACTCCAAACCAAACAATTTCCCCTTTCTGTGCTATATTAGGATAATATGCAGAAAATCCAATACATTATCCTGGGGATTAAGTAGCATCAGCAGAGCATATTCACATGTTGCTGCTGTGCTTATATCAGGGGCACGTTTATTCTCAGCAGGCACTAAATGTTCCCAGCCATTCCCTGTGCAGGGAAGGTGGGCAGCATACCAAAGCCATGCATTTAGAGCCTGTGGAACAGTTTAACTACAGATATATTAAGGAATTTGCCTCAGGAATGTAAACAGATCCAGAAGGTTTTGTGTGCCAAGGCAATTAATTTTAAGAGTTCCCTTGCATGCACACACATGAGTATGCACACGTACCTGCTACACCCTTCTGCCTGTACCATACATAAATATGCAGCAAAAGCAGCAGTTCTGAGGCACTAATAATAGTAAATGTTCTTGCCACAGAGATAAAAAACTTCATACTTATTTGGGGTGAAGTGGGAGGTCATTCACTGGTCACACATGGAGTTGTCCATTCATGATACAATATTAAAGGATGACTTGGGCTTAGTTGCAGTGCATGGAGAGCAAACATAAAATACATCTTGGAGGAGGTGAATGTGGTTAAATAAATTTACTGGAACAAAGAACAGCTTGACCTCAGGAAAGAAAAATCAAATTTAATCTCGTCAGGCATTTATTGGAGCCTTGGGTCATCTTAATCCTTCAGTGAAAATTGTTTGCTCCCTGTGTTTTTGTGCAGCTCTGAGACACCCAAATGAAATGTTTTTACGTGCCCTGGTCAGTCAATTCTAGTTTTAATCTCTGTCATACCCTCCTTTTAGACATGGACTGCTTCAAGGATACATTCAAATCACTGCACCTAAAATTGTTCATGACCCTTTGGCATAAAAGTATCAAGACATAAAACAGGACTTCAGTGTGGATGTTCAGTAATGCTCAATCACACCCAGTTAATCACTGTACTGATCAGCTTCTGCACATGCACCCAGCTGCCCTGTCCAAGCAATCAGGGACCTATTCCTTGTGTTCACTCAGTTTTGAAATTATGTTGGCCACTAGCTCAGTCCCTGAGGGTCCTATTCCATTTTTTGTGCCAGTAACAACATCATCCTGGAAAGATCAAGCCCCTCTCAAAATCAAAGTGTGGGCACTTCTTTTAAAAAGTGAGTTTGTCACCCTCCACAGCTCTCTGCAAGGAGGTTGTAGTGAGATGGGGGTCAGTTGCTTCTCACAGGTAACAAGTGGCAGGATGAGAGGAAATGGCCCAAAGTTGTGCCAGGGTTGGTTTAGATTGGATATTAGGAAAAATTTCATCACCAGGAGGATGGTAAAGCATTGGAACAGGCTGCCCAGGGAAGTGGTGGAGGGATTTAAAGGATATGTAGATGTGGCACTTGGGGACATGGTTTGGTGATGACTTGGCAGTTCTGGGTTAATGGCTGATCTTAGAGGTCTTTTTTATGATCCTAAACACAAATTTTCTTCAGTCTAAGTGTCTGGGATGTGAGAGTTTTTCAAATAAATTTAGGTCAAGGAATTCAAATTTCAGAATATTTTCTCTGATATTTCTCTATTGAAATAAAGGGTCAAAATACTTTGATTTTAATACGGCCATTGGGGTTCTTATCAGATTTAAATTTTACTGGGATTTTTTCATACAGCTTGGGTTTTTTGGTCAGTGGACTAGAGAATTCAGTGTTTAATATACTTTAAATGAAACAAATTAGATAATAAAACAAAATGTACTTCAGCAACTAATTCTATTGTCAAGAAATTCTGCTAACAATTGTTTGGAGACTGTTCCCAAAACATTGAACATCACAAATTACTAAACTTCCATTCTTTCTTATTCAAATTTGTCCATCTCATTAAAAGTGTTAAGAAAGTTGTTCTTTACAGCTATAGATAAGATATAGGGATGCCTTAATCTGATTTTGTCTAAGTAAAACTTTACTATTTTTCTCTTTTTTTAACTCTTTTTGAGTTTATAGATACCATTGGGTGATTTTTTTAATAGAGGCAACATCTAACAAAACCCTCATCTGAAGCATCCATGCAAATACCACAAAGTGAGAGTGGGAGGAGAAGGGAATTCTGTGCTCCCTGCAAAAAGGAGGGACATAAAAATCCTTCTGAAGGACTCTGAGCAGCCTGATTGTACTCAATACAACCACGGTAGGAGGTTTCTCTACCAGACCCTTCCAGGAGGAGCTGCACCAACCCCTTGGCAGCCCTTCACACACAGGTTCTGTGTGACACTATCCCCACAGAGCTCAGGAGGACACCGGAGGTGCCACTTGGAGGAATGTGTCAGTGTGAGCTGATCCCACCTCCCTGGCATCCAGATGGAGACTCACATGCCCTGATCAGGACACAGAACTCACCTACTCTTTCCTGAGTGCAGGAAACAAGGGCAACTACAAGGGCAACTGAAACAAGCTGGGGCTTTTTGAGAGTGAAGTTAAGCTTTATGGAGGACACAAAAAATCAACACACCTCCCTGATGCACAACAAAAAAGAGTCCAACTGCTGGCAACCTCTTTTAAAAACCTCAGATTGTTTTTTCTTGGCAGTAGCAGTACAGGCAAAAATAAATATTAGTGCAATCACTAGGGCTTTTCTTTATTTTTCATATTTTAGTAAAGTGATGTTTTGTTGCTTTACAAGATACTTAGAACTTATGACTAATTGAATCCTGCTTTTTAATTAGTTCTGAGGTCATGCCTAGAGGTCCCAGACATAGCCCCATGATCTGGCTTTCCCACTGGTGACAGAAATGCTGAAGGGTGGCACCCTTTGGCTGGCACAGGGTGGTTTTTCCCCATGGACTTGCAGAGTGGGACCTGGTGGGCTCCACTCAGCTCTCACCGTGTGGGATGCTTGGACTTTGAGCCAGAGCAGTGAAAGGCTTTCCACAAACCTCTAATAGTTCTTATAAACTGGGTGTGAAGTCCCACTGTGATTTCTGCTCTCATAGAAGGGGCTCAGATTACCCCTTCCTGTTGTTCATAGAAGCAGTTTCAAGGGTGGGATTGTCTAATTTTGTCCACTAAACTTGTGATAGCTAATGCAAACTGATCTTGTACTCACCCCCTGTAACCAGTGGAGAAAACAAACACATGGGAGGACAATCCACTCCCTCTTAGACACTTCCTTTGAGGATGGGAGGGATGATCTTGCATAGGTCCTTCTGCATTGCCTACAAACAACTGCTGTGCCTTTCAGTAGAGAAAAATTCCACTTTTAAATCACTCTGGGGACAAAAAAAGAGACAATGTTTAGCTACTCTGGCTTTTCCCAACTCTGCATTGCAGCTCAGCTGTCTCAGCAGTAAATGGGAAAAACATCTGACTCTGTCAATTGTCAACATCACAACTCCCCCACTGCCTCTGCCCTTCTAAGCCTTTATGTGAAATTTTGCTGTCTATTTATAGCTGTTTTTCATTGAATACACTCACCTGACCAGAGGGCTGTCACAACACTTCACTCTTCATACTGTTTTAAAGGGAGGGTTTATAGTAACCTACAATAAAATCCTGTCTTCAGGATTATTCAGGCACAATTTAGGGTGGCTACTGGTATTTTTTAAAGATTAAAGGTCCTTTCCATGTATTGGTGACAAGCACAAGGGGAAAGAACAGTCCAAGAGCCAAGAGAAGTCTCAAAATCATTTTGTTGCATCTGAAGATACGCAGAAGTTTTGTCACTTTGAGCTTTTCATGGATATAACATTTAAACGCTATCCCATTTAAACTTCTGCTCAGAGGCAGCTCAGTCTCATTTGAAATCTATACCTCATCTAGAGCAACCACTGTGGGCAGCTCATTGCTTTTCTCAGTGGTGGGGTCTGGCTGCACAGGAGACACCCAGAAATCAGTTTCCTTGAGACCTTCCTGACCAGGGTCCTGGCTCATCCTCTTTCTTCACTCTGTTTTCCTAAAAAAAAACCCAAAAAGCAAAACTACAACAAACCACCACTGAAAAAAAAAAAAAAAAAAAAAGCAGCATGAATCAATGAATCATCAACCTGACGTTTCTTTCTCCTTTGGCTTGCTTTGACTGAATTTAATAATTTCCAAGCTGCCTTTGCTGTTTAATCAGAAGCTCACCCATTACTGTGATCTTGTCTTTGTCCCTATTTTCTTCTGAGAGGATTTTAATTAGTAGTCTACAGAATATTCCCTTGTACTAGTGCTCCAATTATGTTTAATCACTACCACTGTACATACAATAATTAATTAATGTTAAACCAGAGAGAGCTTGGCATTGTGATTCATTGGTTTGGTAATCTTTGTTCTGTTATTTGGCTGTTTATCTTGTGTAGTCTGTGGAGCAAACCCCTTGGGAATCTGGTTCAGTGTGTCAGGACTCTCAGATTCTGCTCCAGTGTTACCAATACACAGTTTAATAGCCAAGATCTCCATTTACCAGCACCCCAAGTCTGTTGTGAAGGTTTTCAGTGGTTGCTGAAACCAAATGAACTCATCTGGGGTAGAAGGTGACATGGTGTGATGGGGTTGAGATGCTGAACAGCTGGAGGAGAGGTGAGTTTTGCCAGACAGTGTCATCAGTCCAAGGAGAAAATCAGGGACATCACAGGCTGTGCAAGCACCCATCCTGCTGAGAAGCAAAGCTGGGCCTTGCCAGGGCACAGCAAAGCACAGCAAACACCCCCAAATATGGGCCAGTGACACCACCCCACCTCAGCTCTGAGAAAGGCCACTCCTTTCACTGCAAGTGCTGCTCCTGTACTTAAAACGAACCTGGCACTTGGCAGGAGGCAAAGCAATGGACTTTGACTACCCATGCCTGCTTGAGAAGCCTCCACATCCTGTGTGAGACACAGTTGTTGCATAAAAGGTGAATTTCTTTCTGTCAGCAAACTTAGCAGTGCATGGAAACTCGTGATGTAAAAGGTAAAGCTTTTCAACAGCATGTCCAAAAGTTTTTTGTGATCCTGTTTTACATAATGATGTATCAGAGGACAATTTTGTAGTTTGAAATTGGAAAAAGTTTCAAAAGCCCTCAAAGTTCACTTTCTCCCTGAAATCTGATATGATGCCACACTACTTCACCATGAACACTCAGCATGTAGCAGGAAGGTAGAACAAAATAATGGGCTTTAGACACTTCCCAAAGAAAAATATCATGTGCAATAGGATTTTTTTTTCTTTCATTAAACAGAAAATTTAAACCACATTTTGCCAGAAAAAATAATTTCAAACCTGAAGGGAGGACTAAGATAAAAATAAACATCTCCGATTCCTAGTGGCCTGGCTAAAATAATATTCTGTCCTTAATCTTCATTATAGACAGTATGAGGAGCCAAATCCAAAAGAAATAGAATTATATATTGATGGCTCAGGCAACAAATAGAGTTGAGTGAACATTTCCAAGTCTTTTATTCTGCACAGGTTTTGGACTTCTGGCCAGTGCTGCACTGCTGTGGTCCTTCCCCCAGCTATGTTCTCATGACTGAGCTAAGTTCAAATATTTACATCTTAAAAAAATGTCAAAGTAAAGAGCTCATCTTGTCCTGTTGCCACATCATTTAGTGGCTGCTTGAGCCTTGCCATTTCTGCTTCTGGAATGGACAGAAATTGCCTGGAGTCGGCTACTGCTTGGGGCTGTTCTTTATTTTAATGGAGACACAAATTTCTGATCCTCCAAACAGAAGCAAATAACAGTCCAATCCCTTGCTCACCCAGCAGCCTCTGTGCAGGAGGAAGCCCATGTCTGAGACCCCCTGAGCATCACCTCAGCCTGGGGGTGATCCTGGATCCACAGCCCACAGCAAAATGCCACTGGGAACTCTCAGAACCAATTTACAGACAGGTCAATATTTTAGCTGAGAGCTACACCCAGCCTCCAAACCCCTGACTTCTGGAGAGTGAAGGGTTGAGGTCCAGGATCAAACCTCTAAGCTGGGACCAGACCATTCAAGGCTTGCATCCAAGCACATCAGGAAGCATCACTACACTCCCCTACCTTTCCAGTTTAGGGCAGATCTGAAATACAGAGATTTACTGGCACCACTGCATTGATCAGGGGTGGGAAAGAATTACAATGTGAACTAAAGTAGCAATATCACAAAAGTCTCCACAGAGAGGCAAGATATACACAGAAAAGGAGCCTATTTACACATATTTTTACAGCTGATGCAATCTGAGAGGAAATTTGATCAAATGTTTTTGTCAACATGAGCTGAGTCATCACTGGCTAAATGAACTGAGTGCATGTGCATTGCCTAGTCCTCCTGCCTTTCTCTTGGAATTACCAGGAATCTCAAAAGCATGAGCCTTAGAGTTGCAGCTGTATGTCTTCACAGTCACATGTGGCTTTTTAGGTTGAAAGTTGTTATTATTTGGTGCAATTGTGCTGTAAGCAAATATTACTGTTTTATTCCCCTGGTTTGGTGATTGAAACTATATCCATCAGATAATAAATCTGCCAATGATACTTGTATTTTTACCCATTTTTGAAACCTCTTTGCCTTGCCTGAAACCTGAGGACAACATTTGTGTTCTTTGTAGTATTATTATTATTTCTGCATAGACAACACATTTTGCACTCATTTATGCCCTCTTTAAGCACTGGGGGTTGTAGGAAGGTGGGTAATTGTCTGACACCTGTACAGACTCAGCCTGCCAGCAGCAGCCAGCCCTGTCCACTCGTCCCTGGTTTAGAAATTGATGGGATCCACCATCTTCATTGTATCCATCATGTAAGTCCATGTAGCTGGACAAGCCTGAACAGCTCTGTTAATTGTGTCACATTGCTCTTGATGCATTTCTCCACTCAAATGAGTTTCGTTAGCTCAGACCTTGATATCTTGCTCCCAGCAGCACTGCTGTAATCATCTGTGAAAGAGCTTAAGTGGGCTGCCAGGTCCAATCTTCAGACATCCTCAGGCTGATCATAAATGCACTCTTGTAGGACAGACACAACATAATCCTGACAAGCAGATCTGGGCCCCAAATTTATCTGTATTTTCCATTATATTTGGTTTAATAATGCCATGAAAATTGCTCACTGGAATCCTTGAATTGAAAATTAAGCATTTTGCTATTTAAGAAGGCAAAACCACTGAAAATTTTTAATCAAAGACATGTGAAGAGGGAGGGGAAGAAAGAAAGGTTTTATGGAGCCTTTCAACTGGAAAAAATGCAGTTAGCTTTACTAATAATAACTGGACACACATGTGATTCCTTTCCAGGAACTACTGCTGAGAAAATAATGGAACAAGACAGCAGGAGCACAACCAGAGCTCTTCACCCTCAGTAGGCAGATTTCTGTGTGGTGGCAGGTTTGAAATGCCCCAACAGGGCTTGCCATCACTCAGAGCACCAGTGCCCTCCTCCTAAGCACACAAACAGACCAAGCATCACCACTCTCAGTGATATTTGGCAAGAGGAACTTGATGGAGAACCAGAGAGGCTGAATTGTCCTGTTTGCTCACAACCTACTCAGCAGCCTCCTGCCAGCCCTGCTTGAGCTGTCCATCGAGGGAGGGGATTCTGCCCCTCTGGTCTTCTCTGCTCAGACCTCACCTGCAGAGTCCCAGCACAGGAAGAACACCAGCCTGTTGGAGCAAATCCAGAGGAGGGAATCAAGATGATTATAGGGATGGAGCACCTCTCCTGTATAAAAAGGGTGGGAGAATTGGGATTGTTCAGCCTGAAAAAAGAGAAAGCTTTGGGGTGACCTGATTGTGGCCTTGCAGTACCTGGAGGGAGCCTACAAGAAGGGTGGAGAGGGACTTTTTACAATGGCCTGGAGTGAAAAAACAAGGGGAAATGACTTTGAACTGGAAAAGAGTAAGTTTAGATTAAATATTAGGAAGAAATTCTTTACTGTGAAGGTAGTGAGACACTGGAACAGGTTGTCCAGAGAACCTGTGGATGCCCCATCCCTGGAAGTGTTCAAGGTCAGACTGGATGAGACTCTGAGCAACCTGGTCTAGTGGAAGGCATCCCTGCCCATGGCAGGGGGTTGAACTGGATGACCTTTTAGGTCCCTTCCAACCCAAACCGTTCTGTGATTCTATGTTGGTGTATTGAATATCTCAAGGGAGAAGCCCATAATCTTGGCCCAGTATGTGAGGTTTGATCATTTTGATAGAGGATGGGAAAGATATGAGGACCACCAACATACAAGTGCTTTTATGGCACAAAGTATCTGCTGACTGAACTCCATGTGCACAGTCCTACTTTTACAATGTGTATTTTGCAGGGACGCAGGCATTTTCCAACAGAACATCACTGCCTTCTGGACTGGGAGTTACTGTGGTTCTCCAGGAACCTTTGGCAGGATCTTTCTCTCCTCTTGTGGAGAAATTGTGGTAAAAATCTGCATTAGTGAGGGAGGCCTAGAGGCAGGTTGCATATAAATGGAAGCATTTTTTCCAGACTTAGCAGGATCTGCTTTTCTGCTGTGCACATGCATTTAATATACACTTAGGAAATGTGATCACAATATACATTCGAGATAAGAAACAAAGGCAGTGATAGCCAAATGATTAGCTCTGACTGGTTAATAAGTGCCTACAATGGCAAACATCAAAGTCCAATGGAAAGGACTGTTATATTTGAAAAACATTGAAGCTATCGTTAAGTACAGTATGAGAACAATAAGGTGCTGAAAACAACTGTCACACTTTCTACTTCAGCTTCCCAAGTAAAATCAGGCTTGTGGTGGATGATCAGACCCAGGAGAGTCAGTATTTCCATCAAACTGCATGGGAAACAGTGATGGGCCAAGCTAGGACCACTTCTGGTTTTTCACACTGACATTTTGGCTCAAAAACCTTCTTTCCAATAACTGGGAGTGCTGCTAAATTTCAGGGCACTGGGCTGCAATTCTCCATGTTGTTTCCATGCTTTAAATGAGTCTGAACCTCAAGGTTTGAAACTTAAAATTTTTGGTTTGCGTTTCTTGTGGGTTTAGGTTTGCTTTGAGTTTCTTGTAGAAGTATTCAGCCAAAATTATACTCAAAGATCTCACAGAAGTAAGTAAGGGACCAGCAATAGAACAGGGAAGGATAAAATTGCCACCCACAGAAAGGAAAGAGACCATAAAAAACCACAGAAATAAGAAAAGTGACTACAGTGTACCAAAGGACTTGATGCAAGAAGAGGCTGAGAAAAAAGTAGGCAGTGCAGTGAGGGAGAGCAAGAGTAGGTTCTTCATCCCCCAGGTCTGCCAAAGCAACACAGAAGATGAAGTCCATGAAGAATTAAAATGACCTGTCCTATTTCTTTAAAAAAAAAAACCAATATCCAGTTGCAACATTCCCTTAAGCAAAGATTTCATTAACATTAGGAAATAAAGCTAACTAACCTACTTGAATTGGGAGGAGAAAGAATGTGTGTCCAGGGTCTACAGTGAAAAAAAGAACATGGGAATAATAAAACCTCTGTTGTCTGCTCCAGCATGAATGTGTAAGATGATCTTGAGAAAACCATCTGTAAAAAAAAAAAACCCATAGCCAAAAAATTTCAGTATCTCACAGGAGGACTGTGAGGCTGTGCAGATGCCAGTTTTCAGTCACTGCCATGTTAAATTCCATACAGTAGCTTAAACAATCCTTTTAGCTCTAAACATTTTTTTTTCCAAGGGTGCTTTGAATGATGCCTGACACTATGGCCTTCACACCAGATCAGCTCTATGATGCTGATTCCTATCAGAGAATTGCTTTGGTGAGGGCTGTGGTCTTCTGGTATCTCTGGAGATCTAAAAAGCTGAGGTGGATTTACAGAAACCCTCACAGGAGACCTTTATTACAGCCCTGATCACCCACCCCTGACCCAAAAAACCTTGCCAGCATGTAGCAACTGCTGCTTATTCTGCAGGGATGAAAGCTGCTGCAGCACAGAGAGCTGCAACAATGCTGGAGCCTCTTTTGTTGGAGCTGTGGGGATTCTGACAGTGACCATGGGTTTGAGGCACTTCACCAACCCTCATTTCCCTGGTTGTAAGGGTCTAGCAAGCAGCCCTGCTACCCAGACCAGAGGCAAACGGATCTGTCTGGATCTTCTACAGGTGTCCTTTAGCCTTTCTATCTGCCCAGCAAACCCTGTTCCCCCCAGACACCACCCCAGCTTGGCCAAGTTGCAGGTGTTTCACAGGGAATGCCAACCCCTCCCTGGTGGGCTGTGCTGGGTTACACGTGGGGACATCCCAGGCCAGTGCCTGCATCCAGACATGGCATTAAGACATCAGCCATGCAAAGGAACCTTTCAAATGCCCTCTACACAGGATTTTGCCTTGCCTTCCTCAAAAGCCTGCTTTAGCTAATTCCTCTCTGGGGTGGCTGCCTATCCCTTCCCACTCCCATCAGAGCAGGGCCCAGCCCTTCCTTCGAAAGGCATTGCTGGTGATGAGATTTCCAGCTGGAAGTGGGATTTGGTCCCTTTGTTTAGGAACAGAAATGAAACATGCTTCACTGCACCTCATGAATTCTTCCAGCATAAGCATCTACAGTTACATGTTTCTGTAGCTGGACATGTGTGCCTGTCACCACGGCAAGGGAGAGAGGAATTTCCACCAAAGTGAAAGTGTGGCGCTCCCTTTTATCCTGATCTCATTGTTAAACAAATGAGCTGCCTTTAAAAGCACTGCAGCATTTACTGGCACCTCCAAAAGAGTTTATTTTCACCCTCGTCCCAGTTTGCACTTTAGGTAGCAACATTCTTTTTACAGGCTCTTTAATTAAGGGAAATAGTCTTAATTTCAGTTAGTAAAATTGTATGTGGGTGTGTGAAAATAATACAGTATCTTATTTCAAACCTCGTGGGGTTTCAGCAATTATGCCTTTGACAGAAAGTCTCAAAAGTCAACAGCCTTATAATGCCTAATTCCTGGGAACCAGAGTAAGGGGAAATTAAACACCCATCTTTGAGTTTAATGGTGTAAAAATATGTGTGTAGATAACTTCCACTATGTGCATAATTCCCTCCTGCTGAAATGCAGGTTGCAAAAGGCTCACCTTGCCCAGACAAGGTTAAGCCAGCTCCATCCACCCCTCCTTGCCCATATCAGCCTGCAGGGGAGCATTACACATGGGGAGGAGAGGGGGCTGTGCCCGGGCAGACATTTCCAGGTGCAAAGCAGCACGTCCCAGGTGAGGAAAGCCTCACCCACTTCTGAATATGCTTTCCCTCTTGGCTGTTCCCTAATCATCCCACCCTTCTTCAGCTCCTGGTCCTTTTTTTTTCTTTATTTTTCTCCTGATCAAGGATATGCAAACGCTGCTGTGAGTCACAGCTGCTGCAGTAGGAGTTTCTTCTCCTCAGCAGGAGCAGCAGAGGGTGAGTGTGTGCATTTCTGCTTTACGTGATTGTCTGCACGTCCCTTGGCAGGCACCAAGCATGTCTCCCAAACCACGGCTCACGTCTAATCACTTCCACTCCAGACTCTTGAGGCTGACTTAGGGACAATATAATAACCAGTTCCTTGCAGGCAGCTGGGCAGTGGTCCAGCCAAAAAAGTTTAGTGAATCTGCTGGCTGGCATCTAATTCATCTGAAGTTCAGGTCCACGAAGAATCTTCTACAATCTCTTGGAAGAGGTAAGATTCTGACAGACCTGATCTTCTTGGGATTTCCTGCACTTGGCTTCATGGGAGATCCTGCCCCAAAATTTGGAGGGAGTTGGGGTTTTTTAGGTGTTAGGCAAAGGAATCTGCACACTTCTGGTGATCAAGGGCTTGTACTTGTAAACCAGACCACCATCATTTGAAATTTGTGATTTATTGGCAACAGAAAGCTTTGCGTTGAGGTTAGCAGAGATCTAAAATTTTTCCAGTCCTGAAATGCTGTAGTCCAGTATAATGAGATCTGGTCCCAATTAAGGCCAGTTTTAGAGCACATAGTAAATAGCCTGGGGAAATGACAGCAAACAGACCTTAACACGAGAGCCACTAAAGTGAAACAGAAGCATGCAGACAACAGAGACACTGAGACAAAGACTGGTCCCACAGCCCCATCTGTACCCAGAACCTGTCCTTCCTTCCTTCCTTCCAGAATTCCAGAATTCCTTCCAGAATTCCTTCCTTCCGGAATTCCTTCCTTCCTCCTTCCCTCCCTCCCTTCTTTCCCCATTCTCCATTTTCTGGTTTCAGAAGGTTTCAGGTCCAGCAGAAGGCAAAAGCAGACTTAGTCCAAATTTGGCACATGGCCTCCAGGAAGATTTCATTTGAGAAGATAACACAAGGGTGGGACCAGTGATGCACTTTCCCATTTCCAATCTCATGTTCACTGCACCTGAAGCAGGGGGGTGGGTCAGGTATGACAGGGTTTGTGTCATGACATGTTTTGTGACTTTTAGAGCCACACATCATTGAGTGTTTCCAAGAAGAGGGTGTGAGGCATGACAGACTCTTCAGACAGTTCAGCAATTTTTTACAGTGCATACAATGAATCTTCATTGTATTATTCACTATGTCAAGTGTTACTCTGTTGCACACTATAGTGTGCTCTAAAGTGCACTTCTCTACCAGCCTTGAGAAAGAAACATTAATTCTTTGTGAGTCCTTAGAGCAGTATCTTATCACATAAATAACAATTGTAGTCATTTTATAATCTTTCTACTCAAATGTGGCTTAGTACTAAAGGCTTTACTCTTTGGTTTTTGACTTATCTGTTTTCTTGGTTTCCTCATTTAAAAATTATTGCTCACTTAGGAAGAGATTTGATGACTTTTGTTTGAACCAGGAGAAACAGCCAGACCCTAACTTGGCACTGTCAGTAGTAAAGGGATGGAGGAGGAAGGACTGGGAGAGGAGAGTATTTTTCATTTTACTTGGGCCACATACTGCAGCAGTTTGCAATATCTGTTTACAGGCAGAACTGGCCAGTTTGCTGGCACATGTGAGTCATGTGAGCCAGAGCAGGCTCCATTCACAGCTGTTAACCAGAGCTTTACTCTGGCAGGGGCAAGGAGGCACAGGAATTGGAAAGTCCTGTTGGGGTAAACCTGAGGACAAGCAAAGGTATGATAAAACTCAGTGAGAGCTGTCCATAACTGACCAAGTAGCCCAACACACAACACAGGGGCTTGGGCTGGAGCAGCAGCAGGCTGGAAGGGACACTTACTCCAGCTTCTCTTAAATGGAGGCACACAGACCCCTGTGTAAATATGGGCTTATTGTTGGTACCCAGACAGGGATGGTGCAGCTGCAGTCTGGCAGTGTAGGAGGGCAGTGGGCTAGCAGAGGAATCAAAAGGGGTTTGTGTCATCCCTATCAAAAGTAGATTAATAAGTCCAAAGACTCAGCAAAAGATACTTGAAAACTAGTTTTCCACATCTGTGTTTGGTTCTTCGCACTGGGTAGGGGATGGCTATCTGTGAAGGTCATTTTGTTCAAAGAATTACTGGACAGAACAGTCAGGGAGGTTTTTTTTACAGGATTTTTTAAAACATTCCTTAATGACAGAAGTTGGAATGAGGAGAGTGAACAAGAACATGGTCTTGGTTACAAACAGATTTCAATGGAAGAAGAACTAATTTTGGTCCATGTCAGCACACAGAGATGTTGGTTTGCTCAGGCATCTTTCTCAAGCACCGCACCATGGGCAGCCCTGCTTTGCTGTTCTGGCACAGATGTCTGTTGTTGAACAGATGTTGTCTTGTAAGCTCCCCTAAGCAGCTCCATTTTCCAATCAGAATTGTAACTGGAATTATGTACAGAAGATAATTGCAGCATTTATAAAAGGGGAGTCCGAAAAAACTGGCCTTGCAGCTCAGCGAATTGAGGTCACCCATCAAGCTGCTGCCCTCCCCTCCTGCTTGTTTCAAAAAGCCAGATGATTTTATTAGAGTCAGCTGCTGAATAGAGACTGTTGGCATTACAGGAAAGACAGCTAGGATACTCTTGTCACTAACTTATTTCTTGGCCAGAGAACAAACCAATGCTTGCTGTATCGTCAAACAGGTAACGGTCTCTTGTGTAATTAGATCAAATTATTATAACAGTGATTATAATAATTTGTAGCTATTTGTCCCTTAAACCAGCTCCTTCACCATGTTTTTCACTGTCTGCTCTGTGACTGTTTTGTTGAGATCATGAGCACTTTGGGCAGGGACTGTCTGTGTAATTTGCAGGGCTGGTCACCCTCCTCATGCCTAACGCGCAGGGTTTTGGTAATTATATTGTACCACTGAAATCAGCTGATATTAACAGGAGGAAAAACTGTAGCATTTGGATCAGTATATAATAACTGCAAGGAATCACAATATATTATTTTTATTGGGGAGAATCACAATATTATTTTCCCTGCCCTTGCTTTCATGACCTGTGCAAACATGTAAATCCAGCAGGACTGGATTGTCTGTGCAGTTGGCTAACGAGACATTGCCAATTAGTTTAGGCCTCAGCTTGTTGGATGCAATGACCCTGCTATTCAGCAGGTGTAAATCAGTACAAAATAGCTGTTGAAAATCTGACCCATAGATTAGAGAGCTATATGTGAAGCCAAGGAATGATCTTTGAATATAGCACTGCTTGAATTAAAAAAAAAAAAAAAGGGGTTTGGATTAAATCTTCAGTCTGCAATGCTAATATAATTATAATGTCTAAAAATAAAAAAGAAAGCATCAAAGCATCAACCAAGTTAAATAAACATCTCTGTGGTAGAAAGAACAGAACTTTTAAAATAGGCAATAAGTACCTGTGAGCCAAACAAATGTTCTAAAGAGGCTCTCCAGAGTACTTTTCTTCAAACAACTTTAAAGTTTCTCCATAGCTCCCTTTATTTCCACATTCTGTTCACAATGAGATGATTTTCTAATACAATCTCAGAGCATGGTAGATATATGAAGTATTCCACTGTAGACAAGCTTATGGTTTGACTAAGTTCCATGGGTGTTTGTAAGAGCTTCAGCTTGTTTGCAAAATGTCTGTAGATGCAGAAGTGTGTACATAAAATCCAGTGTTAAGATATAAATGGGGCACGGTAGACCCTTTGATAATGGGCCATGAAATGAAAGTGTGCAAGTGGAGACTTTGCTTCAGTCTCAGCTATTCAAAACTCTGCAGTAGCAGAAGTTTTATCCACTGGAAGTTCACTTCAATGACCAGCTCAGACTCTCCCAATGCAGAGTGACAGCCTTGCTTCTCGTTCAAGATTTTATTGTTGCACTTTGCACAATCTGCAAAGCACATCTGGATATATTTTTGTGTACTAAATTACATGCCTATGTAATATACACACATGCACACCCAGAATAGACATGTATATACTTAAAACTGAAAGGAACAAATATGAATATTTTGAAAAATGATGTCTTCGTTGTCTTCATAAGTTTTTGATTTCTCTCAACTATAATTTCAGCATAAATAATGTTCACAATTTTGACCTCATAAGCAGTCAGACCAATGGGGTTACACCAGATTATTTTTCTTGCCCACTTAATACAAGCTCTTAAAGGACAATGCTGGTAAAGTGGTATTCCAAAATACTGGAAGCCAGTGGGATGATGGATGAGTTGTGAAAACCCAACACTCCCAGCAGAAGCAGGTGGGCTGGCAGGTGAACAAAGGTCTGTCATACAGGTCTCTGCAGTTTTTTGTGTGTCCAGAGAGTGTTTGTATTGATGCTATGCAACTCCCATGGTGAGACAGGTATAAGGGACAAACATTCTTAAAATCCTAGTGAAATCCTCTGAGATGTACTTGTCACATGAGGGATATTGTTCTCCTAGACTGAGAGTGAGCTGGGAGCTGGAGTTTCACCCGTGCCTGTTGCTGTCATTATGGACAGCAAGTGGTTAAAGCAGTCAGAGTCAAAAATGCAAAGTAACAGAAATCACAACAAAACCAGTCATAAAAGAAGGCCATGTTTGTGATGTGCGGCAATTTTAGAAGCACTGGGTATTTCAGTTTTATGTTGATCCCAGCAGTTTTGGGGCTGTAGGATTTCCCCTTGGTCAGCACAGTGGTTCTCTCCCAGCTTGACAGAGGAGCCAGAGCATGAACCAGCCCTCCTGTGTCCCTGCCCAGAGCTGGTGCTGGGGCAACCTGGCTGCCCTTGGCAGGGCTGGTTTCCTTCCCCTGCAGTGTCCTGGGAAACAAAACCATCCCTGCCTGTGCACATGGTTTAGCCAAGCCACCTTCTAGTGCTGAAAGCCAGCTTCCATCCCCTGAATCCACAAGGCTCTTGAGGTGACCATCATTGAACCCCTACCCTGTGCTTCATAGCAATTCCCTCCCCAGGAGGGCACTTCAGGGCTAAAGACGTTGTGTGCAAGCCCCTTGAGGTGCTCATGGATCTGTGAGCCTGGCTCTGTAAGATGAGGGGCTCAACAGCAGGTGACAAGCAAGAAATTAAAGAGGAAAGAGTCCCTGGTGGCCCTCCATGGTCAAGAGAAAACTCTGGCCTCATGACAGCTTAAAATTACATCAAAGCTTCCTTTTGCTGGCCTAAAGAGGCCTGGGAATTACAGCCTGATGGCCAGGAGATTTGTTGCCCTCCACAAGAGGTCACAATAAAAGCAGCCTCCTCGCCAAAGCAGCCAAGGAGATTGAGATGGGCAGAGGAAGCACTTCTATATTTGCTTTCTGGATATTGACTGCCAGATCTCTCAGGAGAGGCTGGATTCTTCACAAAAATGTTTGATGGGAAGAAACTCCCTAGGAAGGGATTGTTCTATTTTGTTTTGAACTTAAAGGCCTCCAGTTGACTTGGGACACTGCCACCAGCCACATAAGGAAGGCTTGAAGCCTTCCTACTCAGGGTGGGGTAAAATCCTACTGTGGGTGTACAAAAGGCCTCCAGAGGCACGACTTTCCCTGGGCACAACCTTCTTGCCACAATATATTTTGTGGTTGAATATAAACTGTGTGGTTTGGTGTTTTTAATGACAAAATTCTACTGAGGTTTCTCTTTTCCCTCCCATCCCCCTGTGACTTTTACTCCAGGTTTTTCCTGGAAATAATTTTTTTATGGGTCTTGCAAGCCTGCTATCACTTTTTCCCCTAATGACTTTTTTAAAGAAAAATGCATAAACAATCCAAGAAGCAAATGGAAAACTAGTTTATTTGCTCAGGGATAGAAACCTTCATTACTGGCTTGAATATCTTGCTGTCTCTTAACACTCTGTTGCTCCCTGAATCTTTCATTTCAGGCAGTATATGGGGAGGGCAGAGGCTGTTTCACTCCCATTCTTTGTTTCCCTTGGTCCCAGCTTTAATGCCTCCTCCCATGAGCAGGGACAGCAGAGTCCCCTTGGGTTAGAGGAGCAGGGATGCTCTTGGGTCCTTCTGCCCACTCTGACACTGGGTAATTGGGCAAAACGTGGACTTGTCCATGTCCAGCTTGGTGCTGAGGGCTCTTGGCTGTCACAGCAGGGGCTCAGCAGGGTTGGTGTGGGAGCAGTGGGCTGTGATGACTTGAGTGCCCACTGCCTGCTGCAGACATCCAGATTTGAACGTCATGCCATGGAAATTCTGGGCTCCTAGGTATCAAAGTTGTCTAGTGGTTATTTTGTGGATAGCTCCTTGGGTTTAACACCCAATTTCTGTCTAAGTTCTCTTTTGGGGAGCTAAGTGCTGTTTGGAATATTGCTGATAGACTGTTCTTGCCTCGGTTTCTTTAAGTGTATAATGGAGGTTACATTTGTTTCTGGCCTTGCAAGTGTATTGTGATTATGGATATGTTTAAGACACACATTTCAAAATGGGGTGAAATTCATTTTCTACATGTCTGTAGTAAATAACCAGAACTGTTGCTATTCTGATGGTTTACAAGAAGACATTTCTGATCAAATCCCTACACCCTGAGCACCACCTGTATAAGTGTGCAGATGCATTTTGTATCAAGTGCAGTAAAACCAAAAAGGTACAGAATTGTGACTACTAAATCTTTGGTCTAATACCAGTTCCTTTAAAGATATCTTCATTAAAGATCAAATCTGTGACAATGTGATGGATTGCAATATATGATGAAATTTCCCCTCTCTATGGAAGGAATATCATTAATTCAGAAACACAAAATAAACACACACTGTATTGTTGACTGTTTGTAACCCTCACAACTTCCAAAGCCATAGCATGAACTGCCCTTGAGTCTGACTAGCACTACAGAATGCAAACACAGAGGCAGGCAGAAAAGTATAGGCAGAGCCTCCCTTATTTAGCTTAGTGAGGTGACAATGGGAAACTGCCTTCAAGATGCACGGCAGCAATTCAGCCTCAGCACAGGGCTGGGAGCTTGACCTCTCCAGGTCACAGTGTACAAACTGTGCCCATGTCCTATTTAATTGATGTTCTGCTTACCACTCTGTTAAGCACCAGATTTGGCAAGTCTCCAGCTGGTGTGGATGAGAGAATGGTGTCTATTTGCCCCTGTTCATTCCTCCACTGCTGTGCAGAAGAAGGTAGGATTTGCAACTCTGTTAGGTTTTAATCATTACTCTTCTAAATGAGTAGAGAGTATTTATGATTTTCTTCCTGCCTGTTAGGGGACTGAACTGTGAACAGAGCAAAGTGCTGGTGAACCACTCTGCTTGTGGCCCTGGAGTCAGAAACTAACTTGTTTCTCATTCAGCAGCACTAATCCATTGCAGACATGCCAGTGACATATTTTTAAATAAGATGTCAATGAAAGGATTTATTGTTCATGTTAGGCACATCCTCCTTTTAAATTATAAATGTCTTCCCTCCCCCGCCCCATCCCCAGTGTGCCCAAGAGGGATTAGTATTATATTCTTGAACTAGAGAAAAATGGAACTAATGAGCCAAAATAGTTGTCATTATCAGTGTTTTAGTTTTAGATAAGAAACACTGTGCTTGAAAGCAGAACTTGTAAAGAAATTTATTGACCAGAGGTGATTCACATACAGAACCAATCTGCTCATGGACAGCTTGTGAATGGAAGGAAAAGCTAAATTTGTTTAATGTATTAGTGTGCAGATGTTATCTCTGTTTACAGACAGACAAACTGAAACCCATAAGGACTGAATTGCCTGCCAAGAAAAGACAGAAAAAGGCAACAACAGGTCTGGGGAAAGACTTTGGATGTACTGCCCCAAAATCATCAGCTCTACCAAGCAACAATACTTCCCTTTAATTAATAATTCTTTTTTAAGTGTTTGGAAACAGCTGAGCAACAAGCACAATACAATAAAGGATGTCTTGTTGGCATCTTTTTGGCCATGAAGGATTTGATTTAATATTCCTTCTTTTTGGCATTAAGTCTGTATATGGCAAAGAGCAGCTGTGCCTGGCCTTCATGAGTGATTAAAGGTGAACAATTGATTTACTATTTTTGCTGCAGATCTTGTTGGCAACCATACAAAATGTGAATTGCCTAATTGTTTTTCTCTCAGTAAATGTAGTGTTTTTAGAATGGTAAATATTTTTACTCAAATATTTTTCTCTCTGATGACCTTTTTTGCCTTGGCTCTGTTGAGCTAAGCCATCACCTCTCTTTTCAACCTTATCTTCCACAGGGAAAATTTCAGACTCTCTTTTCACTCATAAGAAAGAAAGAGGGGGTAGGGAGGAAATCCCTTGATTGTTTTTGATATACAGAGATTTTCACATCACTGAAAAAACCCAGCAGCTGGAGTATGTCATTGAGCAAATCCTTTCTGCTGGTTAAAACTGCTTCTTGGTATTTGACTTTAGTGTTGTGTATTTGGACCTTCCCAGGCCAGGTCCTATGAGTTATCAGCTGTTTGTGTCCATCTGAGTTTGGCTGCTTCTCAAGGTCTACCAGGTGCCTTCAACAGGGATGCTCTGCAGACATCCAGTGTGTAAATGCAGAAGCACTTCCCCAGCAGGAGTTAGAGAGGTTTAGGGTTAGAGCCGTCTTCACTGGGGTCCTTAGAGTCATCCAGCTCATGGGGTTATTTACTCTGGAGACAAGGAGGCTCAGGGGAACCTTCTCACTCTCCACAACTCCCTGAAAGGAGGCTGTAGCCAGGTGAGAGTCAGTTTCTTCTCCCAGATAACAAGGACAAAAGGAAATGGCATCAAGGTGTACCAGGGAATCTATAGACAGGATATTAGGAAAAAAATCTTCACTGAAAGGGTTGCCAAGCATTGGAACAGGCTGGCCAGGGAAGTAGTAGAGTCACCATCCCTGGAGATGTTTAAGACATGTTGATGTGACACCTGTGGATGTGGTTTAGCAATGGACTTGGCAATGCTGGGTTAATGGTTGCACTCAGTGATCTTGCAGGTCTATTCCACTCTAAAGGATTCTATGATTTCAGAAGGCTTAATATGGCTCCAGGCAGCCTCAATGCTGTTCACTTTGCTGAGGCACAGGGTCTGCCTGCAGCCCCATGGACAGCAGGATGGTCAGGTGTTTGTGAGGCCTCCATGTGGACTGAGGCTCCTTGTGCCCACACTTACCCTGGAGTAGCTCTCCATGGGAGCAAACAGTTCATATCTTACAGACTCCTGCATTCATGTCTCATTTATTTATGTCTGTCTCATACACACAAACACTGGACAAACTGCACGTGCCCACCAGATCATATTACTTTGTCCCTTTGCCTTCATAGCAGTGTCACTGCTGTGTAAATATTTTGAGCATTTATTTGGTCTAAGTGTTATTTGTGTGCCGCATCTACATCCGTCCTGAAATCCCTGTCCATGAGTCCACTTTCTCTCAGCCCTTCTAAAGTCCAAATATTAACCCTCTTTCTGCCAGGACAGAAAACATGTCCCTGTGCTGCCCACCAGTGCCAGCTACCCAGATTCCCAAACGTGTGAAGCACCTCCAATGGCACACTCCCAAGTACACAGAGAAATGATACGCATCCTCATATAATGCCAATGGACAAAGTCCAAAGGATTCCTTCTTTTTCACCATCCTCCTGTCCATGAGCTCAAAGCTCTTGCTCCAGTTAAGTTCATTGACCTTGCCAAAGCCTTTCCTGCATTTCCACTCTTGTTTAGCTCATGCTTACCTTCTTTTTCTCCCTGTCCCACCCTTTACCTCCTGATATCTGAGTCATACAATCATTGAATCATAGAAGCTTTAAGAATCACTGGGAAAAACCTGAACTTATTGTTGAGTCCAACCATTAACCAGCACTCTATGACCACTTTTACACCACGTCCCCAAGTGCCACATTACACATCTTTTAAATACCTTCAGGGATAGGAATATACTATCATCATAAATCACTCCAAGACAATGAGTCAATCCTTCCTCTGGGCAGCCTGTTTCAAGGCTTGACAACCTCTTAAGCAAAAAAATTGTTCCTAATATTCAATCTCTACCTCCTCTGGTGCAAATTGAGGCCATTTGCTCTTGTCCTATTGCTTGCTACTTGGGAGAGGAAGCCAACTCCCACCTGAGCACGACCTCCTTTCAGGGAGTTGTAGCAAGTGAAAAGGTCCCCCCTTGAGCTTTCTTTTCTCCAGAATAAACACCCCAGCTCCCTGCAGTGCTCTCCTCATAAGACTGATTCTCCAGACGCTTCCCCAGCCCTGTTGCCCTCCCCTGGATACACTTCAATGCCTCAATGTCTTTCTTGGAGTGAGGGGCCCAAAACTGAGCACAGGATTTGAGGTGTGACCTCATCAGTGTCAAGTACAGGGGATCAATCACTGCTCTGGTCCTGACACCTGTTCCTGGTTTGGTTTCTGATACAAGGCATGGTTTTAGGGCCCTTCTGGGAAGCTCCTTCTTGTAAGACACTGATCAGTACCATGACATGTCAGCACTGCTTTCAGACTGCCGCCAAATCTCCACTGTTTTCCTTCTTTACCAGGCCTTATTTTCCTAGTTGAGCTTTTTCACTCATGTATCATCCTTGGCAGCTGCAGACAGGATTTCATGCTATTGACCAGCAGTGGCAAAAAGGGTGAAGGTCCTCTTGCTGGAGAACTAAATGAAGTAACTAAATCTGGCATGTTGCTGTCCAAGTGGAAAAAAACAGGCCTGTACACAAAATACTGCAGAGCATGGAAGTTCAGTGTGCTGTGCCACTGTGAAAGCCATGACCTGTGCACCTCATGTGATAGCATTGCTAACTGAGCTCTGAAAAGAGATCCTTTTTCTAGCAGCCTCTTAAAGAATGTGGGTGGCAAAACAGCGACAGTAATCAGCAATGCTAATTGCAGTCACACATCAGCTTTCATTGGTGTTTTCCAACTTTTCGTATAAAAGACATTGTTCCAGTAGAAAGTGGAGGTCAAGTTAGCTAATCATTCACAGGGTATTTGCTTTCTCCCAGGATTGTTTAGGAGGAATTGTGTCTTGTGCTTTAAAGCTATTTCAAGTGAAAAGCCTAGAGAGAAATTGTTTAATTTGATATAAAGATTTTTTTATAGCTGACCTGCCAATCAAAGGGATTCAGGCAACTAGCTGGTCTTACTGTCTGGGGAATGAGACTCAACTCTGTCGCACTGATTAGTGTGTGGAATATCTCTGAGCAACTGATCTGTTTTTTTTTTTCTAAAATGTTGATGCCAGTGAAATGGTGCTACTAGATGTATTTAAAACCATATACTATGTCTTGCTAAAAATCATGGGACTGTGAGTCAGTCATCCTGGATGACTTATGGTTCCCTCTCTGATTCACTGAAAATGAATGTCTACACTGCACACAGCATGAGCCAAATGAAAGCTCAGATGCAAAGAGCAATCTAACCAAAGGCCAGAGGATTTGTCACTGACTAATTAGGGTAAATTATAAGGCTGTAGTTTCATAAGTCTGTTTTATTAGGTTAAGGTGTTTCCAGTTAGGATACCTACTTATTCAGAATGGACTAGTGCCTTTGCAGTCATGTGCCCTAGGCTATCTAACCATATCAGGGGTGAATAATATATTTTCCCA
Source organism: Drymodes brunneopygia (assembly GCA_013400955.1). NCBI lineage: Eukaryota > Metazoa > Chordata > Aves > Passeriformes > Petroicidae > Drymodes > Drymodes brunneopygia. Next base: position 230,949 of record VZTZ01042533.1, read on the forward strand.
GCTGAGAAATGTGCATGGTAAAGTGTTTTGAAAGAAGTGTTTTAGCCATTGCATTGCAGTGATTTTTTTTTCTCCAAGTTATGGAATATAACTTTAATAGATAAATGGGGGAGATTAGGCTTTCAAACACATCTATTTATAGTCTAAATACAGAATGGATTAAAAAACAATCAAGCAAACAACTATAATTTGTATTCAACTATATGACATGGTACAACACTCTGCAGTGACAACAGTTGGTGATTCAGCTTTGTCAGCAAACCATACATTTTCCAGCCTCATTAACGACCTGGACCTTCTAATGCCACCTTCTGCAGTCAAAGGCTTGTCCCAAATTTATCAGCTATTCATCAGCAGTCACTGAAGGCTGGAGAACTCCTGCCTCCAGGACACTTCCAGGAGTTCAGCACCAAACCTGGCTGTTGCCCCTGTGAAGAGGAAAGCTTTAGGTCAGATCATGGCTGTGGCTTGGCCTCCCTTCAGGGTTTGCTCCAGTTTCTGCATGCCACCTCTTCTCCCAAATGCCTGGTATTGCCTCCCAGCACACCACAGCCCCATGAGAGAAGGGCTGTGCCCTGGAGAAGCTGCCCAGGGCAGTCAGGGGAGCTGTGGGCAGCTGTACCAGCCTTGGTGCTGAGGCAGCTCTGCAAAGCAGTGGGCACTGAGCCAGCACCAAGGAGCTCCTGCTGCTGCCTGGCACCTCCTCTGAGTCTGGGGCACTTGTTGCTGCCTTTCTGCAGCAAAGTCATGAATATTTCTTTTTTTTTTTTAGATGAACTGTCACAGAGCCCAGCCTCACATGTCCTGCAAAAATTAAACCCTTCAGCTCTGCCTTACTTTAAGCCCCATATAAGTTGTCTCTAGGGAAGTGATGGGTTAGTCCCCCAAGCTGCACACTTCACTGTGTAATACCACACACACACAGAGAATAGGGATGGAATTTCCACAACATTTGGTAAATTGACATCTTGTCAGGACACAAATAAGGGAAACATTTCTCATCCCTTGCCAAGTTCAGGTCACACACCGTATCTTTGCTTGCAGCCTTGGTGATGAGTAACTACCTGTGACTGTGCTGTTGTCTTTCATGGACCACCATGAGCAGTGGAGCATGTCCTGCCATGCCAGAGAGGAGCAGGAGGCTCTCTGCTAGAGGCTTTCTGTACTGAAAGTCCCTGATGCAAAGGGAGCCACCCTTTGGTTTGGCTGGGATCCAGGGCAGGTTGGAAGGACTGGCTTCAAGATAAAATGCCAGGCAACCAAACGGGCACAACTGGAACTTCACGTGCTTTCTTACTCAATATTGTGCTAAGAACTTTCCTTGCTTGTTCATAGTGAGCAGCAGTCCATGTCTGACCTCCATGGACTGCCAGTGCTGCCAGGATGGGGTGAGTGCTGCTGCTGACACCACATAGTGCTGAGAGGGGACTGCTTCTTTACAGCCTCCGTGCTTGCCTTTCACAGGGATCAGTCACTGAACTAGCTCTGTGGTCAGGCTGATTCAGAAAGCAAAACATTGCTACTACAGGCATCTTTTTGTGTCTGTATTTGGCACAATCTTGAGGCAACTCCACCTCCCTTATTTTCTCTTCCCTGCAACTTATTTTTGATGCATTTTTCACTTCTTGTCCTGCCCCCTCCCTTAGCGGAGCTCTGTTGTTTCATTTCCAGAGAAATGCCATCAATCACATCTTGAATTCAAAAGGGACTTTTCTAATTCCAGTATATTCCCCTTGCTCATTGCCAAAAGTCATTATGAAAATCATGAAGATATTGGAGGTTCAGAGGGTAAACTAACACACAATGCTGATGTTACAGGAATCCTTTATCATGGGAAGAGGAAAGAAACCTACTCTTCTACCAGCTCTGGAGACTGGCAGAAGAACTGGCATGAACATTCACCTCTGCTCTCAGATATTCCCTTCTGGAATGCTCTAAAACCAAATTATGCAGGACAGTTCCATATGATTGTCCCTTGTGTTCACACTGGGCTGGGAAATGGACTCCAAATTGCAGTGGGAGAGGAGCTGGGTGCTCTTAATGCCTTGTGGTTCCCCTTCTTGAACCATTTTGGCCTCAAAAATACAAAAGGCTTTATTTTGCTCAAAAGAGGCAGGGCAAATCTTTGAAAAAGGCGAGTTTAAGCCAACTGTGCTAGTTTTAGTACCCAGTGCAGCCCACAATGCAGGGCTTTGTGCAGACTCCAAGGAGAAGAACACATGTGCATGTTTAAATGGGAACTGAAAGAAATGCCCTGTCAACTGACCAGGAGCTGGAACGTTCAGGGATCAGTTTCCTAAGTGAGTGTAATGGCATAAGAGCAGTTAGGAGATTATTCAAGTCAACATGCAGAGCTAAACTCTCTGAAGAAGAGTCTTGCCCTGGACAGATGATCTGTAGAATAGATCTCAATTGAAATAGATCTCTTTCTGAAGTGTGTTTGAGTAATGAATGCACAGACAGGAAAGGATCTCTTCTGGGTTTTGCTTCTCCTGGAAACATTTCCATTTAGGCAGAGGACAGGTTGACAGAGACCCAAGCAGAAATGCCCATCTAGTTAGAAATGCTGCTGGGATGCACTTGTACCTGTGGTTATTCCTTCTAGATTTTTGGCACTGCCAATCTACTCGATGATGCACTTGTGGGACTGTTGTTTCTTTTTCTCATGGAAAATCAGCTGAGTTACTTTCATCCTTCAGCTTGTTGGTCAGAGCAGATTTCCATGAGCAGCTGACTGAAGAGTGCTGCCATTTACTGCTCTGCCTGTAGGGTGATTGGCGGTCACTGACAGCCAGGATAGCAGGGGAAGGAAGCTGGAGACAGCAGAGTCCAGCAAGAAGACCACAAAAATAGGTAAAACCACCAGTCAAAGCCTAGAAACCCTTTATTACCTCACTTTGCTCAACCACTGCAGCTCCCTAGAGCCCTGTGCACCAAGCTGTGGATGGTGAGCCTTGAAAATTGGCACAGCAAGGGGAGATTGACTCCTGTGAACTAGAGATCAGGTGGGTAGAAGGACACACTGAGTTCCATTTGGGGCACAGTGGAAAGACAGGACAGGCAGGCAGAATCTTTCAGACTCTTTCATAGCACTTCTGCACGACTCTTGTTTGCCCCAAAATGCTGCTACATCTTGAATACCAACAGACATCCTTTATAGGGAACACCTTTTGTATAGCACATCCTCTGCCTGTCTGTAAAGTACCCTAAAATAAGTGACAGGCACTTTTGAAAGGGACATTACTCCAGTACTCCTCTGGAATGTGGGTTAGGGTACAGCCAAGAGCAGAAGGTGCCTGGGTCCACAAGGACAGCCCAAACTCAGCAGTCATCAGCAGTCATCTGCTCTCAGGAGAAGGCTCTTCATCCTCAGCACACAGTGATAGCTCCATTTCTCTTCTGCTTCAGGCATACAAATCCAGGGTAGGACAGCAAGGCAGCAAACCCATGCATTTCATGTTGCTGTCAGGTAGCCAGTGCTTGTTCTGCATGTTTAGGTCATACTTATGCACTGTTTATGAGTTTTATCTCTGGATTTCATTGCTGTGCATGTAAAGCCTGGGCCTTGGTATTCCTGAGGTCTGGCCAGTGCTGGCCACAGGTCCCCTGAGAATGGTTTGTTTTGTTGCAGGGCCACCTCTCACTGCATGATGAAATGTGCTTTTGCTGCCTTGTGTTAAACACCAGAGTTAAACATGGAATCCCACCATGGAACATCATGTTTTTGATGGGGAAAACACTGGGATTCAAGTAAAAGTAGAGCATATACCAGTGTGTGATTGGCCAGTTACTTTCCACAATATTTCTGCTGTGCACAGAACTGTTCTTGTACCTGTGCAGCTGAAATATTAAACAGACCAATGAGCTATTCCTGGCCTTTCCTCAAATGTAGGCAACCCTGCCCACTGCTTCAGGGTGTGTTCATATCAGAAAGAGACAAGCTAAGCTGGCAGAAACCATCTTTCACAATTTCATACCTCTCCTGAGCAATTTGTCTTGCTTGCAACCATCACCACATCAGTCACGCTGTCATTGTGGCATGAACAACACCTCCCTCTATCTGCTGCCCACCTGAGGAATGAGCTTGGCTCCCTTGCATTGCATGGAACAGTGACAGTCCTGGTGGAGGGAAAGCACTGAGACCAATCCCCTGATTGCCAGGGGTGTCTCCCCCACCTTGGCTCTGCTCCAAGGAAGGCTGAGATCTCTGGGCCACAGGGCCATGGCTCTGTTTACCTGCTCAACAGCAACACCATGAGCCAAGTTACCCATGGGAAAGGGTGTTTCTAAACCCTCTGCAAGCTGTTCTTCTTTCCCAGGCTAACATGTTGTCAATTAAATAGTCTTGAAGCAAAGCTGAGAAAAACATGTGGCCTGCACATGTATCTAGAAAAATAGGCAACCCCTCCCCCCAAAACTAGTCTGTTCCTTCTTTTCCCCATGCTTGTGGAAATATGTTTCTGATTTCCATTAATTTTTTTTCACAAACATTTGAAAATCAGAAGTTCAGTTCTTTGAGGTTTTTCGGTCACCTGGTTTGAGTAACCTGAGGAGATAACCCCAGATCTGTAGACCTTGTTACCCTAGCACATAAGAATGAGATTATGAGGTAAGCTCTCAAATTTGTGCTCACATGCTTTCCAGAATTCTGGATTTATGTTTGAATGGAAATGTTAGGCTGTTCTTATAAGGCTGTGCACCTCAAAGGTGTGTGCACACAAAGCTCACAGTACCTGGGTGCCTTTGTTTGACTTTTAGACTGTTTTCTTCCTTGTATCCCTCCTGGACAATCTTCTGTGGCTGACAGCAGATGGACAGTTAGAATTTGTCTTTGTGCCCACAAATGCCAGAGTTTCACTGAAAAGCAGCCCATGCATCAGGCAATCAGCTCTACTGCCCTGTGGGGAACTAAAACTTATTCCCTCTTGGAGCTGATCCTTTCTCCTGTCACAAGATACACAGGGTAGTGATTTTATAATGTGAACCTGAGGGTGCATTCCTAGGGGAAAGCACTAGAGCCTGGAGACTCAAAGACAGCAGGGATGATGATGATAAAGGCAACATAAGGCATCTGGTTTGGTCCCACACTCACTTCCAGCAGGGGAAGGTTTTCTGGGGAAGGTGTCCCCCACACCAGGCCAAGGTTTTGCCTTGGGCAGAGCTGGTTGGGCTGGTCTCTAACAGATCCTGGCAGAGAAGAAATGGTTTTGAAATGCAGGCAGTCAGAGTTTGAGTGGCCTCAGTTTCTCCCCTGGATGGTTTTTATTTGGCAGGGCAGATACAACCCCAGAGCACAGGTGGGAGATCAAACTGGTCAGAACCCATGGTACAGTCCTCTGTCTCAGGGACAGAGAGGACACAGTCCCTGGTTTTTGAAGGAGGCTCTCCTGCTTAAAGTAATGACCTCTCACAGTTTTTAAATGCAGAAAACCAAGCACCAAGCGTGGGCCTTTTTGGCTACAAAAAAAGCCCACCCTGCATGTTGAAGATGCCTTTCCCTAAAAGATTTTCATTCCCTCCCTTTTCTGCAGCTGGTTGACAGAAGGCCTCAGAGATTAGCTGCGTTCCTGTGAGCTATTTATACTGAAATATTTTGTGTTGAAAGATGTAAGCCCTTTGTTTCCTCTGTATATACACAGTGATCCCTGCGGGCAGGCAAATCCTGCTTTGTTTTGGATCAGATACCCTGTGAATTGCTGTTGTAAAACAGCCCCGAGTGCACTTTCATGAGTCAGTCTCACCTTTACGCTTCCACATGTCACCAGGCACTCTTGGATGTCTGTGCAGCTTTCCAATTCCAGATTACCCTAGCTAAAACAAGTCTAATCCCCACTTGGGATGATGCTTCCAAAACATTTTCTCTGAAACAATATTTCTTGATAATTTTTCCAGGCAGAGAAAGCATTTAGCTCGCTGGTTGAGCAAAATAAGAAAGCCCCCCTGTAACATGCTTGGCCAATTTGGCTGGCTGGTGTGTTGGATTAGGCAATCCTCACACGTAATGCAACCCTTAAATCCTAAAATAAAATGTATGGGGCCATACAGGATTCTCTGCTCATGTGAATGGAGAAGGACTGTGCTTTCACACACCCCAGGTGAGAGGACCTAGGAAAGGGAATGGATATGAGAATGGCACAGAAATGCAGGCAGATAAACAGGGATAGATTTCAGCTCAGACATCCCTTCCCTTCCACCCTGTCCACAGTAGATTAGATCATCTGCTGGAGGACACAGTCAGGCTCTTGTGGGAAGAGCAAACTCAGGGATGAGACCCTGGCAGAGCTGCCCAGGTGGAGGAGATTTTTCTATGTCTCTGCACTGTGGAGAGCACCAGCAAAGATGGGAATCTGAAAAACCAGGCAGTTCCATACTGAGCCAGCTTGAGGGGTCCTGAGATCTTCTAACCAAAACTCCCATGGGCCTTCCAGCCCCATAAACAAGGACTCTGTCATAGAGAAAAATCTGGAAGTATCAAGACTGAATAACTGGGTTTGGAGGAGAAGTCAGCTGGCAATGCAACACAGCCTTTCTAATCTCCAAGCCTTCTTCTTCTCACTTCTCCTCCTCCCCTCAGCTCAGACAGGAGCAGAGGCAATGGGCACAAACTGAAAGACTGGAGAATTCAACTGGATATCAGGAAACACCTCCTTACCATGCAGGTGACTGAGCATGGGCACAGGTTGCCCAGGCCAGTGGTGGAATCTCTCTCCTTAGAGGTAACAAAAAGCCACCTAGACATGATCCTGGGCACCCACCTCTAGGTGCTCCTGCTTGAGCAGGGGCATGCACCAGTTGACCTCTGGAAATTCCTTCCTGCCTCCACCATCACCTGTGATTCTGTGAATCCACAGGAAAAGTCCCTTTCCCTGAAACCTCTGGCATTCTGTGTGGTAGCAGGGAAGCTCAGGATTAGCAGCAGCCCTGTGTTACAGCCTCTAACTGGGAAACAGTTTTATGTGACCCAGTATGAGTCACTGGGCTCGCAGGTCAATGGCCAAATACTTCATTTTGTTACACCCATTTAGTCCTGTGGGCTTCAGAGAGTGGGAGGGTCATGGAACTGGTCCAGCTACATTTTATTAGAGCAAAACTGCATTTTGGTCCAAGCTGTTTCAAAAACACTCAATAAACAAAGCACACTTTAAAATTATGTCCTGAACAGGTCACAGAATCTTATTCCTTTGGGAAGAGAATTAATTTAAATAAGACTTGGTTGAGCAATAATAGCATTCTAAAGGGAATTTTGCTTTTTCTTGGACAGTAAAGGCTGCCATCAGTTGCTGAATCCTTCCTCAGTTGCACAATTTAGCAATACAAACATAAACTGCTGCTATTTTTTTTGGTATTTTTTACAGTTCTAATTCCTCTGAAAGGAGGTTTTATGCTAATGGCTTCCACACTTCACTGGCATTTGGGTTGTAAGAATTTAAATTCGAAGACTTTTCACCTCAGATTTGATTCCAGGATTTTTTTTTTTCATTATTTGCAAGTTATCTGTACAACACTTATTAGGCATGCTGCAGCCTTAAAGGGCTCCTTCAGACCAACTCAAAGCACTCTGAACACTTTTCCATATTTTTATGATATCTTTGGAGAGTCAGTGATGATTATTTTCCAGATTGAGACAGAAATATGTTCCAAATGTCCCCATCCCTCCCAAATAAATATCCTAACCAAACAAAAAAACATTTCTATAAATCAAGTTTCATTATATGGTCTTTATGAAGCTTTTTAAGGCCAGCACAGATGAAGAAGGATAGCAGATGACTCTGGCCTGCAGTGGAATTTTATTTGGTTCTGCAAAGCAGAAGTGCTGTAGGAAAAAATGTCACTGTTGTTGCCAATGTTGTCTTCCAATAACAAAAGTTCAATTTTAACCAATAGGTTTATTATAATTCATTCTTTTTACATGGAACTATTCTCAGGTATAGCTGATTTTTTTTGAATCAAGCATATTTATGGAGACTAAAAGAAAATATATTTGTGATTTGCAGTTTTTATTTTATTAAGAGGAATATTCCCACTCATTTCTTATTTCTTTTACTAAGGGAAAATCCTCCACTTTTTAAGATAATAAAGCATCCTTCTATATTGAATATATATACAGAACCCAGACAACAACTCCACATTTTGTCTCCTGAGTCTTTTTTCCCCTCTGTCTTCTTCCTACCTCATATATTGCAGTTTCCTAAGTCTACCAGCCCTGATTGCTGGGATTGTGCCTGGCATTAAACATTTAACAGAGACCTTTTGTTGCTCACTGAATGGTTATGACAAATGGCAGATTGTTACAGCAGGAGCTGTGTTATCAAAAATCAATCAAGAGTGTGCCAAAAACTCTGGCTCCTTTTGCAGAATTCCAGTGTGGAACAGGCATTGTTGAGATTGGAGAAAGAGGCAACTCATAAACTCCAGCCAAATAAAAACCTCAGGAAGAATGAGGAACACAGAGATGTCCAGATGCAGCCAGCAAGTGTTACACCAAGTGTGTTCTTTTTTACTTGCTTTTGCAAGAAAAATCCCTAAAAGAAGGAAGCTTTAAAGGCTGATTGAAGCAAAGACTAGTGAGGGTGAGTGTCCTATCTGCATTTAAGGAGGTGGAAGTAAAGAAGAGGAACAAATCCAAGGAATTCAGTTGAATGTGGAAAGCTATTGGAACAAATTATGAAATGGCCTGTGAGCAGCTGGAAGAAAATACAGTGCTCAGAAATGGCCAGCACAGTTTTGTCAAGAGTAAAGCATTTTAATGGAATTTAGTTTCTCCTCTGACGTGGTAACTCACTGTGCAGGGTTCACATGGTCAGGTTTTGGTAGCACAGGGTTTACAGGGGAGGCTTCTGTGAGAAGGTGCCAGAATCTTCCCACGTGTCTGACAGAGCCAATGNCAGAGCAAGGGGATGTGTCCTGACAGAAGCTGAAGCCCATGAGGAGATCAGACTGGAGCAGGCTCCAGCAGGACCTGTGGCCCATGGACAGNCAGTAGCAGCACCTCTGGGATAATGGACTTAAAAACAGGGAAAAAACTTCTGTGCAAGAGCAGCCAGGGGAAAGAGGAGTGAGAATATGTGAAAAACAGTCCTGCTAAAACCCAGGTTGATGAAGAAGGATGGGGAAGAGGTGCTCCAGTCATTGGAGCAGAGAGTTGCTAGAAGCTCAGACTTGGTGAGCCTGTGGAGGTCCATGGGGCAGCACAGATCCACCTGCAGCCCCTGGAGGTCTGTGATGGAGCACAGATCCACCTGCAGCCCTTGGAGGTCTGTGATGGAGCACAGATCCACCTGCAGCCCCTGGAGGTCTGTGATGGAGCACAGATCCACCTGCAGCCCCTGGAGGTCTGTGATGGAGCCCAGACCCACCTGCAGCCCGTGGAGGACCCCACAGCAGAGCAAGGGGATGTGTCCTGACAGAAGCTGAAGCCCATGAGGAGATCAGACTGGAGCAGGCTCCAGCAGGACCTGTGGCCCATGGACAGGAGCCCAGGCTGGAGCAGTCTGCCCTGAAGGATTGCAGGCTGTAGAAGGGAGACATCCTGGAACAGCTGATGAAGGATTGTGTGACTGGGACTCCTCAGAGGGGCCAGAGAAGAGCATAAGGAGGAACGGTGTGATGAATTGACCACAACTCCCTTTCCTCACCCCCCTGTGATTCTGGAGGAGGATGAGGTAGAGGAGTCAGAAGTGAAACTGAGCCTGGAAAGAAGGAGGATGGAGGGAAAGTGTTTTTAGTTTTTCTTTCATTTCTCACTGTTACTAATTAAAAATAAATTAAATTAATTTTTGCCATTCAGGTCTGTTTACCCTTGGCAGTAACCAGTGAGTGATCTCCCTATTTTTATCCCAACCCACAAGATTTTCAACTCATTTTCTCCCCTTGTCCTGTTAAGAAGGAGTGAAAGAGCAGCTTGATGGGTACTTGCTGGCCAGCCAAGATCAATCCACCACACTCACTGACAGGGAAGCATCTGATGTAATTCATTGCATTAGTAATAAAGCTTTGGGATAGATAGTCTACAAAAAAAAGTACTATGAAGTAACCACAAAATTCAGTGATATGACTCAGAGCAGGGTGCAATAATTGCTACCCAACAGAGATGGAACATAAAATAGCTCCTTTCAGATTGTGATTTATATCACTAAAATAGAAATCCAATTTACATGAGCAAATGGCATCAACATGTGCAGGCAGGTCCAACACTCAAACTGTTCTCATTAAGCAGAAGAAGTTGCCTAAATTAGTGAATTTATTAAAAACATAGAAACGAGAAATCATGGACTAATTAGGAAAAAAGAGAACCTCTCAAGGCAGCAGTAACAGAGAATAGGCTCTATTAGCTGAATATGAAAGAGAATGATACTGGGGAAACCAAGAAAACCCTGGGCCATATTAGCAGGGCTACTGTAAGCCAGACACAGGAGGGAAACTTTGCCCTTCATTTATCCCCTTTGAGCAACAAATCCAGAGGACCCTTCAGCACCTCTGACTTCCAGATCTCAGTGCCAGCTTTGGATACTGCAAGTTAAAAAAGTAAAGAAAACAGAGAGTGAAGAACTATGATGCTGGCAAGCCCTTTAGGCAACCGGACTTATGAGGAAATGTTTTAAAAATAAAATTTGTTGTGCTTTTCTGTACTAAAAGGGGAAAAGAACCAGTAGAAACACACAGAGAAGGAAAGCCTGAAAATTGCTGGTCTTCTTGTACTTGGAAATGTTATCAAGAATGTTACTTATTAGAAGGAAAACTTGTTCTCCAAGTGCCCTCAGTCTGTGATAAGAAAGAACTAACAGGAAGAAAAAATGAAAAATAATTTCTTAAAATAGCATATCTCAGAAGAACCTAGAGAACCCCCAAACTCTATTTCTGGAGGATTTTGAAAGAGGTTAAAAATGTGTTGATAACCAATGGCTACATTTACTTGACCCTTCTTCCAAAGAGGCACAGAGTCCCGTTCTGAGTCCTCTTCAACTCTAATTTTCTCTTATATGATATGAAAATAAAAGTTCTGTTCTTTCCACTAAGAGCTGCTGGCAGCATTTTCACTTTAAGGGGAAAAAAAAGTAATATTTGGAACTGCTGTGAATTTCTTTCCAACTCTGGTTTCCTGTCAATAGACTAAAGCTTTGATTTTTACTCAAAGCCTCAAGGCTAGTAGCCTGTTTTTTTCAAATGTTTACAGTAAGTCAGTACTTCCAGTAGTGTTTCCATCTAGTATCTTTTTATAATCCCTTTTTATGCAGCACTACATTGCTTTTGGTTCTATTTTTTTCTGAAGTCTTTTACTGTTCAAATGGTCACAAAAATGAGAAACCGCCTGAGCTTCCCTAATCCTCTTTCTATAGGAAGCTGGATGAAAACCTCCTTTCAGTCCTTTGCAGGGTCACATCCCATTTTCCAGGATGTCTGAGCCTCCCTTCTCCACGTGTTCTGGTGATGTTTATGCTGTTTTTCCTTCTTGAAACGTTTATACCATTAGTAAACTGGGCACAATGCAATAATTAAATATTTGCACTGTGAGGAGGTTGAGCACAAAGCAATAAGAAGGAAAAATCACATTCAGCTCCAGAGTTACTTGTTTTTTGTCTACTTGGATAGTGATGTATGCCCATGATGCCCAAAGCCCTTGCCAGCTGGGCTGCCCACTTCCTCAGTGGAGCTCCTAGACTTAAAATCATCTTAAATGCAGTTCAAATTTCTAAAACCCAGCAGCTATGCCATGTGTTAATCCTGTAAGTGAGAAACAGTCTAAAGAAGATGAAGTTGAGTTTTACCTCAGCTACCAGATTCCTCCCACTCCTTTTTATTCATGCTTTCTGCTACTACATCCCTCCCTCTTATGACCAAAAAAACAGGAATCTGTTCCCATTAAAAAAAAAAAAAAAAAAAAAAAAAAGGGATTTAACAATTACCATGCTACAATGCCCAGATTTTCCTCTTGACTGAAAGCACCTCAAGTCTTTGGTCCATCAGTCAGACTGGGATAGATATGATGTTCCTTTTCCACTTTCATAAACAAACCTCCTATATTAAGGAACTGATTTAAGTATCTAAAGAGAAACACACATCAATGGCAACAATGAATCATTATTGTTATTTAACTGCAGGAAGGACTTCGGGTGTCGTAACATAAGCGAATGTTTATGACCAAGAGGTGTTTTAAAATAGTGGCTAACCCTAACCTTAAATATTTACCAGATCTGCAGACTCAGTATCACACTCCGTGCCCTGGCTCAGCCTCTCTGCAGTGCCAGGGAACATAGGAACTGAGGCCCCTTCAGATTATTCCAGGGAGGTTTGATACTTGGCCAGGAAAAGTCTTGAGTACATAACAGAGCTGCTGGATGTTGGCACTGGGCACACAGACGATGTGCCTCTAAAAATGTCTGGTTCAGTGCACTGCAGCTGCTGGGGAAAAAAGGGACACTTCCCCTTTTGGTGAAGAAAGTTCTGCTTTGACCAACTTCTAACAAGGGGCACTGGCAGCTGCAGAACCCAGAGCACTTTTGGTACCAGCAGTTATCAACAGACACATTGCTTGGGCTTTTTTCCTGCTTGGGCTCTTAGTGTGCTGCTGGTTCTGTGTGATGACCCAGGCAGAGAGCTCAAGTCACCCTGCAGCACTGACAGTGACTGGTCCCAAACAGCCACACACTTCTTTGAAGGTGAGGATCCATTTTCCACAGCACCTTCCCTAGACAAGAAATTCTGATAACTTACTCTTGAAAATTTGCATGAAAGAGGGTCCAAGCCAAGGATGTGGATTGTCTCATCTAGAAAAAGCCCTGGAGGACTTTACCATGAGTCTGATTTCCAGCAGATAGGGTTCCAAATCTTGTACTTTGAGGATAAAACCCACCAGACTCCTCCATCACCTGAGTGTTCATCATTTAAGCTTTTCACTACCTGAACTCTTGCCTGAGGTTTTGGAGAGATGGTAGATCAGACCTGAGTGGGCTTCCTGCAGTATCCCAGGGATTCTTTGGTCCCAGGGATTCTTTGGTCCCAGGGATCCTTCCTGGAAAACCATCATACACACAGAGAAGGAATGGATATGGTCTGGCTTTCACAGCTGCATCTGGAGCTTTCAGCATGGCCAAGACTGGGATTAAGCTAAAACTTGATGAAAGCAAATCAATCATGGGTCTTAGGCAGCTCAAGTCTGCATTCAGCCTTTGTCTTGAGTTTCTAATAGTGGCAGACAGAAAAGATCTAGAAAATCTCCTTTCACCACTGAGAATAAACTGCTGCAAAGCAGCTTCACAGCTGCCCAGGGATGTGGGGCAAGAGCTGTCTCTTCTCCCAGCCACAAAAAGAACACAAGATTAAATTCATCTTCTGTGGGCTTTTCTGTCCTGGAACTAATGACAGTGGTAACCCAGCAGGAGCAATCAGATATGGCATATCTGGTTTTGCATTCAAAAAATCTAGTTAATGGTTTTTGACTATTTCCATGCTACCGTAAAAGAATTTTTAAATCATGCTCCCCATTTTACTGTAATTCCCAGTTTAAACTACTGCTGCAGACAGATCTTTATGTTTTTCACAATGCATGAACCACTTATGGTCAAGGCTTCCTTTCTGAGTTAAGAATTTTATTCAGGACTTATTTAAGTTTCTGACAAGATGGCTTTGAAGTTCTGTCCAAATATATCTTGAAAACGTTTGAAAACGAACAATAAAAACTGCAACAGATTTTTATCCTCTTTTAAACCCTGATAATTTTTAAAGACCTTCTTCAGAGATAAAAATAACCTAAGATGTGTGGGACAAACAAAGCCATAAATGAATTCCATCAGGGAAAGCTTGCTAACAGGAAATCCTACATTCAGTAACAAATATTCCTCATTCTTCCCTTATCAGTTTGCTGAGGGTCTTTCAGAGCTGAAGGGACACAAAGTGTGGTACAGGCAGTCTTTTCAGATACAGAGTCCTTAATCATAAAATGTTTTCTTTCAGTGTGTCCACATTACTCTCCCAGGGTGATGTTGTATTAATCACCCTGCTCAGATCTCTGCTCTGGTGGCTCAGATGTGTCCAAGCTCCATGATAGATGGTGCTGTTTGCTGGGATGGATTCTCCCTTTTTGCAAGGCTGCCCAGTACCACAGACCATGTGTGGGTGGATTACAACATTCAGGCCTTTCCACAAAGCGTGCCTATGTGCACTCAGAATCTGCTCATCCCACAACACTAATATTTGTGTTAGCTCCAATACTTGTAATTACCAATAACCTCAAAGCATTCAAGTCTTACATTCTGGCCTTGGTTCTCAAGCAGAAAAGAACAGGGAATTTCCTCAACACTTCAATAATTAATTTTTTGCCACAAATTGTCTCTCAAGATTAATTTTTAGTAAAATAACCTTAACTTAGTAAATTAACCTTAGCTTACTAAATTAACCTTAATTATTAAATTAACTTAGTAAACCAACCTTAACCTTAGCTCTACCCAGCAATGTTATACCAAAATTAATGAATAATAATTAGCCACTTTTGTACAGCTTTGCTACACACTATTAAACACCTGTGGCCTTGCACCCATGGATGTTATGTCTCAGCACTGGGTGATGAAAAGCTAAATTTAATCCTCAGCCGTGCTGGCAGACATTTAGAGAGTTCAGTGAGGTAACAGGGATCAACACACACTTCCTGAAAAGCTGCTTTTCCCATTCAGCACCGCTGGTGACCAGTCCTGTGCAGTGAGGACACAGGAAGCAGCAGCAGCAGCCTGTGCTGGTGTATCTCACTGCAGACTCTGGGAACTCCTGCCCCCCGGGCTGTGATCACTGCTGTGAAATGAGCTGTGAAGTAAAGAGAAATGATGTGTCTGAGTACTGCATCTTCCACCAGGGCCATTTAGGATACAAGCTAGGACTGTGCTTCCTAGAAAATACACACAAGTAGCCCCTGAAGATGCATTTTTTTCCAGCTGCTGTTAACACTGCTTTGGTTGTTCCTTCTTACTCTGCTTGGCCAGTACTCTTTGTAAGTAAGGCAGGCCTTCGGATTTTTCAGTCTCTGTTCATTGGATACCCTCCAACACAGCCCTGAAAGTCCTCAGTTGTTGTGACATCCCTGTCCTCAGCATTTTCACAGGAATTCCTTCCTGCTCCACCAGGTGCTCCCCAGTTTGATGCCTCTGAACCAAGTTTTGCTTTCAGTCTCAAGAGCTCTTATCTTTCCAGTGACAACTGAGGCTGGAAAAAGGCAGTGCAGCCACCTCCTAACAAGAACTTTAACCAATGTTTTCTGATCTAAAGCCCATCCTTAGCAGTAGTTCTGCCAGTGTTGACCACTTATTTGTTGGAAAAAAAATTATGTTCACGTTTTAAATTATGTTGACCTGCACACAACAACCCTCAGGTGTTTGCCCTATTAGATACTTGTTCTGAATATTAAGAAGTGGGTCAGAAATGACCATTTTTCTTCCAGAATTAACAGAGACCTTATGCCTCTTTAATTTCTGCCTTGGGTTTTTAAAACTCTAAGCCTTCATCCCATATCCAAAGGACATGCTGCACAGTAGAATTTCAGCCCAGAAACTGGTTATTTTTGTAAGTAGATGAAGCCTCCAGAGTTCACATTTTTAAGCACTCTTGGCACCCTTCACTTTTAACTCTGTTTCATAGTGAGGATTCCAACACTGCTGTGATCTACTCCATGCCCTCCTCTGCTGGCTTTTCTTTGGGCCTGCTTCTTCCACTGAGCAGGACTTATTTTGATTTCCTTTAGCTTTTTGTTACTGTCCAGAACATCAGACTTATCTCAGCCTCCCAAGCCATGATTTGTAGCTGTTGCCCCTTTATATTCTCTGCCACTGCCAGAAAGGCTTTGTCTTCCTCATCCCTCCAGTCTCCTCTCACACAGATAGATGCAGGCTGCTGTTAGACCATGCCTGTGTCTCCTCTTGCCAGGACTAAAGCCCAGCTCCCCAACCTTCTCCTTGCAGGTCATCTCCCAACCCCCACACCTGTCTTTGCAGCCCTTTGCTGGGTTTTTAAGGTTCCTGACATCCTGGTGGGTCCAAAACTGGTCCCATAAGGGATGAATAAAGGAGGCAATAACTTCCCTGAATCTGCCTCTCCTGATATAACTCCATGGGCTGTTTGCAGCACCTGCAATGAGAGCAGACTGTTACTTCCTTACACATTTTGGCAGCCACCATGACCCCTAGATTCCCTTCCATAAAGTCTCAGACATTCAGGTCTCAACCTGTGCTCGTGTGTGGGGTTATTCCACCCCAAGCACAGAACCTGACACTTCTCCCTGCTGAACTTCAGGAAGTTCTTGTTGGTACAGTTTTCACATTTCTCAAAGTCCTGCTGGGTTAAACCTTTGTCACTTGGGATATCAATCACTTTCCCTTGCTAAGCATCATCTGGAATTTGCTGCAGGGTGCACACCCCTTGTCTCATCATCCAAATCACAGATGAAGACATGGAAAAATCCTGGACATCCTCAATACTTCCATTTGTTACTGGCCTTCAGCTAGATTTTAAGCCACTGATTATGATGTGGCTTTAGGCCTGGCATCACAACCATTTTTCAAGCACACTCATGCATCCTCCAATACTTTCTCAACTTGAAAATAAGAATGCTGTGGGTGACAGTGCCAAAAATGTTACCAGAGACAAGACACATTCAGCCAGTCTTTCCACCAGCAGTCCTTTTGCAAGGACAAGTGCCAGGAACCTCCAGTAAATGCCATGATGTTTTGCAGATGGTAGAGATCAACTTGGCAATCACTCACCTTTGATGTTTTCACTAGCTGGATGGTTCCTATAGCAAAGGACTTTCTCCTTCTTTTTGCCTTAGGCTGAGGAAAGCTTTCTTGGAGATACAATTTGGATTGCAAATATCTCTATTTTGTGGTATCTTGAGAAAACCTTCATTTTGCTTTTACATTTGCTTTCTGATAAAAAACACAGCAGTTATGTTTTATTTATGGGAGTGTCTGTATTCTGTTAAAAAAACTTATCAGAGTTGCTCTTGAGTTAACTGAAAGCTGTTAAACACATCAAAAATTGAGAAATAAGACTGTCTTGCTTTTGGCACACAATTTCAGTCAGATAGAAGCTGAAATGTTGCTGAAATTTCCCAGGGTTTTCCACCTATCTAGGGGCTGTCAGCAGAGGTGATGGTTCACCTGCTGCAATTCTTCATTAGAGAGAAGTTTTTGAGGAACACTGAGGGCTTCAGAGGTTTGCAGGGGCTGTCCCCTGCTCAGTGTTTAACTCCAGGTGGATGCATGTGATAATAAAACCCACAGAGGAGCCTGCTCAGCTCCCCTGGATGTGTGCAGGCTAAAAGGGATGGGGTGTGAGCTCCATTCCCAGACCCTTGCCTGCCCACATGCAGAGTTCCTGTTTTGCTCCCTGGCTCTGGCCTGGCCTCTTCCCAGGAGCTGTCACCAGGCAGTTTGGAGCTGACCACACTCCCAGGGCTGCCCCATCCTCCTGCAGAGCCCCACGCATACCCTGGGGGATGCAACACACCCCTACAGCTTCAGGCCATGAAAACATCACTCTTGTGGCTTGCAACACCGCCCTTAGATTATTCCAGAGCCTTTGTGCTCCAAAACACAGCACAAAAATAAAGATAAATCTTAGGGCTGAGGGGACACCACTTGCAGCACTGAAGGGAGCCAGGGCCAAATGCCACACAACATGTGGGGTCAGACTGACACAGAGAGCTCGTCCAAAGACTGAAGCCAGGCCACAGCACTCAGAGTCAGGGCCAGACACTGGGGTCTGCCCATTTTATATTTAGCAGAATGGACACAGCATCTGTTTGAGATGCAGCTTGTACGGGCCAAAACTTAACACCAAAGTGGGATTTCTTTGTGACTCATTTGCTCTGCTAATCTGAAACAGATTTGCCATGCCTTGTTTAATAGGGAACAGCCTCTAAAGCTATTAAATGAATGAATTGCTGGTTTAGAGCTGGCTGTTTGATTCTGAGCAACTGTTTTGAAATGGCTGGCAAAAAGAGCATGTCCAGTTTTGCTGCAAGAGCTGCAATCAGCTTACCTATTGCTCTCTTCTCCTGTCCTCACTCCCTCCTTTACTTTGTCTGAAGGCTACACCCAGTCTTTGTCAAAAGAAGCCTTTTATACAGATTGCATTCAGAAACCGCTGCTTGTGTCCTGCCTGTGTCCTCTCTGGCATCTTCTTCCTTGAAACTTTTGTAAGAAATGTTTCAACCCTTGTGTCCTCTGCCTGGAGAGAAGTCAGGGAAGAAGCCTGAGGTATCTGTTTCATAGGTGTTCGGGTTTTATGCCCAGGAGTACAAGAACATGAATGTGGTCCCAGTCCTGTTGGTGTGGTTAGCTCTGGGTATACAATGCCAATCAGCAATATTACTTTGTGCTTCCTTGCCTCTGGGTTCCAAGCTCTAAGACCAGCATTTATGACCAACAACTTCAGAAAAAAAGCAGCAGCCTCTAACTAATCACAAGTGACACATGTCATTTAGGGTCTTGAAGGACCAGACTTTCTTTTAGTGAATTGCTCAGCTCTGTTATTGCTCTGTAAATGTGTTGCTCAGGGCAAAAGGACACTGACTTTTCAATGCATTTTCAAGCAGAGGGCACATGACATTTTTACATGAGGAAGATTAGACAATGATCAGGCCTTTTACCAGCTCTTCCTTATCAGACATCTGAGAGGAGAGAATTCTGACTTGCACTTGCTTAGCTGCTCCTCAAGCCATAGGCACCCTTCAGCCTGTTCTGCTTGATTTTGAGCTATCTCAGCCCTGGTAGGTTCAAAAGTTCAGCTGAGATGTGAGTTGGATGTTCCTCCAGTGAGGCTGTGAAGAATGGAATGGGAAGGATTGTGGTACACACAGATGAACTCGTGGCTTCGTGTTTGTGTGTATAGCAACGCCTCAGCCAGACTGAGTGGGAGGAAGAGGTGAGGGGGGAGGGAAGTGCTTTCCAGATTTATAGCCACTAGAGGAACTTCTTTAAAAATATAACAGCTAAACATGGGGGCTAAAGGGAAAGAGGGGAGCAATTGTACTTCAGTTTTGGAGCAGTTTTGCTCGAACAAATAATGACCACAGGGAATCAGAAAGATGCCAAATTGTGTTTGGTGCCTTCTGCCCTGGTCAGTATAGGAATTGCAGGCATCTCAGCTAAAGTGATCTGCAGAAAAGTGTTTGAAATCAGGAGATTTCCTGGTAGCTTCCAAGTTCTGTGATCTCTTGTTTCCAACAGCCTAATTTATCAGAGCACAGACTCATACACAACACCTCCTTGGCCACACCTTCCTGCTAAAGAACAAGTTGCTGCAAAGTCTGTTTTGCATAAATGACTTTAAAACTCCCCTTCAAGTTGCTTGTGCAGCCCCCAAGTGAGTTCTGTTTGAACATCCCTAACACTGTGCCTCCAGGGAGGATGTGAGCAGGGCTCATAATAGTCAAGCACATAGAATCCCCCCTTTCTAGTATGTGAAAGCAGCTTTTAAGAAAAGACATTTACAACTTACAAGTACTTCTTTAAATTTGCTGTTCAATTTGCAGCACAGAACAGTATTTGCAGTGGATGGTCAGTCAGATTCTCCCCGCTGAGCAAATCACAGACTCACAGAACCACAGGATATTCTGACCTGGAAAGGACACAAAAAAACCATCGAGTGAATGGGGGTGGAGTCCTGGCACCCCAAGGTTTTGGTCAGGTAGACAGAAGGAGGATTAGAGATGCAAGAAGTTGTGGATGACCAACTGTGTAGGCTCTCTTAAAATCTCTTAAAATCTCTGCTTACTCAATGCTTCAAAAGTTTAATTAGTGGTCTGTGCAGATTGTCTCCTTGTAGGTAATTTTGGAAAGAGAAGTTCAAGGGGAAGAAATGTCAAAGGGTAGATGTTAATGCTGAAAGCAGTACTTTCTAATTGGCTTTCTTTAGGTAGAGGAACCTCTGTCTGACAAACACAAAGTTTCTCATTTGGGGATGAGATGGATAAGGCCACGCATCCTGAGAGAGCTGAGAAAAATCCACCCATATTTAAAGCCTTTCAACATTCAATTTCTCCCACCTCTGACTGCTGTATAGGACTAAGGCACTGCCTTTAGCTCACAGTTAAAATAGGTCTCTGTACTTCCTTTCCTGCTCATAGTTGACCACAAAAAGAATCAACATGAATAAAAAAAAAATTATATCTCATGCCAGCTTGGTAAAGCTACATCTGTAAGGAACTTATTGTGTATGTTTAGTGTAGATCACTAAAGCAACAAGGTCTATATAGTTGTCCATACAGGTATGTACATGTGTGTTTAACAGGTGGACAGGTCTGAAGAGTGTGACATTCCTCCAGCAGGAACAAACAAACTTGTGCAAAAGTACCCACAAACAAATTCTCTGATTCCCCAGCAGCCCCAAACAAGTCTTTCTTTTAGACCACTGGACAAACAAGAGGGCAGGTGAGTAGCTGGTCACCACACACATCCTGCTGGGGCCAACAGCAAAGACAGGGATCTTCATGGGCCACAGTGCATGGTGCTCTTCAAACTTCTGCACAGTGGCAAGCAGGAGACAAAGAGCCCATCTGAGCAGGAAAACTGAGACCACATCAGTGTGTTACACCTTGATTGTGGTGAATTCACCTGAACCTCACAGAATCCCAGAGGCACAGGACCACAGACTGGGTAAGGGTAAGGCTGGAAGGGACCACAGTCACCTGGTCCCACCTCCCTGCTCAGGGTCAGCCCAGAGCCCATGGCACAGGATTGTGTCCAGACTGTTCTTGGATACCTCCAGTGAGGGAGACTCCACACCCTCTCTGGGCAATCTGTGCCAGTGCTCAGTCACTCACACATTAAAGCTCTTCCTTATGTTCAAGTGGAACTTCCTGGGCTTCAGTTTCTGCCCATTGCCTCTTGTTCTATTGCTGGGCACCACTGAACAGAGCCTGGTCCATCCTCTGACACCTCCCCTTAGATCCTAATAGACACTGGTGAGGTCCCCTCTCAGGCACCTCTCCTTAAGGCTGAACAGGCCCAGCTCCCTTTCCTTGTGAGACAGAAGCTCCAGTCCCTTAATCATCCCTGTTACCCTCCACTGGACCCACACCAGGAGCTCTATGTCTCTCTTGTACTGAGGACTCCTGAAACTGAGGCTGCACAGGTCTGAGCAGAGGGGCAGGACCACCTCCCCAAACTGCTGTCAATGCTCTTCCTGATGCACCCCAGGATACCTTTGGCTTTCTTGGTCCCAAGGATGCTGTTGGCTCATGGCCACCTTGCTGTCCACCAGGACCCACAGATCCTTCTCCACAGAGCAGCTTTCCATCAGGCCAGCCCCCAACCTGTACTGATGCCCAGGGTTATTTCTCCCCAGGTGCAGGACCCTGTATTTGCCCCTTTAGTCTGAAACAGAGGTACCACTGAGATCTCTAAAACCCCAGTTGGGCTGCCACTGAATCAGGATGTGTGTGAAACCACTGCCACCCTGGGAAAAGGAGTTGCTCTAGATCCTAACTGAAACCCCAGCTGGGATTGCTTTCTTTTTGTCTTATCCTGCACAAGTTTCAGTGAATCCCTGCTGGCTTAACCATTGCACAATAGATAGATTCAAAAATGAAGGCTCTCTTTGTGAGTTCTTGGTGTGAGAGACAGGTTTTCATCTAGATATTGCAATTGGAGCCTTTTCTGTTTGGAGGAGGAGTGAAAGTATGCGGCAAATCCCAATTCCCCGTCCAACTGTAGAAGGGATATAGAGCTATCTCTCTGCCTTCACAGTGACATCTGTGAGCTGCAGAGCCAAATTCTTCCTTTTTCCTGTTTGGCTTGAAGAACTTTCATTATTTTTACAAAATGCGTTAACTCCTTCAGGAGGAATTGCAAGCAAAGCATTGTGCAATGGGTGGACACACTCACCCTCTAGGCTGTGGCTGAGACTTTTTCCTGGTTAGCAGAAGAGCTGTGCTCAAAAGCAGCTGAGAATGGTACCTGACACCAAGTCCCTGGCTTCCTGCATCCTCTGTGGGTTACAGATTGAGGCAGCACCAGAGAAGACTCTCAGTGACCATAGGTATTCATCTCACAGGGAGCTCGCAGTCAAAAACCTTATGTGGAAACAAACATAAAATCTATTTTAGACCTTGTCTCTCTTGGCTTTTTCTCTTGGCTAGCTGCAATATTTACCAGTCATCATGTTGACTTCTCATAAACCCAGTTTTTAGGCACTTATTTGTCCATGTGCACTGGACCAAAAGCCTGAGTGGTGAGGGCAGGGCTGGGCAGCTGCGTCACTGCAGCTGAGCCCTGCTGTGAGCATCACTCACAGACTCCACACCAACCAGCAGAGCTTCCTACAGAAATGTTCCCCTTTGGTGAAACGCCCCACCAAAACCTCCTGAAGGGACAAAACTGTTCAAAGCAAAGCAGATCAACCCCCCCAGCCCCTCCGTTCATTACAGACAAATGCAGCCTTCTGAAATATATTTTAAAAAATCCACTTCCTTTGCAAATGGCAGGAAGTTCCTAATGCAAGACCAAATAAATGACTCACCCCCCATCTATGCTTTTGCTGAAGCAGCTAAACCTGCCAAAAGCAGTTCCAAACTGGAAATAAGTACTTAAGTGGGGATATGAATAATACCAGGCAAACCTCTGACAAAGGCATGTGAATCTTCAGTCTGTGGTGTTATTTATTCATATTTTTAATTGAGGTCAATGCCCTTGGTTCAAAGCTGCATTGAATAATTTTTGGAGGGACAACTGATCCGTATGGCTACATGTCAGCATCATCCAGAGATCCAAAGACAACAACAAAAGACTATAGTAGAATAAAATTCCCAGTGGATGGGGTGTGATATTTGATGGGTCACACAGGGAATTCTTTTAACATGAACCAGCAAACATCAAATATATTTTTCATAAAACATGTAGCTTAATCCAAAATTATCCCTCCTGTATTGTTAGCAAGAACAAGGGAACACCCAGTTTCTTTTGCAGTGACTAATAATATTACCACTGCTTAAATGTAAACAGTGTGCAGAGATCTTTCTAAACAAACACATAGTATTTTTTGCAAAATATAACGTTATGCTCCCACTTCATTTAACTCTTTTTCCTACTTTGCTGCTGCAGCACAACCACTGAAATTTCCTGAGTTAATGCTGGCATGGCAAGAAATATCATGTCAAGGGAAAGAGGAATAGTCTCATAACTAAAATCTGTTTCCATAACATTGAAATTGATGGAATTGACACCCCTTGGTGGACTTTGGATCAGGTCTCCACTCTGGTGGTTCTTCATTTGCACCACCCTCTTTTCCCTGGAGCCTTGTTAGCATTGATTAGTTAATGGCTTTAAAGTGCCATTTAAATGCTAAAATACTGTTACTGCCAGATACTGGAACACATAGGCAGGTTTCTGTTCAGCACATATGATTACTCTTTCACTGGGATGGAATTATGGTCTTTCATTCTTTGGCTGTGTGGATACCTACAACAATCCAATCTGGTAAAATAAAATAAAACAGCAAATCAAGGACTTGTTTACTTTACTCTTAAATAACTTGAAGACCTATGCTGGGATCTCAAGTGGAAGCCACCAGCAGCACTGGAGAGGTTTCAGGTTCATTTGCACAGCCCGTTTGCTGGCACAGGAATGGAGATCTGTGTCAGGGCAGCCACCCCTCCAGAGATGCTCTTCTCAAAAGGACAAGTGCATGCCAGCTGCACAGAGCTGGTTTATTAAATGAAATAATATTTACAGTAGAAATACCCATTAGGATTTCAGAGGGCCCACATGGGTGGCAGCTTGTATTGTCTCCCCAGCACAGCGGTTCCTAAAGTACACACGTCTGTACACGTACAGCTCCTGCTACAGGAGCCACTCAGCTGCTGTGGGAATGCAGTGAGAGCAGTCCTGCAGCCCAGCACGGCCTGAAAACTCACTGAGCCTGGGTTGTTGCATTGTCAGCAGTGACACTGGCAAATTGAGCCTGGAAATTCCTGTTTCCCCAACCTGTCTTCTGCGCAGACTTTTCCAAGCAGAGGGGAGCAACGTTCCCCAAGCTTCCAGCTGTGCTCCTTTCTGGCACAGGTCAGAATTTGCGTCTCTGAGTACAAACTTTATCAATTACATCTTCACACAGTAAAATGCTTCCTAACTTGGATTTTTAGAATTACTTCATTTTCTTTTGCAATCCGTCAGTCTCTCAAAAGTGACTGTAAATCACCGTGTTATTCTCAGTCATAATTAGCAAAATAGCTGGGAAGGGTACACGAACTAGTGAAGGCTCTCTTTGGATGCACAGATTACCAGGCTTTCCAAGCAAGTCCTTGGGACTTCTACCTGCCTGTCTTCAGCATTTTTGAGGGTCCAACACTGCACATGATCTAAATAACAAACTGCAGAGGCCAAAGCAAAAGAAAACAGTTCATTTCAGTTCTTCAGTTCATTCCAAAATCAGTACCGGTTTTTCAGCTTCAGAAGTCTGCATCTAGTGCACAGAGAACAGCTCATTCCATCTGAATCTCTGAAGCTTTCAGGCCCTTCCTCAAAAAGCAGCCAAGCACAGCAGACTGAAAAACTGCTTGAGGATGGGCCAAATCATACAATTCAGACACTGCCCCAGATCTGTTTTCTGAAGGACTGAATGTTTCTGAGCTAGGATATTGTTTCATGATCAGATGAAGGAAGAATTAATCTGTTGGAAAATTAGTCAAGCCCATGTTCTCGTTCTAGCATTTGCACTTGTTCCATAACTTTGCTACCCTGAGCTAGACAGATCTTCCATAACAAACACAGCATGCCAGTGACCTGATGACATAATTTGAAGATATGACTTCAAAATAGGCTCAGTTGCAAATTAAATTATTTGTGATGGTTTCATTGGTTTCCTGGCATCACAGTTTAAAATGATTATGAAAAAGATTAGGCCTTTTATCGTTCAAAAAACAAAGCAAGCACATACAGAACAGTGCTGTCTTAGGATGACAAATGCTTCTCTTGCATTGTGCAGAAATAATTTTCGTCCTTGCAGACATTAATTAATCAAAAGGAAGAAAACAAGATAAGAAATTTCCTTTAGTCTACACTTGGTAATGCTTCAGAGTTACTGCTGCACAACATGATCTCCCATAATTTTGTGGTAAAAAAGGAACCAGACTTCCAAGGTTCTTTTTCCAAAGGCAGCAGTTTCAGACTCAGGTGCAGAAGCTGACTTAGAAGGAGAGAAGTTGATATGCATTTGAACAGCAGCAAGCTTTTGCAGACTTGACTTAATAAGCTTATTATATAGCTGAGAAAACAGAGGCTGAGAGTTTAACAGAGTTTCAGAGTCTGAGGAATTTCTGATTTCCTCTTCAGGCCACTGCACAAGGCGGAATGACAACATGCTGTGGATTTCATCTGTTTGGGTCACAGTAACATGCCATAAAAGTGAAGCTGTTAAGTGAAATCACACACTTGGGGGAAGAGTGTTTTACAGAAAAGTCAGAGCAAAGGCAGCTCAGGCCGTGGCAGTTTAACCCGCCCCTTGGCGGATGGCTACACTGTGTATACAGAGATACTCTTTGCTCAGCAGGCGAGGGCCTCTTTTTGGAATAAACGATTAGCTGTGCTTCTTGCCAAAAGGTTGTTCACTGGGAAACTCACCCAGCACTTGCAGCACTCGTTGCACCCTCTGAACTTCACCAGAAATGTGCAAAGGCATTATTTCCCTCCTGCAATTACAGTTCCTTCCTAGTGGTTATTTTAATGTGTAAGCGTAAGATTTTGCAACTCTGGTAAATGGACTTTATACCTATGTAGAAGCATGTCCGCAGGACTTTGGCCACCTGTGCCAGGACCCCGCTGTTGCCATCCTCGGCTCAGCCTTTCCCAAGGCTGCCGCTCGGTCCTTGGGCAAGCCCTTGCACACATTCCCTTCTCCTCGCCAAACCGCTGGAAGCCCCGGCTAACCGGGGAAGCGGGACGCGGGTCCNAGCGTGGGGCGGCAGCGGCGGCGTAGGGACGGCGGGAGCGCGGCAGGGAAGGGCGCTCTGACCATCTGTCCATACGTCTTCCATCTCTCTTTCCATCCATCCATCCATTCACCCACCCCTGCGGACCTCGCAGTCCCCTCGGGCGAGCATCCTTGCATCACCCACCTCGTTTTTCTCAAAGCTAAATCCCTTTTCCCGTCGCTCCGAGCAGGTCTTTGCCGTGTGCTGGGGGAACGGTGGCTCTCAGCGGCTCGGAGGGGGCAGCGCACGGCGCGCCCCGAGCCGGACCCCGGCCCTTCCCGGGCGCGGGGGCGGCTGCGGGATGCTCTGCCAAGGTCCGGGCTCCCGGGTAGCAGCGGGATGGGATGGGCTGGGGTGGAAACCATCTGTGAGCCAAGGCACATACTTTCTCTACAGAAGTTGACCACTGGTGACTGCTTGTGTTTCTGTGCTCTCGCAGCTCTGAGCTGGGTTTGGAGCACGGGGCAGCCTTGGCCGGTGTCCGGGCAGTTGTTTCAGCGGAGTTGTTGTTGTGACGATAGGCACAGATCGCCACCGGTGCTTCCAGGCACTGCTCGCCCCGGAGCACTTGTGGCTGTGTTTGCAGGGGGGCACAGCCACGCACTGGGCTTGGTGAAATAAGGGATTTCACTTCTGCTAAGGAGGAGGTTTTGGTTAATGCTCTTCATCGTGGTGCAGGCTTCCTATGAAACACTGACACGCTGTCCTTGCTCGCTGCATAACCCACTATTTCACAAAGATCACAGTGCCCTGTTTAGCACCCCATCCTCAGAACAGGACTTCAGATAGAAGTATTTATCACCTACGTTATTTTGATGATTTTCTTTCTCCTGTTTAAATAGGAATTTTATTTTGAACCTATAAAATGCAGTTCTAATGGCATGGAAGAGGTCAAAGACAACCTGAAGCTTTCTGTCCAGGTTACCTGCATGGTGTTTTGATTGTTTTGGTTTCTTCTGGCTTTTTATCAACTTTTTTTTTGTGTGTCCAAGTGTGTCAAACATACACAGCTGCTGCAAAACTCACTGTTGAGGGCAAGCAATGGAAATAACCTGTAAAGAGGAGCTATCAAGTGCTTCAGGTAAACATCTGAGAAGCCTTCCTTGCTGTTTTTAGCCTTGGCTGTTACAGGTATAATTTACATCAAAACTTCAGCCAGTGGTGTTAAGCAGTGCACTTTGAACTTGGCTCTGGGAACATATTTGGTGGTTGGTTTTTGGCTTGGTTGTTTTGTTGGGTTTTTTTTTTGTTGTTGTTGTTTTTTGGGGGGGGGTCTTTTTTGTTTTGGTTTGTTTTTTGGTATTCTTGTTAGGGATTTTTTTTGTGTGGAATTTTTGTTTGTTTTAATTTTATGGTCTTTTAACCAGAGTCTAATGCAGTTTGACATACAATGACTGTGTTTTTATCACAAGTACTTAAGTAAATATCAGGCAGCTAATGCTGTATGATGTTCTCTGCACAGCAAGAATTTAATGACTTTGGATGAAATGGTAAAGCTCAGAGTAGATGCCGCAAAACAGGTGATTCCTAAAGGCTTGTGCAGTTCCCTGGGTATTAATGAGCCCCATGCCCTCATAGAAGAGTAACTCATAAGTGTGTTCAGGAGGAACTGGTGTATGTTCTGATATGGAAAACACAGATGCAGTGAAAGCAGGTTTTATTGCAGTAATGACAGACTCCTTAGGCTTTGGTTCTTATACCCAATATTTTTCAGTAAAAACTGAACAGATGCCACAGCACAATGGTTTGGGGACCTGGAGGCCTTAGCTTCTGAATCTGAGTTCCTTGTGCAGCAGATAACTGAATCAGCTTGATTTCAACTTTGAAAACTTTGAACAAGAATTTCTACAGTTACTGAACTGTTTTTGTTGAACGATGGCTCAATTCCTCTGCCATGGGCAGGGACACCTTCCCCTAGACCAGGTTGCTCAAAGCCCCGTCCAGCCTGGCCTTGAACACTTTCAGGGATGAAGCATCCACAGCTTCTCTGAGCAACCTGTGCCAGTGCCTCAGCATCCACACAGTGAAGAATTTCTTCCCAATATCTAACTAAAACAGACCTTCTTTCAGTTTAACTTTCAGTTTAAAGCCATTTCCCCTTGTCCTGTCATTACATGCTTTTCCCCTGAGAGTGGGCACTGCAGTGACTGACCTTGACCCAGGCTGGGGAAGATGGGTCTAGGTCTTGACAAACTAGGGTTTTCATTTGTTTCCCTTAGAAAGAAGGGTTTGTGTACTTATTTCCTGCATTCATTGGCCTTCTTCCAAGATGATAGCAAGGCAGATGTCAAAGCATCAGGTGTCCACAGAATTAGGCAATAGCCAAAGAAGTATCACCCTCTGCTGAGTGAGGGCTGCCACATGTGCTGCCTGTGTTTGGGTACCAGCACCTGGGCTACCAGAAAACAACATCTTAAGGTTTTCAGTTTGTGCCTTTCCACAATGGCTTTTTTTATTCTTGCCAAAATAAAAGGAACACTAAAACTGTGGCAGATGATCTGGGTAGATTGTATGAATGCTCAGTAAAACCAGCAGAATTCCCCTATTGTCTTTTCTCCAGTGGGAGGTACTCTGCTCTTTGGATATTCCTTTTTGGACTATGATAATTACATGAGGAGATTACACCTTTTGGAACACTTTAGCAAGGGAACCTGGTCCTTAGAGGTAGTTATAAGGCAATTAAGTAATTTGCCCTTGTAGTTCAGGTGAGATTAGCAGTGAAGTGTTGGGAGAAAAATTCTTTGATTCAGATTTTTAAGCCTAAGTGATTAATTTCTTTGACTGAAGTGCAATATAAATCTTCTCATGACTAGCTTAAGAGATTTTGACTAACTTCTAGCTTCCCACAGAAAATACTGTTTTTTCACTTAACCTCATTAGGGCACAAAACATAGAGCATATATGTAATGAGACATTTCCTGCTTTTATTGTCTCAAAATGGACAAAGAGTGAAAGAAAAGACACAGAAGAGCTGAAGCTGGCTTGAAGCTCTTCAGAATGAACATGAGTAGAAACTGAAACTCTCAAAAATAATACAAATTCTAATTGTGGTGGATCAGCAATGTTTACATCATGTGCACAGCTGGAAGCTTAAGCCTGTTTGCTGTCAGGGAGAGCATGGCCTGGATCAGCTCACTCACAGCAACATGCAACAAGAATGACTTTCTCTAACTGCTCTGGTTTGATCGTTTGAAAGGAAAAACTTCCAAAATACAGGAAATGCAACTGCTTAGCATTAACAAGGATGAAATTCAGGTTCTGGAGATGAAGTATGACTTCCAAATGACTTTCTATATTCAACTTTCATGTTGAGTCACAGCACCTAGAAATACAGAAGACTCCACTTTGTCCTGTCCCTGTTTTGCTAAAAAGCTGGCATTGCACTTATAGACTGCCCTTGGCTTCAGCTTTAGGTGTGAATTTGAATGTTTGCCTAAAGCAGGATGGTGCTGTCCCTGAAGTTGCCTCTGTGGAGAATTTCCCTGGACAGTTAGCTGGGGGCTGATCTTCAGTTTCAGTAAATCATCATAAAATCATAAAGGGCTTGGGTTGGAAGGGACTTTAAGGACCATCTAGTTCCAACCCCTGTGCCATGGGCAGGGATCCCACCCACTAGATCAGGTTGCTCAGCTCCAGGAGCAGCAGTTACCCCTCTGCGCTCTGTCAAAATCTTTGTCCCAAAAGTTCCAAGTCAATTACTTGCTGCAACTGGAAAGTTAGGGGAAATACTCTGCAACTGTTTCAAAGCCTAAGAGAGTAAGGCAATCCCATTTTCAGGGTCAGTGGTGTGTGTTCCCATGGATGACTAAAATCTGGGTTAGACATCTTGGAAATCAATGGCTGTGAATATAATGGCTATTGAACTTGGTGTTTCTCTCAAATAGTGGTGGCTTTTTTCCCATCTGTGTCACACCCAGAGCCCTGGGTGACTTCAGTGAGGGACAGCTAGTGGGAGGTAATCCCTGCTATTAATTTCCTTTGGCTGTGGTTTTTAAACAGCAGTAAGGAGCCATTCAGAGCTTTAATGATACATGAACACATATTCAGGAAAAGTGTTATTATGACATAATTAAACTCAGTACTGAGAGTCTGTGTGAATCAGTACCATTGTTTGGCATTTAATCCAGAACAGCAAGTGTGGAGTACAGGAAAAAGTAAAGCCTGAAGTTGTCCAAGTGTCAGATTTGAGTGTGCAAGCTCCTGTGTTGGATGATGGGGCTGATGAGTTTAGTTTTACTTTTTTCTCAGGGCTGCTGCAGGTTCAGGCCTATTTTGTTTCCCAGCTGGCACGAGAGTGCTGCCTTTGGATAATGCCCAGAAGTTTGTCATCAGAGGGGGTGCTCTCTGTGCAGAGGTGCTCTGTGGTGTGCTTGCTGATGCACAGCTGGACTGCCTGTGCTGAAGAAATGTTCCACAGCTGTATCTCTTTGTACTAAGCAGGATGTGTGTCGGTTTTGCTGCTCTTATTTTGTGTGGCTGATCACGTTTCCTATGTTTCTTTTGGGTTTGGGGCTACTTCCTTTCAGTTAGTTGTCAAAATTTTTAATGTATCGTTTTTATCTGTCAAGTATTTTCTCTTGGTAGCTGGAAATCAGTCAATATAGATCTTCCTTTTCAAGACCTGTTTTTAAAACTGGGTATTCACTAATTTTCCAAGCTTTCAACTGGCTGCTTCCTGCCTGACCTAAGTATAGCTTCAAAAGTATAGCTTTTTCAGCTTATTTTCTACCATGGATGTGTAGGGTCAGTCTGCTAGACCTCTACAGATGATGCAGAAATCAGTGGAAACACCAAACATTAGGACTTAGTGCAGCATGAAAACCTGACTCACTGCAAAACAAATTCTTTCATTTGCTTTCAAGCATTCTTTGCGTTTGTTTGGGGTTTTTTTTTGTTTGCTTGGGGTTTTTTTGTTGGTTTTTTTTTCTGTTTTTTTGGGTTTTTTGTTTTTTGATTTTTTTTTGTGTGTGTAATTTTTCTGTCCTTGCCATTTCACCACCTTTCAATCTGACTTTAAGAAATTCTGAATTTTAGGAAGCACAAACTAAGTAATAAGAACCTTAAACTCTAATGAAGACCTCCTGAAGACTCTGTAGCTGGAGGCAGTGGTATTCAAAGCAAAAAGGTGGTAACATCTTTTTATGTATAGACTGGTGTGTTTATTGGTAGGCATAAGCTGTAATGGAAAAGCAATCAGCAAAGTAGGATGCAACTTTCAAAGGAACTTTTATTTGTGACCACAGTAAACAGACATCCAGATGGGAAATGCACTGTTAAGGGAAGGAGGGATTGCTCTTGCTGTGGGTTTTTGGGTTTCTTCCTTCAGGAAGCTCATGTGCACCTTGTCAAACTAATGATGTCATTTTCCTGCTGCCGTAGTTCTGGAGTGCTCTAAACATGCTTTGCATGTGCTGTAACATGTCCCTGCTAAATTTAAAATGTATTTTTATCCTTGGACAAAGCTGTGGCATTCTGGGCTATGGGACTAATTATGCAGTGGAAATACTGCAGAATTTTATGGTGACCTTTTATATTATCTTTCCTAGATGATTCAGTTTAAGAGCATCACTTTTTTTCCCCATGTGAAACACTATGAATTTTATGAAGTTTTACAAAAAATCCCAATGCTATGTAAAAGTTTGGACACGTATAACTCCAATGCTTCTTGTAAACACAGCCTGGAAAGTGGTAAGAAAGTTCTCTGCATGTAATAGGCACTAACCTGGAGTGTAGATGGGTAAGGCTTTTAAATAAGTCAGCTGAGGATGGTGAATTTGCCACCTTGAAGGATTTTGAAAGGGCTTGTTTTGAGAGGCAAGGAGTATTCTGGTATTGGATGGGGCTGATTTAGACACTCCCTCCCCAGTGCCATCTGTTGTGGTCCAGTCTGTGTGCTCAGCCCTTGGGAAGGTAATTTTGTATCTTTGGGTGCTGATGCTTGCTGGCAGTGGAAGACTTTTGCCCAGATGCGGCCCCAAGTAATTCAGCATGTGAAAATGCTTAAATTTGGGTAATTTTACAAAGGGAAGAATGAAAGATGTGTCTTAACACAATGGCCATTTGTGCAAAGTTTGAGTTCAGACTAAGCTCTAGAAGGCTAAAGTTCATCCTAGAAAAGGGAACTGGCCGTGCATGGGAACAGAATAATATTCATAAATTATACATTTCTCCTCAACAAACAAGCAAAACCCCTCATGCACTCATCATGGAAAACTTCAGCCCAGACATTTTGGCAGGGGTTAGAAAGAGAACTTGTAATAGCAGTGACCAAGCAATTTTAATAGGTGGTAGAACAAGTCGTCTATGTACTCAGAAGCTGCAACCCATATAGTGCAACCTCATGAATAAATGTAAATTAAGAAACATCATCAACCTTAGCTGTGATGCTTTGTAACTTAAGTCATCATTGCAACATAATGTGAAAATGCAAAACATATAAAGAGAATCCACTCTATTATTGTGAGGGTGCAACCTAGAAAGCCAGACAACATTCCTCATCTCTGAGTATCCTGTGAGCCTCTCCCTTCTGGAATAATCTGTGTGTTTTTGCCTCTGACTTTGACAGAACCACCCACTTGTTGAAGCTGCTGCAGCTGGGCAGCAGCTATGAGCTATTAAAGCATGGCAGACTGAGAATAGGAGGGGGCAGGGAGCATGTCCTGACACTGGTGAGCTGCAGGAACAATAGTTTGTTTCTTGTCTGTTTAGCCCGTAATCTTTGTGGCAGAAGCTGTCTCTTGCATGTTAGGAAATGCCTAATCCATCTCCGCTCCCTCAAAACACCTCTGTTACTTCCTCTGCCCCCAAAGCCCAGCCCAATACACCAGAGCAGGTGTCAGGTCCTGTGTCAGTGCATCACCTTTAATGTTTGTTTCAGACCTGTGTGTGTGGTCAGTGAGAGGAGCAGTGAGAGGGGAGGGTGATGGGCAGTGGAAGGAGACAGGTTGGCTGGGGGGGGTGGGTGTAAGGAAACAAAGCCTGGGAAAGCAGCTGATTGCTCTTCATCCTTTCCACCCTGCAGTGCTGCCACCCACGGCTGGCAGCCCTTTAAAGCTAAAGCACAGCACTGGCACCAGTGTGAAAGGGCAAATCTGTCTTTTTAAAGATCATCTAGTTCCAACCCTCCTTCCACTAGGCCAGGCAGCTCAAAGCCCCATCCAACCTGGCCTTGAACACTTATTCTGCATTATCAGACATAACCACTTGTCACAGAGGCATGACCTGAGGCAGTTTCAGGTGCCAGATGCTAAAGAAGCATGAATTTTTGAGAGCTGCATTAGAGTTTGTAATCTGTCCCTGGTGGAGTTGTGATGTTATAATGTAGGTAGTATTAGGGATTGCTACAGTAGGAAAAAGCCCCAAGGCATTGAAAGCTTTCCATTTCCCTGCCAGCCAAGAAGAGACAGCTGCTCATTATATTGGGAGGGGGTACCCAGCAGGGGTGTCCAGCAAAGCAGCAATGGGGACAGCAGGCCTGTCCCCAACCCTTCCCACAGCCAGCTTCTGCTGCTGTGAAACATGGGAGCACCTCAAGCTTTCTAAGGAACATTGTTCAGTGCATCCCACAGAGAGAGGGTTGTGCAAGCTGTATTGCAACAGTTCCTTGCTCAACATGTGCAGGGTAGCCAGAAGGGCTGCTTCCAGCTCCCTGTGCTTTGGTGCTGCTCTCCATGTGCAGCTGCCAGAGCAGAGTGTGCCTGTGAAGAGTGACCAGCCCTGCTCTGAGGAGCTGGCAGTGTCACAGCTCTGCCTGATCCGGGGTCACCACAGCTGAGCTGTGTCCATCAGGCACTGGAGCCAGTGGCACGAGTGAAAACAAGCCAGGGGAGGTGGGCTGGAGCTGAGCCTGGAGATCTCCTCTCTCACTGCAGGAGAGTGCCCCAGCTGCTGGCAGGTGGGGCTGGGGGAGATGCTGTGGCCTCCCAGCTGTGCCTCTGTGCTGGGTCAGCTGCTGGCTCTGTTCCTGCAGCTCTCTCCCTGTGGCTTCTGTGGCTGCTACTTGGCACAGGGCTGAAGTTCTTGGCTGAAAGGTTTTGGTTTCCTAATCAGATTGATTATCATATAGCATAAGTGTAAACTTAAAAATGGTTAAAACTTTAAGCTCTTCTTGGCTTTTTGGCTTTGAAAAAAATCACTGTTATGCTACATTATTCTCCTAACAGCCTACACTTGTTTTTTTTTTTTTTTTTTTCTTGGATGCCAGCTCTCGTTTTCAACTAGAGCCTTCATGAAAACAGGCTGGTGGAGTAACTTACAAAGAGGATTAAAAGAAAATAAAAGTAAAATGGTTAGAAAAAAGTAATGAAATGGAGTATCAGTGTGCTGTGCTTGAAGAGGGCTGGGTGGTAGAAGCTCACAGGATATCTGTGAACGGGAGACCACCAGGCAGCATAGCTGTTTCAGTTCCCTGAAAATATTTAATTTAATGCTTTGATTCCTGACCTTTTCTCATTTGAAACTTCAGGCTATTTAAGGATTCTGCCTTCAAACTTACCTTTGTCTCAGGTTATTAACTTTTAGTTGCAAATTGAGATAATGTGTGACTGGAGGCTAAGGAAGCCTGGAGAGTCCCAGGTAGTTGAGTGTCTTCAACTTTTGACACTTCCTGCTCAAACTGTTTATTCAGATCCTACTTAACTGTCAAAAGTCATTTGCCTTTTTTAAAGGGGAGGAGCTGCTGTAAAACCTCTTTCATGATTTATTGTGTGGAACAATGTCAGAGAAAAGCAGCAACTGTACACAAAGGACCTCGTGATACCAATGCCTGTAACAAAGAGTAGTTTAAACAGGGCAGAGTGGGGGCAGATGCTTATGCATGAACTGTTTGGATGCTTGCAAATGAATCATTTGACTCACAAACAGGAAGATTAAATTTGTCAACTTGGTTATAAAATACCTGAAATGTAAACTGCACTTAGAGATGCATTATGGCCTATAACCATACATGGGTGCTATGAACTGTCTTGTCTTGGTGTCCACTTGTCTCTGTTTAGTCTCTGCTTAGTGGAGAGAAGTTTTTGTTCAAGCTGCCCTCCAGTTTGCAGTAACTATGTTTATGTTAGGCCAGTCAGATAAGTTTACAGCATTTACTGCTAATGACTGGAAGAGGTCTAATTGACTGTGGAAGGCTCAAAGGCTGTTTGAGCATCACAGTAACTTTCCTTCATTGTCAGAGGCCTAAAACGTTTGGTTATCTTTGTGACCTGGAACTGATGTGGATATTTGCCTATCAACTTTTTCAGAGCTTTGGGGACATTTTAGCTCCCACCATCCTTGTTTCATCCTTGCATAATTGTTCTGGGAGCTGCTACAGCTGCACAAAACCTCTGCCACTCCTGTCCTTCCTACCTTCTTTGGTGACAGTGCTGAAGACACCTGGAGCTTTCAAGGGATAGAGTCATGTGACTGGCTTGGAAAAACCTCCCACCTGTGGTCCTGGAGCACAAGTTTCATATGGTCCCTCCCTCTCCAAAGAGAGCAGCACTGGTTCTTGGGAGCTGCAACCCTCAGTGTTTCCCTCTTTACCATTAGATGCTCATGAGTATTTAATCCCACATGCAAAGTGACTGCTGTCCCTCCTGCTTGCTCTGCCTGCAGAGATGAAAATGCCATCAGCATGCTCTGGTTACACATCAGTACTGAAAAGGAGAATAATCTCTGTTGCCAGTGTTTAAAGAAGCAGTTTTGAGGAACTTGCCTTCTTTATGAAACACTCGGGCAGGAGCCTTTTGTTGCTCTGTGTTTTCCATGCTGGCACATAAATATAAACTAGTTGAGTGTGATGGCAGAGAAATCCTGTCAGCAGTGCCCCCAGCCCTTCATGGGTGTGAGGCAATCATGTTTGATGATGCACCCCATGGCACAAGCTTGGACAGCCCTGCACGTGCCTTCAGAAAAAGGAAGTTTGAAATGGGGGATCTTGGAACTTGTGTTGCTTCTGTGCCTGAAAGGAATTCAGTCAGACATATGCATATTATCTAATGTTTGGTATTTATGATTGCAGCACTGCTGGGGTTGGAGGATGGCCTGATGGGTGCTTTCTTAGCCTCTTTGCTGGGATCTCTGTTATGCAAAGCCAGGCTGCATGTTTATCCTGTATCTTCTGCTACCAAAACAAGGCTGCAGCAATGATTATCTCTCCAGCAATGATACAGAGGGAGATGGGATGTATTCTGAACTTTTAATATCAAAATAATCAGTCTCCTGATAGAGATTTCTGAGCTACTAGCCTTGGCTGTGACAGTTGCTGCAGTGGTTTTGCAGCAGTGGGACTGGGCTGTACAGAAAAGCCTCTGAATGAAATAAGTCAGCTCAGCATTGCACAGATGACTTCACCCTTCCCCACACCTTCCTTGCTTCCTAGAGTCTGATGCCTTTCCTACTACTTGGCAAAGGTAGATGTGCCACCAGTTTTAAAGTATTTTGTCAGCTCAGACAATGTCTTAAACATTTAGTTTTCTCTTAGAAGTTAATTCTTTGGAAACTTAAACCTCTGAGCAATAATTGCAACAGGTATCTGGGTACAGAGTGGTGGGTGGCCACTGGGTGGGAGTGGCTTGTCCTGGAGAGGAGAACTTGGGACCTCTCAGCAGGCAGAATTGGCCAAGCAGAGTGAAAAAAAGTTGTTTTTCTCCAAGTTGGCAACTTTACACTACTGCTTGCAGATATAAATGAACTTTGTCTTTGGAAGGCATCTGTGAGGCAAGTGCTTTGAAATGTGTATAAAGGGATGCTTGTATGGTTATCTCTTTCGGAGAGTTATGCAGATACATTAGCTTTGAGCTGCCCTGTCTCATAACAGAGGGCAGCACAAAGCACCTATTTAGAAAGTATAAAATTTGTGCCGAACAAGGGTGGTACAAAGCCACTTCCCCATCTTTCTCCTTGGAAAATAAGATGTTTTTTACAGTGCTGTCAGATAGCAGGGCTTTGTTTGCCTGCTCCTGTGAACAAACAGCGTGTTGTTATCCCGCCTTATCACAAGGTTGCTGCTTGGTAGGAATCTTTCAGGTGTTCTGATGCACAGAAGGAAAACCCAGAGCTTGGAAATGTCCGATCTGAAGACATTGTGGCTCCAAGATATGATATCTTTCCAAAAGTGAGGGCTTGGTGAAGGTAGGGCTTTTGTTCAGCAGGCTTGGTGGCAGTCATGCAATCTGCTGGTCAGCACTTCCTAATGCCGGCCCTTTCGGAAGCGTAGAGCAACAACTTTGAACTATTATGAAAACAGGATTGTTTTTAAGGCTAAAAAAAGCATGCATCTTGTTCTTTTTTGGCAGGGTTTTTTCTCTCATTTGTAGTCAATGCCCTGAGTCTCTGAAAATCCAAAACTGCCCCATGTAAACATCTCCATTCCACAAACAGTAGCTGCAGCTTTGTTCCCTGAGCTACTTCTTGCTGGAAAACTTCAGGAGACCTGACTTCTTACTCTCCTTACTTATAGGATAAACCACAGAAAAATCTCTTGCATTTCTAGTCCTTATTGCAGAATTAGGTGCAATATTAAGGTATTTGTCTTAACAGAACTTGCTGAATTTAAAAAAAAAAAGCTCTTGGGTGCTATTGCATATGAATATTTCAACCTCCAAATATTGCAACAGCATTCATTTTTACTCTGTGCCAGGCACAATGGCTCACTGTGTAGAATGGCAGACTACACAGATGGCTGTGATCACAAAAACATGCAACATTTGCTAAAATGTTGCTTGCAGTTGCTAAAAATTTTGCCTTTTGGTGGTTTTTGTTGTTTTTTGTTGATATTGTTGTGTTTTTTGGTTTTGTTTGTTTTTTTTCTTATTCTTTATGATTAAAATTTGTTATGGATAAAATACAATGGAAAACCTGGGGAAAAGGGTGAATCAGGGTCACTTGAGTCTCCTGACTATTTAAGTACCTCTGATGTCATCTTGTAAATTTGGATTACCAAGCACTAGTAATGGGTTCAGTTTTGGTCCTGTCTTCATACCTCAACTGGAGGTGTAAAATATTAATGAAACATTTCTCTAAATTTAAAATCCACAGTCTAATTTTTTGCCAAAAACCTCCCCAACTGCATATCTAGCAAGAAGAGTTCCTAAAATCCAAAGCTATTTGAATGTGAATGGACACCCACTTTTTCCAGCATTAATTCTTTTAGTCTGAGTGTGTCCCTTCGTAGCTCTCTGCAGCATCCATCTCTCCTGCAAACTGTCACCAGAGCATCTTTGCCCAGGGACAAATGCACCGAGTTAACCCATGGGGCAGAGTGAAAAATAATGCTGCTGCCACTGCCTGGATGCTCCTGTGGGCTTCACAGCCCTTCCTGAGCCATCAGGCTGTTTATGTAGACAGTGTGATGGGCTTAAATCAGATTTAAGTCAGGAGATGGGGAATTGTGGTTTAAAGAATCGATGTAAATCGTGTTCTGTAGTTCTATGTTTATCTTCAGAAAATAATTAAAATGCATTCAGTTGCACTTAATCAATAATTCCTAAATATGTTTCTGGCTTTTGGCTTGATTTGAGTACACTTACTCATGTGCTTTACTTGAGACAGTTCTACAATTTTCTTAAAAAGTAGATATTTAATTTGTTCTATAATTGTGTAGATGGACAAAATTGGAAATTTATTAAAGATGCCCAAAACCTACATGACATGCATTTCTCCGGCAGGCTAAAGGATATGAAATAAATAGAGTTTGACTTCTGTGTTTGTCATCCTGCTGCTGCAGGATCTCTTTTGAGAACTGTTGCTAGTGATTCATTAGAGCTTCTTAGGGAGCAGCCCTCTGACTCTGGCACCTTATCTTTGTCAAGGGGATGAGAAGATGCTGTTCTCAGCTCCCAGCCTGGGCTGATGCAGAAGGTGCACTGCACCTGAGCCATGACCTGTGACTCTGTTTGCCTTGGCAGTCACCTCTCCTGGGACTTGGCTGTGTCTCTGTTCCCAGTTAAGTTTCCTGCAGCTGAGGGCTGGACATGACAATATCAGTCCTGTCCTAGAGCAGGATACAGCAATCTTGTTCCTTCCTTTGACAGTTTTGAAAAGAGCATTATTGCACGAACCTTGTTGGTGTCCACTTAAAGGTGTATCTGATTTTTGTCTGTCCTGAAGAATGGAATGCATCAATCAGACAATCAAATGATGTTAATGTGTGTCCAGTTTGGTTTTCTCACTGTAAAAATCTGGGGGATTGTGAGGGAGCCTTGCATACACTGGAAAAAAAAAAGGCTTGCAAAACAACTGTTCAATCAAATTTCAGTAAGTAGTTGTGTAGATTTGGCTATGTCTTCCTTCATCCGTGGGATGACAGTTTCCATGGTTTTCTCTGCTGTCCGTGCTCTGTTTCCTTCAGCATTCTCTGCTTTGAAGCTGCCAAACTTCTTTTTGATCTTGCTGCCTTAATATTTCTTTAATCTTGTATTGTGCAGGAGTGTGTATATAAATAAACCAGGGAGGCATTTAACAAGAGATTTATAACCTTCTTGCAGAGGTCTTTTAAACTATAACCTGAAAGAGTGGGTCATTGTGGGGGCTGGGTGGAGCAGGATCTTTACTTGTTCCTGTATTTAGTCTTTGATGCAAGCTGAGAACAAATCTCTTTTCCTCTTTGCAGATATCAGCTACTGACCATGTCAACAGAGTTCCAGGATGCTCACCTTGCTGAGGTGAAACCTCTGGTGGAGAAGGAGGAGGTAATTATTTTAAAGCTTTTTAGAGTTTGTGTTTTCTGTCAGGACTGCTGTTGGAAATGTGCATGTGTTCTTAGATTATTTTGGATATATTGTATGGAAGAAACAAGAAAAACTGAAGGTGGAATAAGAATATTCTTTTTTTTTTTTTAGCAATGCAAAACTTAACCTTAATTATTTGTTCTTGTTGTTTGGTTTTATTCTATTAATATGATGGTGAAGTTTTTTTTCTTCTCTGAGTAATGACAGCTCTGGGTGTCTTTAGCTGTATCAAATGATGCCAATTGGGCAATCTCATGTAAATTCCTCTGTAGCTACACACTTCTCAACATAAAGACAGACTTTGCTCTGTCAGCTGCTTCTCACAGAGAGAGCCTTTACATTTCCTTCGGGCACAGCTGAGTCCCCTCTTGTCCTCTCTGAGTGCACTGAGCCATGAGTTACAGCTCAACCTTTCTTGAAACAAAAAGATTTTTCTCTTGTTCCAAATGACATAATTTTTTGACAATTATGTATATAAATGTGCTGGGTTTTTTTTCTGGTCTTGTACACTAGAATTCATTGCTCTATGTGCTACTTTCTTTTTTATTCCCTCCCTCTTTTATGTAAACACTTTAGAAAATCATTTCCACTTGTGACTGCAGTGAAATGGCTAGAGAAACTTTAAACACAGCTCCTTTGCCAAGGACATTGCATGAAAGCAGAGCTTGTTTGGATACCACTGAATGCAGCACTCAAACTTTTCAGAAACTAAGACCCCTTTTTAACACCCATATTGTTCAGAACTACCAAAGCAAAGGAGACTCTAAGCAGAAGTCCTGTTGGTATTGAAATATCTTTGCTTCAAAGTTCAGAAATATCTTAAAATATTGATTAACTTCCTGGGTTTCTGTAGCACATAGGTCAAAAGTTGGAATCTTGACAATGAGTCCTATATGCTTTTGATCATGATATTACCTTAAATTTTGTCTGTATGGGGAAACTAGGACAGAGTTTGATTTCCTCTGTGGCCATTTCAACATAGATGAAGGATGTTAATGTATTTTGAGAGAGTGGAAAAGGTTGCCCTGAAGGATGCTCAGCACATACTGAGATGAACACTGGAGCTGGTTTTGAGGGGGTTATTGGGTGATGCACTCTGGAGTTGTGTCCTGGCTTGTTGTGCTTGGGTTTCTGCTACAGCCAAGTCTTTGTTCCTGAGCAATGATCTCCCTTATTTCACATGCTGTTGGTACAGATGCCACATACCCTTACTCCTTTCTGCTCTGGGTCCTACTGGAACA
The DNA here is from genome assembly GCA_013400955.1 of Drymodes brunneopygia. Classification (NCBI taxonomy): domain Eukaryota; kingdom Metazoa; phylum Chordata; class Aves; order Passeriformes; family Petroicidae; genus Drymodes; species Drymodes brunneopygia. The sequence goes on from VZTZ01042533.1 coordinate 271,853, forward strand.
ATAGTGGAAGAAATGCTGTGTTTCAAAGGTCATGAGACCAACAATCTAGTAAGGGTAAAACATAGCATATTGTGTAAAGCTAAGGCTGTGCAAAATTATTTCTGCTCAGTCAGATCTTAGGTAGTTGTTTGCATGTCCAAGACTGTGCCTAATTGCCCAAAAGTCACAGCTGTGAGAATTACAGGTTGTACTGCAGTGCTTTGAGGGTCCCCATCTGAGAAGATATTGTCAACAAAGCAGCTATGGTGCTGCTGACATATGTCCTTAATTTACCTGGGGCTCTTGAGGATGAGTGACCTCCTTGCCAGGATTCTAAGCTTTGCTTTTTATCTCAATATTATTTTTCAATCTTTGGTCTCTTTTGCACTTTGCAGCATAAAGCGTTTGCTTGGCTGCTCTTCCCCCTGTTTTCAGCCCTCCAGTGGAAATAAGAGTTTGACTTCTTTCTTGTCCTTTAACAAAAGGAGGCAACTATAAGACATTTCTTTGAAGCTATAAGCCTTGCAGACTATTGGAGGTGGGGAGGTTGTCACCTAACTCCTGTCCTGGTGGAGATCCTCAGCAGGTGCAAGAGCTTGTCAGTAGTAGCTATGGCAGGTGACAGATTGGAATGGACCTCTCTGTGTCCAGCCAGCCTCCCAAACACTGCAAAGACTTATTTTGGCTGGACTAAGGGCCTTCCCACCTTCCACATCATGTAACCAAGACCCAGTAATGACTGCTTAACTGAGTTGCAAGTGTTCAGTGCATCCTTGAATGGAGACTTCCCACCTTAGGCAGGACTGAGGCTGTTGGCTGTCCCATGGCTACAGCAGGTGATGGAGAAAAGTTCAGTTTTACTGCTCCTTGTGAGTGTATTGCTCAGAGATTTAACAATAACTGAGGATGCACCAGCTTCTGTCCTTCATTTTGCTGGTCTGTAATCTAATATCCTACTGCTTTCATTTCTCTATGAAGATTAGTGGGTTTAAAAGCTCTTGGGTGAATTTTGATGCTCATCAGAAGAGCTTTCATTGAATGGACAGAGAGAGATCTGAGCTGCAGAACTGGGGGGCTGGAAAACATATCCAAGCATGGATTTCCAGAGCTGCAAGTTACTTCCATTAATGCTTTCAAATCTCTTCACAGGCAATCACTCGCCTCCTTCCAGACTTCGATGTTCAGGCAAGTAAAGCTATTATTCTTTCTTTTTTTTTTCCTTTTCTTTTCTTTTTTATTTTATATTTTGCAAGAGAGGATATTGAATTGACATTTGAGAGAACAGCAAGATGTGACCAGAAGGGACTGCCTGTTGCCAGGAATGCTCTTACTGTGGGAGAGGGGTCTGAATGGGGCTGTGCTGTAACCATGTGAAGGGGACCACGGGGGGCCTTTTCAGGCTGGAGCTGAGAAAGTTTCAGTCAAAGGGGGTGGCTGGTTTGCAAGCAGTTCTATTCTTGCTAAGAGAATGAGAATCTTCAGCAGTGGTAGTGAAAACAATATATTCCCCTCCCACACGGACACACACTTTCCCCAGTTAATTTGCTTTCATTAGAAGTGTGCATGCATTTCCTCAGAGGAAATGTTCCTCTTGGTGCCTCATGTTATGCTGTTGAAATTTTCCAAAGTATTCCTGAAGCCTGTGGAGTGGTGGAAGGTGCAAAGCAATCAATTTTGTCAGTAATGGGAGTGTTGGTATTTATATTTTTTTATTTAGAGACAGAACATACAAGTTCATAGCACACTACTGGGTCACATGATGGCCCTCCACTTTCCCTGTGTCCTGCTTTTGAGAGATGACTTGGTAACTCTCCTGGCTCTTATTTTACTGCTATTTGGGCTTTTGGCTGATAAGTTTGTCTTTGCTGGTTCTTAGCTGGGACTAAGGAATTGCATGGCTGCAGGAGTCAGGGTGGGTTGAGCTGGGATGGAGATCAGGGGGGTGTACCTGTCTTGATGAACAGTGTGAGTGGTGTTCTCCCACTGCAGAGGACAAGGAGTATGTGTTGGGGAAAAAAAGGCTCACTGAGTGTCCCATTTTTATCAAGGGTTGTAGAAATGGAAGCAGACTGCAGGACTAGGGACAGCTATTAAATTGTTCTAGTCTCTGTTCAGGTCCTTGAAGGAAATCACCCTTCTTTACTTTATTGCCTGTTGCAATTTATTAGCATGTGTCTATATATTTTTATTCAAGGTTGTGCCAATTACTTAAATACAGCACAAATTCAAGTCTTTTCCTGGGAAACCAAGGGAGACAGCTATCTTGGACATTTTATTCATCTTTCAATGGTTCTTACTTCTATAGCAGAACTGTAGTTTACATTAATCCTGCATCTTCCCCCTCATCTTTTCTAATGAAATCCACTGCCTGAAGTCTTGATAAATGTAAGTTAAGGTTGTCACCATACAGCTTCTTGCAGGACTGTGCACAGCATGGGAGAAGCTTTCTGTTTGGAGCCAGATTGATCACTTGGTCTAAATAAATTGAATCCCAGATTAAGTCTGCTAACAGGAATACTGTGGTATTTTGATTAAGAATCCAGAAGTGACCCATATTTCATTTCTATTCTTGGAATAAATTGCTTGGTTTGTAAACCATGTTGTATATATAGATTTTTTTAACTTGCAAGATCAAATTCTCTAAGCCTTTTTGCTTTTATTTTCTCAATGTTTCGGATTAAGTGTCGCTAATCCAGAGCAGTGGTTCTTGTCATTTAGCCCTGTTCTGCCAGCTCTTACTTTTTTTTATGATCTATCTTTGTTAAGAGTTTAATCTTTGGTTGTTCTAGTTCAGGAAGGAAAAATGTGGGAGAACAGTCTCAATGCATTTTGTTAAGAATTGTGCCTGCAAAGGAGAGTTAGATTTGGTCCTTAAAGCCACAAGTACCCTCCCTATGTTTCTTTAAGTTTTTTTTTTTTTGTGGTTCATTTGTGGAAAAAGTGGTTTGGAACTGCTATGAGAGATTTGATTGCTTAGTTCATGTGTGGCCCTGGAGGACTCAGGTTGCCCAGGACTGAGATTGAAGCTGAAGTGTGCTCGTAGTGAGCAACCTCTCCCATGAATTTATTGGGAGGAGGCTGGACCTGGCCAGGGAAGGAAGTTATCAGTGCCTGGCAGGATGGGGCTGCTTATTTTTAATGCCTGTGCATGGATGTGGCTATCCACCATATCCACTGCAAGATCCTCCATCCTTATGGGAAAAAGTTCAGCAGTGTCCAGTTAATGACTTTGTTTCTGCCACTAGTGAAAAGAACTGTCTGTGAGGTGTTTTCCTTCCAAAAGTAAATTTTACCCAGTTACTCAGATTTGGAAAAAAATAGATTCTTACTTCACAAGCAGTTCTAGACAGACTGGAGTTAAACATAGCTTTCTGTTTTTAAAGTGAGCCACTGTATAGTGGTGTATTGCCCCTCTGAAAGCACATGTTGCAAGGCATGTGTGTGGTTATTCTCAGGAGGAAAGTCTTTGTGAAGTTACCAGGGGATGGCCAAGACAAGAGATGAAAGAACTGGCAGCTCTGAGCTGCCTCTAGTCAGCAATTTGTGTGTTACTATGTCTGTCTGTGGCACCCACCTGAAAACTGAAGTAAAGGTCTCCTGTGTCTCAAGAAGGGGAGTGTTCCTGGCCAAACCTCTTTTAGGATAATTGCTGATAAACAGGTGCAGGGCACTGTGCCCTGGGTGGCTTTATTGTCTTTGTGCCAAGCACATTTTAATTGCATTTCCAGTTTGATGTATTTGTGGATTCTCTGGCTCAGTAGCTTTGGAGCCAATGGAGCCCTGGCTCCTCATCACTGAGTATATCCACCCTCCCAGCTCTGAGTTTCAGTCCATCAGGACTCTGCTTTCTCAGTAACTCAGCAAAACTTGGAGTTGTGTAGCAGCTGTCAGGGCCAGAGATGAGTTTGTCCCTTGCAGTTCATGGCTTGTTGCCATCTGTATCCATAGGCACCAAAGCTCCGTTTCTGCTTTGCTTCCTCCTCCCTCCTGCCTGCTCTGGGAGAAGGGAAGAGCTGCCCTGCAAGGGGAGGTGAATCAGCTGATGCACGTGGCAGGAGGGGTGGGATTCCCACTGCTGGACACAGTGTGCTCTGTGGATTTCCTCACCCTTTGGGATGCTGTGGGTTTGTGCTCGGGGCAGGGTGACCCAGAGTTAATCGGACTAGGGAGAATCCCTGGGCAGAGCTCTCGCAAGAACCTGCGTCAGCTCCTGCTCCAAAGTTTGTGCTCCTGGCTGCCACCTTAGCAGGGTCACTTACATTTACATCTGAAGGCATCATCCTTATTAATGTACCCGACTCCCAACCTGATTTGGGGAACCTTTTTTCTTAATATTGCTAATTTAGAATAGCAATGTTAACAAATAAAAAAAAGTGAAAATGTGGGCATTGGGGTTTTAGGAAAAAACAAGCATAAGATGAACTGAAATTCTATTTTCGAGTAAAAAAAAAAAGCTAGGGAAAAAATGCTGAAGAAATTCAGGGTTCAAGTAAAGAACAAAGAGAGGGTTGAAACTCAACACTGAAATAGCACATTAAAGGCTTAAATATTTTTGATCTCCAAGAAATTGAAAATGAGAAGTGAAAAAATAGCCTATGCAGGTATTACTATAATAAAGTTCTTAAGTAATATGAATTTTAAATATACTGTCTCCTAGCAATTTAAAAGCTATTTAAATCTTCTTTAAAAACTCTGAAGCTTTTCCCTCAGTTCTAAGGCAAGAGAAAGGAGGTGTATTTAACAGTCATAATATTATGAATTAAAATAAAAGCATGAGCTTGTAATTGAGGATTAAGTTTATTTGAAAGCTTTAAAATAATCTTGATGGAATGCAGTATTTTACTTAAAATATAAAATATGACGTATTTAGCAAAATGTGCAGTGTGCATGTACAGTTTTCCTTTTTAGATATCTGAGATATTTTGGTTGTGTATTCCCTACTTCAGAAAACAACTTGTTCATAAACATGTTTCTCAATCCATGTCTTAGCCAGGGTAGACAGGGGAAGGAATAAATGAGCCCTCCTGTGTGATAAGAAATTGTCTTCCCCTTCTAACCTCATGAAAAAATAAAAAGGTCACTTGAAGCAAAAATAAAATCTATTTTAGAATGTACCAGCTCCTCCAAATTGAGACTGCCTCCCTTAAATTGCAGGCATTGAAAGTATTTTTCTGTGTTTGTTTAGTGCACCAAGATAAGACTGCACCTCTGTTCAAGTGAGAGATGTGAACAGATGGTGTGTTTGTCTTTATCCTTCTATCGGATTAGTGTACCTTGGATTTTTTTCCAAGATAGTGTTTTAATACAAATCAGTTGGTGAAGAGCCTCTTACTATAATGTTGATGTTGATTGGGATGTGCTGCCATCTGTTTTCAGTGCTCTGCATTTTGAAAACATCCATCCCTACATCACGTAGACAAATCTCTTGATCTTTAATAGGATCAATAGGGATGTGAAGTTGTTGGTTTGATGTCACCAAACAAACTGGTTTGAATTGATTGTTTTTTAGAGCCTTGTGTGTATTTCCCATTAAGGATTTGTGCTACAGGAAAATAGCACAACCCTATTGAATTAGGGGAGTCTCACTGTGGCGATAATGAGCAATCGAGCCAATTGTTTAACTGAATGTGTAATGGCACTTATTGGGAGCATGGTCACCTGGTGTTTCTGAACTATTTTTAGCTGACCCTGGGTTTGAACTGGGCTCAGGTTTCCAGTTCCAGAAGAATTAGCTATGGCAATCAGTGGGATGTGCAGGTTCAAGGGTTTATCTACCATGAACAGACTCTTTCATGCATTAAGGAGGAAGATCCTGAATCTTGAAGGTGCTCCCTGTAAAGAAAACAGGGTCTGGATTTTCATTGTTGTTACTGGAAAGCTCTAGCAATACAAATCTTATTATATGAAATGCCTCTTATTCTCTGAGGAGAAAATAATTTCAATATTCCACGCTCAGCAGGAGGGTGTGTAACACAATAATGCTTACTCTCATTACTGTGTGGTGGTTGCTAAATTATTACTTTTTAAAATTAGCTAAGGATAAGAGTAGAATGTGGAAAATATTAATTGCTATCATTATTAATTTCAGCTATTATTAATTGCTATGGACTAGCACTGCATATCTCTTCATGAATATTGTATAATGACAATACTCAAATATATTTTAATGATATAGAATGTTACTGGGGCCCTGAGCAATCTAATTTAGTGGGTGGCATCCCTGCCCACAGCAAGGGGTTGGAATTAGATGATCTTTAACATCCCTTCCAACCCAAGCCTTTCTGTAATTATATTTTAATAGTATATGTTAATAACATACCCAATGTATAATGTAACATATCATATTTTCTGCCAAAAACTGAACTTAGTGACATTAGTGTGGTGTTGTAGGAATCCTTTAAATGAGATGTTGCCTATCTACTTTGGAAAATACTAGATATCAAACATTTAAAAAGTGTTGGGTTTGTTGTTCAGAATCATTGTGACTTACATGATTTTTTCAGCCTTTTCTGTTTAGTGGAAACTTCAATCCTGGCTTTCAGGAAGAACTCAATTCTGATTTAATTTAGCATAAGTTTGGGGTGTTTCAGCATTTCAGATAACAAAATGTGAAATGAAGCTACACTTCTCAAAATCAGATGGAAACAGCAAGAGGAAAAGCTGTGCTAGTTCCCAAGTTTGAAATTTGGCTCTTTGTACGTTGTGTGGCAAGACTTAGTTCATCATTGATGTCTGACCTCTGTTGAGAATGTTCTTCCCCTGGTCAAACCTGGCTCAAATCCTATTTAAGAGTGACATCCTCATGAATTAGTCTGTTTTGGTTTCCCCAGCTGGGCATTATGGGAGTCATAAGCCTATGTAGGAGAGCAGCTTGTCTATATAACCCAGTTTCCTGCTGGGACAAAGTAAAAACCTGCCACCCGTCCTCTGTTTGACTTGCTGGATTTGTCACCCTGTTTTGCCTAAGGATGGTCCTAGATGTGGAAGATACAGCTTACCTGATAAGTAATGCAGTGAGTATTGCAGAGGAATGAGCTTCTAAGGAGATGTAAAGGCTGAAAATTAGAGTTTTGATATAGTTCAGAGAGCAGCGATGTTAAACTTGCCCTGTGTACAAGGGGGATAGATCTTGATTCGCTGCCTCAGTTGTAACTTAAAACTGATGTAATTGTGTAATTAAAAGGAAAATAGATTAAATGTAGAATGATGTTGCCTAGTATCCTTATTTTCAGCAAAATGTGCAGTGCATTCCTTGTATCAAATTAAGGACCTGAGATTTAGATTGAATTATTACATCAGATATTGGAAGAGGTTTTTTAAAAAGTTTTTGCAGAGGCTGCACACCTCTGATTTCTAGAAAATAATGTTTAATAGGTTTGAATTTAACCTGGATTTTGCCTTTGGATGTTACTGCACAGAACAAGTCATGCAAGCCCTGCAGCAGCAGGCAGTGCACTGCACTGAATGACATGGGATCCTATCTGTGTCCTGTGCAGTAAATAAAGGATTCTGGTGAGATGCAAAGGCTGGCTGCTACCAGTATAATTCTTTGATTGTTATGTGAGTGTAACCATACTGTGAATAAGTGTCGGAAATAACTGTTGCTTTGTGATTCCCTTTATACATGTTGGCAAAATACCGAATTGTTTCTACCTGTCTGAAGTCAAGTGCAAAAGAAACAAAATACTGTTCCATCTTTTGTGGAAGTCACATCTAACCTAGACATCCAAAAGATGGTACTCAGGGGGACTTTGACTTGTTAATGAAGGTGTCCTTGGCTCCAGGGTCAATAAGCAGTATAAACTGTTATGCCAAATAATAGCAATTTACTCCTTAATGTTTTTCTGATAAGCACCGCAATAATGTTGTGGTTATGTAGTTCTATTAGCAAACTTTAGACAGTCGGATTTATTCTCAGGTCTGTGCATCACAAGTTGTTAAACAAACACATGTGGCTGCTAATTTTATTGGGGAAGGCTACTGCAATCACAAGGCTTCACAGTGTAAAAATCTTTATGGAAAATAAGCAAATCCAAGCTACTTAATGCTGCTTTGTTTGGGGAATAGTGGTTATTTGCTCAGCTAGCGTTCTTTTCCTAGAAATAAGAAATATTTTATCTTGGTGACTTGTACTTTTGCAAATGTTGAGAGTCATAGTTGTAAGCTTCTGTTATTTAAGGTGTCATTACAACAAAACTGCTTGCTTTGTTTTCTTATCCTGCCTTTTAATGTGGTTAAAAACTGTTTAACTATTCCCTGAACATCTGGTTAGAGCTAGCAGCTTGCGTGCTTCTGTAGCTGTGTGTGGAGTGGAGGAGGTGGCAATCAAATGTAAAATGTCAGCAGAGAGCCCCCACCATGGGGGAGAGCAGGGGGTGTCAGCCCAGGATTGCAGAGCAGACCCTGGCATGGGGCTGGAGCTGTGCTTGTGGTCCAGCAGGGTCTGCTGCAGCAGCTGTGGAGCACTTGGACAATCCCTGACAGGTCCTTCCTGTTCTCCCCCAGGAGCAGGATGTGGAGACAGTGCACGGCTCCGTGCGTGTCACCATGTGTGGCACCCCCCGGGGGAACCGCCCGGCCATCCTCACCTACCACGACATCGGCCTGAACCGTGAGTAGCCCTTCATTCACCCAGGGCTCTGGGACAGCACTGCCACGGTCACAGGTGTGACAGCAGCAGTGCTTAGGACACCCTTCCCAGGCCCTTGTTTCTGTGTGTGCGTTGGGATTTGTTAGATGGCACCTAATTCTCCTCTTATAGCAAGTGTAGTTCTCAAATGTTTTATCATTGTGCAGGAAATAATTAGATTATTTCACTTAAAGGGGAAAAGGATCTCTGGTGGTTCATAGTGACTGTGTAGGAATGCTGTAAAAAATCTCAAGGGGAGGCTGATGGTGCATTGCCAGCAGGACTGAAAAAAGAACTCTGCTGGGGCTTTGGGTCCTTCTGATAAGCAGACCTGTGCTACTTGGATTTATATGAATTACATGGCAAGTCAGTATGAAACGAGTGCTGACTTTGTGTCCTTAGCCAGCATTAGGGAAAAAAAAGAACTTTTAAGTGCCTTTTATCTTATCTGTCATATAATGAGGTAATAATCCAGACTTGGTCTAGTTTGTTCTTTTATCAGTCCTATTTATTGCACACAATTCACTATTTCTTAACCAGTTATCAAGATTTAAAAACCCCTGCAGATCTTTAAAGTCTGGCTATTGCAAGGGAGTGAGTATTACTATTAAGACCAAAAAAAAAAAATCTGCTTTCTTGCCTGTGTTTTGTGGAAGTTTCTTTGATTTTGATTTTCAGTGAATCAGGGCAGAGAAAATCTGGAACTTAACTTTGAATTAGACCTTTTTCTTTCCAGAGTTAAAGTTTTCCTGCACTTGCATATTCTCCTAAAGCCGATTTGAGCTAAAAGTATTCTATATTCTGCCAAGATTTTGCATGTATGTTGTGTGAGGACATTCACAAACACAAGCAGAATATTGAATCATTTTCTAGGCATCTCAAAGATGGTGCTTTCCACACCAGAAGGAAAATATGCTAATCTTCTCCCTGTATTAATACTGCTTAAAAATCAGAAACCAGATCACCTCAAAACTTGGAGCCAACAGCACTGAGTATCCCAGAAGGATGCTTTTGTCTTGAGTTGTCTGCAGCAGTTGATCCTATAGTGTTTAACTTGTAATATTTAGGCAAAAACACAAGTCACAATCTTAGCCTTGAATATTTTTCCTCCATTTGTTTTGACACAGTTAAAGAAAAAAAATTAAAAGGACAAGAAAATGGATAATTGAATCTAAGACAAAACCTGGGATGAATACCCCTGGCTACATTTTGTTAGTATTTTAACTTTGCATAAAGAATAATTTTTGAGGAATTAGGTGCACCAAGCAAATACTTCTAGTAGGTAAAAAATTAAGACAGAAAACCTTAGCTGACCTGACTGATTCGACTTTTAATTAACCTGCAGCATAGGGTAATAATTTATTTTTGTAGCTGCAAACTTAGTATTTCCTTCAGCATAATTATTTTATCTTTTCTTTTCCTTCCCAAGATAAAACTTGCTTCAATCCTCTCTTCAACTTTGAGGATATGCAGGAAATCACCCAGCACTTTGCAGTCTGTCACGTGGATGCACCTGGTCAGCAGGACGGGGCACCATCTTTCCAGGCTGGGTGAGTTGTCAGGGAAACACCCCATGCTTTCATAATTATCTTCTTTTTGGAAAAAAAGTGTCTTGATCTGCAATTTCATTAGAAAGTACTTGCACCAAGCACAGTAGTTGGCTTTTCAACTTAAATCCTGACACTGTTTCTAAAGTACTGGAGTTCTGGGAGCTCTGTTTTGTTGTGCCTGCTCACAGTAGACTTTGGGGCTGCAATTTTCTGTTTTAGCTCTGATAACTAGACTGCTTGTAAAGCAGTTCCTTGTCAGATATTTACATCTTGTCGATTTACATACTGAATTAGCTTGTTTTTTAATGACAACCTGAATACAAATACAAAACTAAATGATTACTATAAACAAGACAGGCATTAACCTCTACATAACGTCCTTTGTAAATCTGCGGTCTTTATGAAATGGCAGCATGGTAGATGTTGATAAATTGATAACCTACCTGGAAAATCCAGGTTGTTGGACAGTAACAAGGTGATGAACCCCCACAGAAGGTCACAGCTGTGTACTCCTGACTGTGCCATGTATGATGCTGTAACTCTTGGAAACCTTGTGTGCCATTAGCCCTGTCATTGCCAAAATGCTTGACCTGTTTAGGTCAAATGAGACAGGTTTACCTTGAGATGCCCCTTGGACAGGAATCAGCTTGGCTGAGGAAGGGAGCAGCCAGCATGCCAAGGGGAGGTTACAAGGCAAGGACCAGTTCTTCTGTAAGAACTACGTATTAAGGAGCTTATAAGTACCCTTGTTGCATGAGCCAGTCTATTTCCCTGCTTAATTTTTAAGCTGGTCTGATGCTGTTGTTAGCTGCAATGGCCCAGTTGTCTATCAGAGCAGCCTACAAAGCTATTTCAGTCACCCCTTCTTTGCATTTGTTTAAATCATGAGCTTTTAAGTGCCTTAGCCCTCATGTCCTGAGTTGTCAGCTGCAGAGGGCAACCCTCACGATCTGTGGCTGGTAAAGACCTCTTCTTGATAAAATCATGATGGCTGTGTAAGAAGGTGTGTTGTCTCTACCTGCCCTTTAACTGGGAGCCCAGCATGCCCAAATTAAGTCATAGAGTCACGGTTTGGTTTGGAAGGGACATTTACAGGTTATCTAGTCCAATCCCCCTGCAATGAGCAGGGACAGCTTGAACTAGATCAGATTGCTCAGAGCCCTGTGCAACCTGACCTTGAATGTTTGTAGGGATGGGGCATCCACCACTTCTCTGGGCAACCTGATTCAGGGTTTACCACCCTCTTTGTAAAAAACTTCTTCCTTAGATCTAATTTAAATCTACTCTCTTTTATTTTAAAACCATTACCCCTTTTCCTATCACAATTGGCCCTGCTGAGAAGTTTGTCCTCCTCTTTCTTATAGGTCTCCTTTAAGTGCTGAAAGGCTGTAATAAAGTCTCCCAGACCTAATCTGTTGCAGTGACACCAGCTTTTGTCACGTTAAGGTTTACTTTACCAACAAGAAAATCTAAAAAAATAAAATGCTTAGCAATCCTTAGTGGTTTTTGTTTAGTTATATTTTGGAGGCTAATCTAGAGAATAATTAGATAATTCTGATGGAAAGCAGAGATTTAAATACATCCTAGGCAGATGCTTTCCAGTTCTACTCCAGGTAGATTTCTGCCCCCCCTCCCCCCATGCTACTCAGTTGAGATTTTGCTCAGAATTGCCTTCGCTCAAAGTGTTTTTTCTGCTTTTAAGAAGACCAGGAGCATTAACAAACAGCTGTTTTTATTGAACCTTCTTCAGCAGCTTCATAGCCTTTCTTATACCTTCATTTTCTCCATTGATATTAATGGAAAGCTTTTCTCATTTATCCTGTGGTAATGTTTGTGTCCCTAAAAACACACATGTAAGTTTTCTGCCAAATACTTAGAACTCATTTCTGTAGTCTCTGATTCTGCAATACAGGGAAACTTTTTTGTGGTGGACCAGAAATGCAAAGCTAGTGAATGTGGTTGGAAACTCATCTCTCTTGTTCAAATGTTTTCATAAGTTCTAAGTGCTAATTTTCTTTGGGAAAGATTCATTGCCGTCTGTTTTGTTTTTAGACATCTATTGTCCTGTAACATATATAATATTTATAGATTATCCTCATATTTCTGCAAAATTACTTGTGTGTGCTCCTGATTTAAATTCAGGTCATACACTCAATGATCTCACGATGACCACAGTTGGTGCTAAATCTACAATGATCACTATATCTCTAAATATGCCAGTGCACACTGCTGGACATGGTGTAGTAACTCCTTAAAAACATTCTTGCTTTAGGTATGTGTATCCCTCCATGGATCAGCTGGCTGAAATGATTCCTGGAATCCTGAAACAGTTTGGGTGAGTACAGAATTGTTTACTTATTTTTCTCATTCTTCTCTCTACGTGGCTCCCTGAAAGATCAGGCATTTGCTTTGGTTTGGCTGTCTGGCATTTTGTTTGCTGGAGCTACACTTGTGGTTGTTTTGGATTCCTCTGTTACAGATGGATTGCTTTTGCCTTGGTTTCTGAAAGAGCTTATTTTTTGGCCCTTTTTCGAAATGTCTGTTTATTTTTAAACAGGAAGCAACTTAGGAGAAATCCCATGTGCCTAATTTAGGGGCTTCCTCCCATATTCTGTGCGTCGCCCTCGCAGGGGCAGGGCACAGACAATCTGTTCTTCCCACTGTAACAACCCACGTTTTCCTGTGTGGTTAAGCAGGAGAAAAAAAAAAAGCACAGGCCCAACTGAAGACATTTACTGTTTTGTTTCTGTGCTTGAGTGTCCTAAGGGGGGGGTCAGCCTGACCTCCCTGAGCCTCTTCCTCTACCAGGTGCAGATGCCAAGTTACCAATGTTGAAAGACCTGGTGGCACCTAGTTCCTGGGTTCTGCCTGCACCACATTTGGGGATTTGTCCTCCCTTAAAGCTCAGATTCAGCAAGAGCTGTAGCTGAGAAAGATTCCCTTTTTGTGGAGCTAGTGCTCCTGGAACGCAGTGAAGAGGGCAGGTAGACACCTCCAAGGGGTTTTCAGAACAAGCAGAGAAAACTAGGTATATTCTGGGTTAGGCATCTTTGGAAAACACAAGCAAACTCCCCAGTTTAGACATTGCACCATTATAACCAGCTCTTCCAGTACTGTGGACCAGTTTACCTCTCTGCCTCTTCAGGGGTTGTGTATTTTTTGAACTGTTTATGTCAGGCCCAGCATTGTCAGTTCTGTTGCACTGGGCAAAAAAATGTGACCAATAACATCAGTACCTTGAAAATAAATCAAAGTGGAGTGTATTTACAGAGTCTTGATTTAATATTGCTAATGAGAATGAAAATGACCCCCAGGTATTTTCCTAAAAGCATTGAATAACCTGTTTTTCTGAGTGGTTTTGTTGAGCCTTCCCTTCCATGTATTTTCTACGACCTTGAAGGTGATGCTTTAAACCTGATTTCGGTTAATGCAAATATTTGGTTTGTCTCTGCCCTGTTTGGTTATGAAGTTTAAACTTCATCACCCCAGTGACTGGACAGCAGGCTATGTTTCCCTGCCAGCCTCCTGTTAGAGAGGACCCAGTGCCCCAGTTGGATAGCTGTGATGGGGAGGGCAGGGGGGGCTTTGTATTTAGGCTGCAGATTTCAGGTCTGTATCTTACAAGTTTTTCTGGCAGAGACGAATCATTTCCTCCCAGTATCAGAACAATGCTGTGGTTGCTCAGTGTATTTACTTAAAGATACGTGAGGGTAGCTGCTGCCCTGAAATGCATGAGCACCAGGGTCCTGCAAATATTGCTGGGGCCACTGACATTGCTGAGGGGCCACAGCCTGCCCAAGCTGAGCCCACCCTTCTGTAGATACACACTGGCATGTGAAAGAGGAAGGCTGCTGATGTAATTAATTTTCAGCCCTCTTCCTCATTTGTTTCTTCTGTTTTATTGCTGTGCAGGCTGAAGACCATCATAGGAATGGGAACTGGAGCTGGTGCCTACATTTTAACCAGATTTGCTGTAAGTTTTTGTGGAGCTTCCCTAAAGACTCCAACTTGATTTCCCTTACATGCTGCTGTCCCCATAGCATGCATGGAGAATTCCTGTTCTGCTGTGCCCAGTTAAGTGTCCAAGCCAGGCTTTTAAGTGAAATACCACAGTCTGCGGGATAGCTTATCCAGAAGACCTAGATTTTCCATTTTAAGGCCTGGGCTCTACCCAGTTAATTTGCAGAAGGTTTTTATAATGGGAGTTCTCTATTTAAACTGAGGGCGGAGAAAAAGCTAAATCCTAATGTTCTCCAGCTGCTCAGTTGAATTGCTCTAATGAAATTTTTCTTTCCATACATATATTTGTTTTCTGCAAGATAAAACTAGACCTACCACTTTCTTCCCCATGATATAATTTGCTAATTTAAATTTTTTGCTGACTGTCAAGTTGCAGAGGGTATGTGATAGATCTTCTCTTTTGCAGTTAAACCATGCAGAGATGGTGGAGGGATTAGTTCTCATTAATGTAAACCCTTGTGCTGAAGGCTGGATGGACTGGGCAGCAACTAAGGTAAACATCTTTCAGTTAGAAAAATAAATCTCACTGTAAGCCTGTGGAACATGAGGAGCTTGGCAGTCTTGTATGTCAAGGCATGGCTGCAGACACAAAATATCCTGGGGTAATTCTTTGGGCTTTATTCTTCTATTTGCAAAAATACTTCATACAGGGCTAGTGATTAAAAAAAAATATATATACAGATACAGGTGGCACAATGGAGCTAGTGGGACAATTCTTAAGAGCTCATAACTGCTGGGGAGAGCAGATTACCTAGATATGGCAGTTTTGGAAACATCTTTCAAGAACTTCAAGTGCAGTGTAGCATTCAGTGCTTTCTTGTCCATGGCTTTGTTTACCAGCACAGTGCAAAATATGAAGTAGAGCACAGAAAAATGTCCAGATCAGCATCCTTCATATTTCAATCATCTGTGAGTCTTAGATGCCAAAAGGACTCAGAAAAGAGCATTGGCTACAGTAACTGTGGACAGATTGTTCATGTGACCAGTCTAACTGCACTAGTGAAAACTTCTCATGAGAATGACTCAAACATAAACCCCTAACAGTGTTCTAATTGGATTGAGGGGAGAAAACATCAATTTACATCAGTTGTACATATAGAGAGACCAGACAAGCATCCATTGGTCTATTTATGGGTAATTGGAAGGTGTCATTTGTTCAGGGGCTGTGTTAAAAGCAGATACTTAGATAATCTTGCTGTTCAGATTTCAGGTTGGACAAATGCTTTGCCAGACATGGTCATTTCACATCTATTTGGAAAGGTAATGTTCAAAGGATTCCTCTGATATATTCAGTCATCTGTATTTCCCTCCTGGGGCTGGGAGGATGGGGGAAGCTTTCAGTTAAACAACAAAAGATGAAGTTAAACTGTGAGATAGGATTCATACTTGTGTCCCCAGCATTTTGGGGATGTGTTCTGCTTTGGGGTTTTCTGTGTCCTGAGGCATCTCAGTTGTGACAACTCTAACAGGGACAGCTCCCTGTCTAGGCAGCCAACAGTTAACCATGAGTAAGAGTTGTATATGCTCATGTTCTGAGCTGAAAAACCCCACAGATTTTTTTATATAATATACTTGTAGCTGTGACAGCTGGTTATTAGTATTAATGGTGCTCTTCAGTGCAAGCCTAATGCAAAGTGCTGAAGTGTTTTCTGAGGCTACTTTGCTGTGCTTGAAATTGTTAGTAAATGCAATGGAAAACTCCATTCCAGCAGAATAAGGAACTAATCTATAAAGACTTTAGAACCCAACTGTTTGAAAACGTTACTGATTGAAGTCCTCAAAGCTTAGTTATTTACTATTGTGAAATTGAGTTCCACATTACATGTTTGTAAGCTTTCAACATCTGCTTTACTCTGGAAACATTTATTAGGCTTCTTACCCTGAATTTTCTTTTTTTGTTTGTTTTAAAACCTCACACTTGTCTGACTGTAACCATCTGCACTGCAAAATGTTTTGCAATTGTGAGGTTTTAACATTACAACATACTGGAGTTTTAAAGTGAAAATTGTGGTACTGCTATCAGAAGCTAATATTAATTCTGGGTGACTTCACTGGGTGCTGAAAGCTGTCCCTTCCCTCAAGGTGCACTCCTGTTGTGCAGATATGAGTCTGATACATAACTACTGTGCCATGTCTTCAGATCCTTTCAGAAAATAGCCCCTATTCTGTACGATTCTGTCTCCACTTTAGGAAGAGATTCACAGCAACCATGACCTGATCCATACTTACCGTCAGCATATTATTAATGATATGAATCAAACCAACCTTCATCTCTTTGTCAACTCTTACAACAGGTAAATACATTTACCTGATTTCTAACTGGAAACTGTTATAAGAGGCTCTCCAGCTCTTTAGAGACAGTATTACTTTTGTGGTGGGATTACGTGTGCTCCCCCAGTATGAAGTTCTGCTTAACAGTGCCTGTAGGGATCTCAGGTGGTTTCCTTTTTGGAGAAGGACCTTGTGAATTTGTGGGGTGAAAGGTTGTACACTGGTACTGAACTAAGATATTGATCCTTCAGTCTTAAGTGTGGTTCTACATCAGTTACGGAGACTATAACCTATATCAGATTAAATTAACATGTGACTGTCTGTGCTTTCTCTAAATTAGAAGAATATAGAAGGATCTATAAAATTGCAATGTATCAAAAGCCTTTGTCCTCTCTATTTTATTTTAGTCGGCGAGACCTAGAGATTGAGCGCCCTGTTCCTGGAGTGAATGTTGTCACCCTTCAGTAAGTATTATATTTGAGAGGTTACTGCAAGTCAGGGAGTGCCATTAGGAAGAATCCTCTCTTCAGACCTAGCAAATTGAAATTGAAAGTTAACTAGTTCCTGTCACTGTGCATCTGAAAATTTGGTTTTACAAAGTACTTGAAAAGTTGGTGTACTTAGATTCATGCAGAAATATCTTACAGTTAATGGAAACTATAGCTCTGAAGGTACTTGGGCTGTGCTTATACAACCAAAAACCCCAACCTAAAACCATTTAGAAAACCAACTAATCAAAAATATTCAGGAGGATAGAGCAGGTATGAGAATGACTGTCAGATCATCTGCCTTTTGCTTATGCTGCAACTTCTGCAACATTAAGTTGTCAAGTCCTCAGCTGCTGATGTTTATACACAGGAGCAACAGGATTGTCTGTTCCTCTGACAATCAATTTGGAATTGGATAGACAGATCCAAAAGTTGGGGCTCAGGAGTCTGGGGGTGGTAGGGGTGAGACTTTGATGCTGATGTCCATATTCAATTTCTTGTAAAACAAGGAATAAGAGCACTGGCAAGGGCTGATTTGCTGCCAGCTGGGGAAAAGAACAGGTTCTCAGAGCAAGGAATCAGAGTGTGTCAGTAGATCTGCAGCTGATGCAGGATTTGATGTGTGTTTAAGGTGTCTGGAATACAAACCAAATAATTTCCACACACTTGACTGTCTCACCCTTCCAGAGATGCAAAATGCAGCTCAGGGCAAGTCTGGGCTGGGTGGAAGAGATAACACCACTTGTGTGTGTGCTTCTTTCAGGTGTCCTGTGCTCCTGGTGGTTGGTGACAGCTCCCCAGCAGTGGATGCCGTGGTGGGTACCTCGAACCATCTTTGCCACCCTGCTGATGCTGGGTGGGTGAGCCAAGGGGGCTGCACGAGGCCAGCAGAGCTCCTGCCACACAGCAGCCCTGCTGGCTGTCAGTGCAGCCCAGTGGCTCTCATGTTCCAGACCTCAGGAGAGCTGCCATTAATTCCATGCTGTTTGTCCCCTCTGCCTGTGCACCATTATTTAATAGCTACCACATTAGGAACAATCACCACAGCAGTTCCAGTGAACCGCAAATATTTTCCTTTAGAGAGGAATCTGCTGCTGGTATTTTAACTTGCTGTGTGGTGCTGGAGCTGTGCCCTGGGTCACTCTGGAAGTGAAGAGCTGCTTTTTGACCATTATAACTCGCCCCAGATGACTGGATGACTTCAATGTTGTGCCTTAATGGGCATGCCCAGTCTGCTGGCCTGTGGCCACATGGCTGCTCACCACTTGGGACGCTACCAGATGACCCCAAATCACAAGATAAACAACACTTGCTGCCATTGAAGTCCCAGGAAAAGATGAAAAAAAAGTCTCCAGTTCCCAGCTATGGGTTTATACGTGATAAAAATGCAGTTAAAAAAGTGAGCTGACCTGCTTGGGTTTAAAGATGTGTATATGAATACATGGAGTCTTCACACAGAATCATAAAACACTCAGTTTAATCTGTAATAAGCCAGAAAACAAGGTGTTTAATCTGTTTTCAGCAAGAGTTCATACTTAAAATCTTGTGTACAATGCCTTATGCTGCTATTCTTTTATATAGGTTGAATGCAACTCAAAGCTGGACCCAACAAGGACCACACTTCTGAAGGTAATAACATAAACCATGCTTTTTAAAATAAACATTCCTCTCATGTAAAACCAGTTGGATTAGCTAAAAAAAGCAGAACCAGAGTAATGTGTTGCAATACCAATAAGAGAGTGAGAATCCAGTTCTGATTTGAAAAGACAGTTCCTTCAGGGTGACAGTATTTAGTGGGATAAACAAGACTAGGGGCTTCTTGTCAGAGTTAACAGAAGGGAATTTCTCAACTCCTCCATTTTAGAATAGTAGGGATGAGACTTGAAATGTTCAGTATTTCACATACCCATAATGAATTTGACTAGGGCTGGCAAAGCTGATCTTGAGATATTTTTAGAGGTTTGAAAAAGCTGTGAGTAGAGTAGGAGTGCAAACCAGTTCATTCTGTTCTCATGCTTGCCTTTCAGGAGAAGTGTCAGGTGAATTGACAGCTAATCTATCAGCCACAGTTTGGTCAACCTGCCTTTTGTGAGGGTACAGACCAGGATATCTTACTGCTGTTTTCCAAAAAAGTTGATAAAATGCACTTACAAACAGCAGAACATCATGCAAAGGCTTTGGCTGATATTTGGTATTTAGAGTATGAGTGCAATCTTCAGCTTGTTCCTGATGAAGTAATAGCATGCAAACAGTGAAACAAGTTTGGTCATGCTTTGCTGGGAACTTCTACTGTGTCCCCCCTTAGTGAACTGGTCAGTGAAAATGATAATAAATAAAGACTTTTAAATTATTTTTCCTCCTAACATTAGGAGGAGTTACAGTGCTGCCCCATAACATGGGTGTGGCAGACACCCTGAGAAAGTTTCTGACACTGTCTCAGACCTTGTATCAGTGTGCAGCCTTTGCTCAGTGCAGGGATGTGGCTGATGCCAGATCCTGCTGCAGGCCTGTTTTGCTGCTCTCTAATCCTAGATAGGATTTGGGGTTTCCTGTAATTTACAAGTCTACTGTTTTCAGCTTGTAGTGTTCCTTGGAACAGGACTGTTTTTGTTGGGTTGGCTTTGAGGGGTGGAGTGGCAGGAAAAATGAAATGCTCCAAAAATATTTCATGCACTCAAGATAACTTTTCTCATATGGCTTTCCCTGCTTCCCTTGGCACGTCAGGCTGATGCTTGCCATCCACAATCTGAGCAAATCGTTTTTCCCTCTCACCTCTGAGCTTTAGGTATTTGTTTTCTCTTCCCTGTTTGTCACCCAGGTCAATACAGAGTCCTGTTATTGTAATTCAGAGCTGAACTTGCAACCAGGGTTAATAGGCTGGTTTCTAAGAAACTGTTCATTGCTGCCCAGGCAAAAAGCATTTGTATCTCCAGCTGATGCTTTGCCTGAGCGTTAAAGACACTTTGTGGTTTTCTGGGGTGCAGTCAGAGCTTTCATAAACATTTAACAGCTTGCTTTGATACGTTCATCCACGTGTATGTTACTCACACGACACAAGGAAGTGTTTTTTCTGCCAGATAGCTAAAAAGGTCATTTCAATATATCCTGAGCATGAGTGAGTTCCTCTGGCATGATGCTGACTGGCTGTTCTCATCCCATTTCAGATGGCTGACTGTGGCGGGCTCCCTCAAGTTTCCCAGGTAGGATTTGGCTGGCGGAAATCCTACTAATCATGTTCTGCAGCGTGTCAGGCTGCAACAAATGGGTGTTTTCCTGTAGGGTACTTGCTGTTCCCAAATGTCAGCCAAAAGGATGGTTATGATTTCATGAATAATGATGTCAGTTGGTCATCTGAGCTTCCTTTTTTCCTTTAAAGAGCAATGAAGCACAAAATTAAGATTGGGAGGGGATATTATTTTCCCTAGTAAAGTCTTAACCAAGTAAAGACCCGAGGTGGGAATGGAGAGGTATTATTTTATACCTATTTACTATGATAATGTGGATTAAGGCTTGTTCCACTGGCATTTTAACAGCATTCTTATTTGGATTATTTATAGTATACATCAGGAAAGTGGGAGATAGGAAATAACAATGCTAGGTTCTTGCACGCACTGACTTAGCTTGATTGTGGATGAACTTGGGTTTCTAAAATACATTTAGGCATAAGTTCCAAGCTGCTAGCAAAACCAGGCTGGTAAAGTTAAAATTTACCTATGCCCTTGTGTCGCCTCACTAAAAGAGCTGATTTGTAAATCAGCTTTGGAATGTGATCTAACATCTAAAGAGATTTCTAAGCAATATAATGTGGTGTTTGTGAACTTAAAGGAAAAGCTAAATTTGTAATTGCCTGCAGCTGAAGTCCCTGTACAGGCAGTGTATGCTGCAACAGTGGGAATTGGGAAAAGGCTTTTTTAAAGCCCCACAGTAGTTGTGTGTTGCTTCTGTTATAGAGAGTCCATTCTTTGCAACAGTACAAAGAATTATGCAAAAAATATTTTCATGTGAAATAATTTGAGACTGTGAGGCTTATGTGGCCACTGTCAGCAGAGGAGAAAAACAGGAATGTCAGCTGCAGGCTGTTGTGCCTGTGTACTCCTGGTGAGCTTTCCTGCCCTGTAAACATAACTATCAGCTCTGAATAGCTGAATTTGTTCTCTGCTGATTAGGAATTATTCAGTTACCGGTCTTGTATGAACTGCCTTGTGCATTTTGTGAGGCCAGTTGTTTTACTTTGGTTCACCTGCCTCAGAACTTTACAAGTCAAGTTCTGAAGCAGATTTAGACCACTTGTGTGCCCTGGAAATGCATGTATGTGTTTTGTAAAATAATGAGGAGAAGACTAGGGAGGGGAATGGTGGCGTTTTCTCATAAGTGAAAATTTCATACAGTCAGTAGAACCCAGAGAATATTTAAGATATCCCTGTTAAAAGAGAGCATCTGTAGAATCTATAACATTGTAATATAACTTACTGAGCACTGCCTACAATAACTCTCTCTTTTGCAGCCTGCCAAGCTTGCTGAAGCTTTCAAATACTTTGTTCAGGGAATGGGATACAGTAAGTATTGGTTTTGTGGAATGGTTGAACTTGCTACCAAAGTTAATTGGGCATCTAAACACCCAGAGAGTCTCTGATCCCAGATGTGTCACCTTTTCCCTTGTGGATATGCATTTGCAAGGGGAAAAAAACAAATGCTGTATCTGGGAAAAAGATTTTCAGGCCAAGTGATTTAATAGTAGAGAGCTTTGTAAACAGCTTATACCCACAAATTCCTCTTTTACTTTATCTCGATGTTTTTAAGGTGGTTATTTGTAACGGTGTCCCCTCGTGGCATCACAGGATACAGTTCATCTACTGCACACAACATTTAAAACCCCATTGGCTCAGAGACTTCTTTGAGTTGTAGCTGTTTGTTTTTCACATATTTGCTTCTGGCAGCTGCTGTTGTGATGCACTGTGAGCCTGGGCTGCCAGCAAAGGTTGAATATTGGAAAGTAATGGGAGGGCTGATGAATCTCTTCAGTTTCCCTCTGGATTCTTGCAGCCACAGCAAAGTGCCCTAAAGCTTCTTGAATCCTTCAGCCCTGGCCACTGATTTTTCATTAATAATTTGGTCTCCTTAACCACATGCCTGGAGCAGGGGAGGTACTGCTGCATGTGAAGGTACCCTGAAAAGTATCTTTTCAACCCTGAAGGCTTCTCCAAGGGTGGTTAAGGCTGAGAGGGAAGGCAAGGGCTTCCTTCCAAGCCCGTGAAGCAAGGTATTAATGACAGACTCTTCTTGCAGTGCCCTCTGCCAGCATGACCAGGCTGATGAGGTCCCGCACAGCCTCTGGCTCCAGTGTAACCTCTTTGGAAGGACAGAGGAGCCGCTCCCACACCGGGGAGGGAACGAGGAGCCGCTCCCACACCGGGGAGGGAACGAGGAGCCGCTCCCACACTGGGGATGGCTCCAGGAACCGCTCCCACACAGACACACGGATCGAGCTGACGCCGAACTCCGCGAGCAACGCTGAACAATCAAGCCCCAAGTCCATGGAAGTGTCCTGTTAGGTGGCTCTGGGAGGTTTTAAACTGGTCACAGTGTGAAAAAGTAATGGATGCCCCCTGTGTATCACAAAAACATTAACTGGTATTAATCTCTAGCTATTCCATAGGATGAACTCTGTTCACCAGGGTCTGAGAGGGACCAAAGAAAAGAAGCATCTCATTTGCTCTATCACTATTCTTGTATCTCAGACAGCTGCTGCTATTGTGCCCTCCTTCAGTGGATGCCAAATTCTAAAGGATACTTGCCAAAAGCTGATGTGGTTGTAAACACTTCAGAGTCAAACTAGAATTGCTCAATACCCTCCTTTAAAATCAAAGCTGTTACAGGCCCCTTTTTCTCTTATTCTCTTGAAGTAAACTGGCACATTCTGAGATGAGTTTCAAAGCGGGGGAGAAAAAAAACCAACTTTTAAGGATGACTTTAGGAAAAGGAAATGAAACAAATGTGTTATGGCCTCATGTTGAAGCTGGAGTTGAATTCACTGTATATAGCTTGACTTCAAATGATAGAAAAGTTAACGTATCGTGCATTTATAGGCCTTCTAATTCATTAGTATTCAAGCCTGTTTTCCTATGTACAATAATATACTACTAAAATAGGCAATTTTAATGTGACTTTGAGATGAACTAAATCTTTTACGGTTTTTCATTTCACTTTTTTGAGATTTAGTTCCAGTCTTCCTTTCCTTCCCCCCTCCTAGACCCTAAAACCTGCTTAGCCAAATGAGGACAGGGTTTAAATTTGGTAAGCAAGGTAGGATTTCCTGTTTGGGAACTTGGGTCAAAGGGTTTACCAAGCTGCAGAAGTTGGGGTAGTTGTAACAAGTAGGGTAGCTGTACATGCCAGCTAAGCAGAAACGGCTTGATTTTTCCTTCAGAAAGCTTCTTATCTTTGCAGCTCAAGTTTTTTTTGTGTCCAGCACAATTGTGATAAATTTGGAATTCTGTAAGCAAAGACAGATTCAGCTGTTCTTTGTCAGGAGAGATGAATAACTGTGGGATGGGCATGTAATTAGATACTGTACATTCAACTGCCACTAATTACTAGATTTGAAACTGATGAGATCTCACTGGTGCTGAAAAGTGTATTCCATGAAGTGGTGGAGCAGCAACACTGTATCTCTGGAATACAGTGTCTAATGACCGTGTAAATGTCATGATCTGCTGGTTCTGCATCTTTGCATGGCCTCCTGACACCTTGGGTTGCTTTCTTTGGAGCTAGTGGCTTGATACCTTTCTGCCACTCAGAATGTCACAGTTGGGTGTTATTAAGTTTGTCCTTCTTTAGCTAGTGGGACAGGATTTCCAGAGCTCCAGTGCATACCTGCTGAATTGCAGTCCTCACACAGACAAAAAGCTCAAATGCAGAGCAGTTAAATAGCAAATGTTAATACTTTGGGATTGCTTGTTCAGAAGAACACCATCTAGGTTACTTTATATTGACTAACTTCAGCTCTTGTGTAGAATATCCATAACGTTTTTGTGGGAAGAACAGACAATTTCCAGAAAGAATAAAGCTATTGTGTAAAGTCTATCAAGAAAAGTTTCTTAATGAAGTATTTGTATTTATTTCAAAACAAATAAATTTGTAACTTTGCAATGTCTGGTGTCTTCATATTTTACCAGGAGTACAAATATATTCTTATCATCCCTTTCTATCAATGAAGTCTTTTTGATTTTGCTCATATCTCTCTCATTCCCTACTTTTGTGCTCAGACCTTTCCCCCCTCCAGCCTACCATTCTAAGAAAACACCACACATTTCAGCATTATTATTGGTGACTATTTTAGTACTAAAGGACATAGAAGTACAGAAAAATATTGAGCCATGATACAGAGTACTAGTCGTTGTTGGAATTTTTTTATCTCCCTGGATGAAGTACTGTCTAGTGCACAGATCTGGGGTCTGACTTCCTCACTGGACTTGGTGCCACACTCATTGCATCCTTTCTGATCTCTAAATCCATTGATGTGGTGATTTCCCCATGACAATCTGGAGTTATTCAGACCTCCTGACTGAACTTGCAAATGCCACTTGGAGTTTCTAGAGGTGGTTCTTTTTGGACCTCTTACAAGAATGTAACTTTAGGAAAGTAAAGATTAACCTAGTGACTTACTTAACATTCTGGTATTTTCAGGGACGGGTGCTTTGATGACTTTGCTGGGACTATTTTGGGCTGTTCATTCCTCCTGTATCTCAAAAAAATCCTGTGATAGGGAGATGCAAAAGCAAATATTTGTCATGTCTGAGCCAAGGCTCTATTGGATGTGATGATTCAGCAGTCGTGCCTGGACTGATACCAGCAAAGGGCTTGACAGCCTGTGCCAGTGAAAACAGGAGGAACCTGTGCCAGCTCATCTTACAAAAGAAGGGCAAAGTTACGTTCTTTGCTGAGCCTTTCTGGGAATGGCTAATCATTCCTTCCACAAGGACACCATGGTGTGCCTGTCAAGCCTAGGCAGTTTATTTTGGTTTAATAGGGAGGAATGCATCCAAGCCTTATTGCAGCACAAAGGGATCTGCGAGCACTTCTGAGCTGCAAGGAGTTGCTAGGATCACTATAAATGTCAGCTTTGCACTCAAAAGTGTTCATTTGGCAAAGAACGCTGTGTTCCTGCACATAAAAGCTGGAGGGCAGCACAGAGGAGTGGTGTCTTACCTTTTACAAGGAGTTATGACTCTTCTTTCCCTGCAGTACTGGTCTCCTGGCGCCTTTAACTTGTGCTGTAACTCAAAAGATTCAAGTGGCTTGCACCATTATTAGAAAGTTTTATAAAAACCTTTCCCAGACCTTGCAAAAGCTGACTTCTGCATAATTGTTGGAGTCAGAATTAGTCTGGATATCGTAGAGTCATTAACGCAGAAAATAAGAGCTAGGATTTCACTTTTTTCCAAGTGTGAATGGCCACCAGGGACATTCTGATTGGGTAACAGGAGGTTTCCAGAAAGTATCCAGTTCTCTCCTCACATTGCTTTTGGGATTATAAAGAAAGAAAACAGAATGGGCTCCCACGGACCATGAGGCTTCCTGATTGCATTAGTGTATCTCAATGCCAAATCTTCACTGCAGTGGAACTCTTCAAAGTCACTAATAGAAAGGATGTCATTGCTGAAAACCAAGTTATTTCCACTTCTGCCTGGGCCTTGATATCTACTGTACAAAAATCTGGCTAAACTTCAGGATATCTTTCCCCCTCCCTGTCCTTGCAGAGGGGGAGTGGAAGAGGATGTGCCAATGTCATATCATGGCAGCAGGACTTTTGCACTGAAGGATGCTGCTGCTTTCCTATTTAAAAGTCTCTATTGCCTGAACAGCTGGAAACTTTAACCTAGATGTGTTTTCGAGGTTCATGATTAATGTCATGTGTTGTAAGTGATGGACTGAGCTGGAGTGAAAACTGTTTATAGCAAAGCTGCTTATTTTTTCTCTCCAGTGCTGGAATCCTCTCCCTGTCTGCTTTTGCATCTTGGGCAGAGTGTCTGCTGCAATGTGCCTGTAATGGGGTCTGTTGCATCCATCAATACAACACATTGAGCAGTGCTGCTTGCAGCTTGGCCCTCCCCCTTCCCACACGCTGTCTGCTTTTTCTTTTCCTTTGCACTATTTTGCACTATTTCACATTCACAGAAAGCCTCTCCCAGTCTGTCTGTATGAACAGCTGTTTTGATCTGTGGATTTAACGTTTCCACTGAGCCAAATATAGACTTTATGCTGGTAGCTGATCACTGCTATGCCTAATGTTTAAATAACTGACAGAAAGAATGTCAGGGTATTTTAACAGCTCAACCCTTCCCCCTCATCCCATTGTAACAGACAGACACAGCCTCTCACTGTTTCTATCTATTGCTTCATTAAGGGCTCCATTCATTTTATAAACAACACAGCTGCTGACCAGTGTTAGGGGGGAAGAAAAAGGAAAAAAAGGCTTCTGATTGCAACTGCCAAACAGCTCAATGTCTGTTCTCTGCTACTCAGCATGGGGATCATTTGCTTACCCGGCACTCCCAGGGGCTGGAGGAAAGTAATTGTTTTGATGTCATTAAAGAGGCAGCCCCACATCCTGTATACCCTACATATTTTGGCACTGGTGACTGTGGGATGTGCATCAAACACGGGGTGCAGACATCACTGGGCATGTCCAGAAAGAGCCCAGGGGTTGGGAAAGGGGTTAGCAGACATTTTTCCTTCACAAGCAGCTACACCATAGTGAGCTCTGACGAGAGCTGCAAAAAGTATCCTTGGGTGACCTGCCACTCTCTGCAATTGCTTATGGCTGGAGTGGATTATGGTATTCAGGTCAAGGTCAGTGTGTAGTGGGGGTTGGGGAGGGCAGGGTTGTTTGCTGGGCAGCAGTGCTGGCCTGGGCTTTTCATCCCCTGGCTCTGTGTGTGTGTGCAGCTCCCCACGAGGCTCAGCACCCCACAAGCAGCACGATGGGCAGGGAAGGTGTGGCTGCTGAGCTGTGGGTTTGCCCCACCCGCTGGACCTGGCACTGGCACAGGGAAAAGCCAATCTGCTTGTGGGGTTTGGCCAGCCCCATGCACACCCAGCCCCTGACACAGCAGTGACATGCACACTGTCAGACCACCCTGCTGGACCTCGGACCCACACAGATCTCTCCAGCTAGGAAATTGCCATTTACTCAATGACTGCAACATGTTTTCATTTATTTTTAATGATAACATGAACAAATCCGAAAAAAAACTTAGTTCTTTATCACCAGCTGCCAATGTTAAACATTGATCTGATCCTGTGCTGATTCCCTCCCTGCTGCTCATGTGTGTTTGGGGCAGGAGAGATCCTACAGAAAAGAGCCTTGTGCAGGGTCAGCACTTCATTTGGAAAGTGCAAAGTACTCAGGAGATGATGGTATTCCCAGACTAGTGAAAGCAGCCAGGAAGCCCTTCCTGCAAGATCGTGTGCTGGGCAGCTGCACATGGGTGAGCAGAAGTTGCAGAGCCCAGATGGGACTTCTGGTGCCTGTAGAGACATCAGGGAAATATGGTACCTCTGTGGAAAGCTATTGCCAGAGGCACACTTGGCTGGAGAGTGCTTAAAAATGTAGAGGACTGCTCTTCCTGGGAGGGGAAAAAAAAAAAAAAAAGAAAAAAAGGGACACTGAAGGAGAAGGTTGGGGAGAATGAGGAAAAGGTACTTTCTCACTATAAGCAAACTCAACATTGACTCATCTCAGTCCAGGACAGGAGGCCACTCAAATTGTTTAAGTTCCTACCAAGGCAAGTAACATACTTCAGGCTGGATGGCAAGCTCGATTTGTGAGAAAACACCACAGGTATTTTTTTCTAGAATTAAAAGATGGAATCATTACTGGGATTAGCTCTGAGGGTATGTAAATTAAGGGATACAGAACAGTGATTCTTTAATTTAAATGCTTTCCCCCATGTCTTCAATAACCATGTTTGAACAATTTCAGTATGTATGGCTGTTGCAAACAGGTTACTCCTGCAACTTCTCAAGAGAGCTGATAATGAAGACATGCTTAGGCAGGTTGAGTAATACACTCCACTTTACTCAAAGACTCCAGACCTCTGTCCCAAGTCCAGTAAGAGTGTTGCAGAAAAAAACCCCAAATCTTGAGCCAGAAACAGACCAGCAAACAGATGTAAGTTGGGAAACAACTGGCTTTTCCAAGCTGCCAAAATATTCACAATGAAGGACATGCTCTCAGACAATCATTTTTTACCACATGACAGTACAGGCTCTTTACTTTCATGTGTCCTCCAGTTCACAGCTTTGCCACAGATTACAAAACCCCACTTGGACATTGACCAGAGAAGGAGATTGGAAAAGAAATGTCACTTACGGATATTTTTCACCTTCATTTGCTTACCTAAACTTCTAAATGAGGTGTCAATCACAGATTCATTAAGCATTTGACACTTATTTAATGTCATTAAACCACAGCAGCAATGTGCCATCTTAAAAAACTCCACCATGATGCTTTATGAATAAGTAATGTGTTATATAGCTGGAGTAACTCAGAGTGACACTGCCAAACCAATCTGGTTTTCCCATTAATTTTTCATATATCTCAGTATATGAAGCTTACAGAAATAATTCTATAGAAATGTTAAAACTGGAAAGTCATAATTTGAGAAGGCAAATGTATGGAGATGTGCCTCTAGATAGTGATAACAATTTACAAGATGACACAGTTTTTCTGAATATTGTGGTTTTTCTGGAATATTACATATACACATCACAACCCTGGGGAACACATCAAAAATACTGCAGCTGCACTACACCTTGTTTCCAGCTGCATGCACACCAAAACGTGTCTTAAATTCCAGCCAATGCTCTGTGGAAAGGCATTTTAATAAGTTTCATGCCTGTTTTTTTGGTGAGTAGATAACCTGCCTTCTGGGGCTCCCAAACAAGGTGGCTTGAGCTGCTGTTCTGGCTCTGGTGAAGCTAAAGGCTAAAGGCTATGGTCACTGGAGATAGCTGGAGCCTTGCTGTTCATACCAGCATGAGCAGACCTTCAAAATCCCACCCTTCATCCTTGACCCAGCCTACAGGACCAACAGGATGATTGCCATGAGCTGGATGTGCATCAAGCTGTCTTGGCTTAGGCTGCATTGCAAAATTGTCGCTCTCATCCTTTCTTTAGCCTTTCTCTCAGAGTTCTGATCCTGGTATTTCCTCAATGCTATAATTTTTCTTCCTTGGATGGTGGCATCGCTCTCAGGTCCCAGCAGAGACCTGGGCCCATTGCTCAAATGTGCAATGAGCATCAGTTCCTGCTGGAGGAGTTTTCACTCTCAGCAGAGGCAATGAGCAGTAGGGCCTTGTTGTTCTGGCTGTGAAATCCTGAGGAAAAGTGAAGCAGAGGACTGGATCCAGCCTTTGGGGATCTAGATCTTCAGTGAATTAAAACAGTAACCACAAAAGTGCTTTTGTAAAAGATACATGATTTGCCCAGGCTCAGAGGGAGCCAGGGAACTGAATCTAAAGTTTCTCTGTTGCCTTAGTCCTAGGGCTAATCTGCTTGTAAACATCCATTAGAACAAAGGATCTCAAATGCACCACAGACTGCAGATCAAGTTAATTGGCTACGAGAGAGGCTCTTCCCTGTTCAGACCCGCTGGACAGACAGCCAGTTGTAAAGCAGAGCAGTAGAGCTAACAACACTTACCTTCCTATAGATTTGTGTGTAATGTCTCCACAAAACTCCTTTACAGCTGTGTAATTAAGCACTGTTCCCCATCTGAGATTCCTTCAGCTCTGCCTCCTCCATGGCTGCTCATTTCCAGCTGGCAAATCTGTTCTGAGCCCCTTTTTATGGTGCTGCTGTGGTGGTTGGGCCACACTGCAGCCGTGACTGCCTGGCAGGTGTGCATGGCCTTGACAGGGACAATGTGGTCGGCCTCTTCCCTGCCCTGCTCCTTGATTTCATTTTTTGTTGCAGGAATGGCAATGCTTCTGAGATCCTTACACTTCTGTCTGCTTTGTTTGACATCTCCTCAAAGGGATTGCCTGACAGGCAAACAAATGAACAGTATGGCTGCAAACACCCGGGTTCCTCAGGAAACCAGGCCAGAAACAGAAACATCTCGGGTGTGTGGGGCAAGATCTGTGGTTTCCAGGCATTCACTTCACTAAAAACTGACACACACTGGAGCTGCTGGTCATGCATTAGCTTTCAATGGCTTCTTTTATCTCGCAGTGAAAGCTGTGTGTTACAGCCACTGCAGCATTTGATTGCTTTGGTTTCAGCATCAACTAATTGCAAAGCAAAGCAAATCAATCCAGTTAAGGGACACAGTTTTTTATATATGATCTGCTCCTGCTTTCTTGCTTCCTTATGTGTACATGTAAGACAGAGAAAGACTGACTGTGCTCATAAACAGACATTATACATGCACTGCTTTTTGTGCACCATAGGAATACATATATATGTAAATATGCACATATACATGTATTTGTGGGCATGTTTCTATATGGTTTTATATATAACATTATATACATTATATAGATGCCTGCACATAATATTTTATAGGTGTGTAACATATACATATAAATGTGTATATATGTATTTATTTTTATATATGCACATACATATATGTATATACACACACACATATGTATGGCATTTTAAGATGGGCAAGAATTAGAACACAGGATTCCAAGCCATATTTAGGGGATATGACTGAGAAAGAGGTCCTAGTGTGGCTTCCCTATAGCATCTCAAAACAAACCAATTTTCCTTTTGGAAAACACTGTCAACTCCTTGGCCAAGGCCTCCTTTTTGTATATTCACATGGAACCTTTTTCCAAGGGATGGAGTTTGAAATGTAACATTTTCAGTCTTGCAAGTGCTGAGGGCTCCTTGGACTGGAGGCAAATAGGTCAGGTGTGACCTCTGCTGTCACATCATCCTGGCCAAGGCAGTCATGAGGCTGAATCTTGCAAGAAGCTGGTGGCCTCAGGTTCCTTATCAAAAACAAAAAGAAGAGGGGCTTTGCACCTGCACTGGAACATGTGAGCAGGGATCACCCTTCTTTTTTGCCACTAGAGATTTCATGGGAGTTTCAAAATAGAAATAAAGCTTTAAATTCAGGAATTATCTAACGCTATAAAAAATATATGGGCCTAGTCCTTGTATACAAACTAAGATGTTATTGATGTTAACAGCTTTTGAAGGCATACAGAATTTTTTGCTAATTGCTTTTACATAGGCATGGCATTATTTTCAGACCACTCACAAGAACTTTTAATTCATCATAGCCAGAAAAATTTATGTCTCCCAGAAACTAATCAAGCATCTTCTGGGTTATCAAGGTGAAGGCAGACAATTCGCCAACTGAAAGCACAGAAAGCACCTTCATCATCCCAAGTTCAGCCCTGTGCTGTTCAGATCTCCAGATCATGTGTCACTCAGCAGTTCTACTGTGCCACCAGGGATTTTGGAAGTGGATACTGTTTGGAAGTTCTCCTGTTCATGCAGAAACACAATTCTGCTCTCCCAAGTGAAGCAACAGCAAATGTGCCATGGGGCATGGCTGCTGTACTAACAATTTATTGGAGAGGAAAATGGCTCCAGCATCCTTCAGTGATGATAAATTTCTTACCTGGAAAAGCAATCTCAGGATCTTTTCTTCTCTTAGATGACGCTAGCATGTGAAAAAACTTCTGAAAAAAATGTTTACATTGATGTTTACTCTAAGCATCAGTCCAGCTGGAATTAATGCACCAGAAGCTATGCCAAGGGTTCCCTCTCCTTCTGCATCCACACGTTCTCAGAGCTGATGGGAAGCCTAGCACCTGTTTTTTCATTTAGCACATGTCTCCTTTCCTCTACCCCAGTCACATAAAACTGATTTGTTTCACTGGCAAGTGGGAAGAGGAACCTGTGTGCTGGTAACACCATGGGGAGCAGGAGGTGGTGGTGGAAGGCCCCAGACACAGACCACACAATTTCTATCTGAATAAATGGGTGCATGAGGTTTTCTCCTTCATCTCTTATCTGGCTCTCTACATTTCATCTGCAGAGAAAGCCTAGGAGCAATACATCACCTGTGGATTATATGACCTGTCCTGAAAATATGAGCTCTGGGGTGGCTGTTTTGAATTCAGTCAGGCTGTTCAAGATCAGACCAGGTTGAGAACTAGGAAAATGTTCCTGGCACAAGATGCTTCAAGAGACTGAGGTGAGTCCAAGGAGAGCAGGACACAGAAGTTCTTGGACCCGGCCTATTGCTGTGAGAGACAAACTCATCACACAGAGATTTCAGGAGAAACATTCTTCTCCTTAGGCTTTTCCCATGGAGTAGGATCTGACTGAGAATAACAGAGGGGTGATTCTAGGACTGATCTTAATGTGACAGATGCTAGATTTTAGCTGCAAGGGTCAGACCATCAAATCCTGGTGTCTAATGTGGAATATAAAACATACATTTTTCCAGTTTTCCAGCTTAGAAAATAACATTCCAGAAATGATAATGAGGATGTCTGAATCTCAGGTCTAAGCTAATGACAGCCATACTTTTGCTGCCATTCTAGTGTACTGCCCTTTTCTATAGACAATTAAACTGCTGGCCTAGTAAATGACAGTGCCAGCAGAACTGTCATTTAAGTCCCAGCATCGGTGCATAAAGGAATTTCTGGCTGCTGTTAATGGATGAAGATCGAGTTTAAAATCCTGTTTGTTCAAGGCTTCTTCAAAAACACTGTGGCAAAACAAAGAGATTTAACATCCTAACTCGGGAAAAAAACAAATTGCACATGGACAGTGGATGAAGATTATCCTTTTATTTTAAAACCTCTGTAAAATCAGAGCAAAGGGTCAATTCCAGCATTCAGCCAATTTAATTAGCAATTTCAGAGTAATCATGGTAATGAGCCAAGTCAGCAAAGATGTCATTGGGATTCCTGCAGTTCAGGTTGCAAAAACAAGCATTGATCCACATAATTTTCCAGGAAAACTCAGTTCCATCTGGACACTGAAACCTCACTTCAATAGTCTTGGACTTGTAGGGTGTGCAGCACCTGTTGTCTTTGCAGACCCCACAGTATTTGGGCCTGTATGGACTTTTGCTCACACATCCAGAGATGGTGAAGTTCATGGGCTCATCAGCCCTGTAGACAGCCAAGCACTTCTTCCCAGGCTAAATCAGAGAAGGAAATAAAAACAAAGAGGTTACTGCTCAGTGGTGACACAGGTAGGACATAAAACCCACCTTGCTCTTTACAGCTACCTGAAAAGAGGTTGTGGCAAGGCGGGGGAAACTGAGGGGCTCAGCCTTTTCTAGCAGGTAAACAGTGATAGGACAAAGAGAAATGGCCTCAGATTGTGCCATGGGAGGTTCAGGTTGGGTATCAGGAAAAATTCCTTCACTGAAAGATTGGTTAAGCATTTGAACAGGCTGCCCAGGGAAGTGATGGAGTCACCATCTCTGGGAGTATTCAGAAAACAATTAGACCTGGCACTTTGCAGTGTGGTTTATCAGGCATGGTGGTATTCAGTCAAAGGCTGGACTTACTGATCTTGAACATTCTTTCCAACTTTAATGATTGTGTTATTCTATTCTATGATTCCTGTGTTAGGAACACTTTTACAACCCTGCCCTAGGCGGTGTGAAAGATTTAGGTGTTCAGATATATGAACCCAACAGCTGCAAGTAGAATACTTGCATAAGAGAGTTCATAGCCATGACCAGACGTGTAGCACTGCTTTTCTGCCAGCTGAGTACAGAGCTGTCCAAGCCAGCACTGAGCACAGCAGGCTTGGCTTGGCTTTCCTTGCAAGGACCTTTGGCTGGAGCTGAAACTCTCAGGGAAAGGTTTTCATACCAGCACAGGCAGGACACATTTTGTAACTCTGTGCAGCACAGTAAGTCCATGTACAAGGGCAGCCTCAGGAGGCCTGAATGCTGCCAAACAAAGGCTGACTCAGAGTCCAGGCCAAGGGGTGCAGAAAGAAGCATCCCCACCTTGATGTGCTGGGTTATGTCCACCTCGCAGGGCCTCATGTTGCACAGGCGGCTTTCCTTCAGGAGCCGGCACTGCTCGTTGTCATTGGAAATCCTGGTGGAGATGCCCAGCCCGCAGGTCTTGGAGCAGGGACTCCAGGGGGAGGTGTGCACGATGCAGTTCTTCTGCCAGGCTTCATCCTCTCCCTCGTACGCTGCGGACACAGATTAACCCCATGTTATTCAGCCCGGGCAGCTTTACATATTAAACACCCTCTCCCCAGCTCATTGCACATTCAGGCCACTAACCCAAATAATTAAAGCACAGCAGAGTGGCTCAGCATTCCTGTGAGCCCCCTCATCCCACCCCCTTCGTGCTGACCTACTTGTGTCAGACTCTCCATCGCTGCGAGCGCCTGGGGCCAGGGCTCATTCCTTTATTCCCCCTCACAGCCTCACACAAGGGGGTCCTTGTCTGGGACCCCCAGGTGCTGCCACAATGTAAACAATTACAGAAGCCTGAGCCAGCGGGTGGAGAAAGGGGATGAGGTCTGATCTCACCATGAAGGTTTATTTCTGAGCCCATTCAATTGGTTCCCTGTAGCAGAAAGTGGTCAACAGGCTCTGCTGGATGGCAGAGGGCTTGGGAAGCAGCCACAGCCTTTCACTGGGAAGGAGAACAGCTTCAATAGCTCTCAGAGAGCTCAACAGCCATTTGAAGAAAGGGTAGGCTCTGTTTTGAAAGCAGCCAACAACCCCAGTTATGGTTCTGTCCCAGTCTCAGCCATTACTTTACAGCTCACAGGACAGTCCACAGGCAAAACTCTGATAGAAACAGCTTAATTGAACTTGCTCACTGTTATATTTTTGATAATATTAATTAATAAAGGTAATAAATGCTTGTCTGACTCTTATAAGACTTCTCCTTACAGGAGAAAAGTCAGGAAAGCAAATCTGTGTTTTGCCCATTTTGGGACACAGGGCATGAGGACATAAGGGCAATTTCAGCACTAGATGTTTTGAATTTGGACCCACATTTCAGAGCTATCAGGGACAGAGAAGCGAGGGCTAAACTCTGGTGGTTTTAACCCACAAAATGAAGACCAAGGCTTTATTTTGTGCAACAAAAGTACAGACCAAGGTTTGGGAAAAAACTCTTACCACCAAGGAACCAAAATCTTTGTTTATAATAACCATCCTATCTCTCATTGAGTTCTGCTTTTGTGGGGTGGTCTAAAATATGCAGCTAATGTGGTTAATGTCACTACAGTGCATCACAGGGCATTTTGACAATAAATTTGAGATGTATGGCAAGTTGAGTCCCTCTTAGGCATTTGGGACCATGTTTGATACCACTCTGTGCAGTGGGCTATGTGATCATTATTGTAAATATGAGTGTGAGGACAGAAAGTTTAATGATGTCATCAGCTCAGAACTGATGAAAAGCTGTACTTCCACAAAGACAATTTAGCCCAACTCACAGTGAAACTTCCACACAATAACTGCCTTCAAGGTGTTGTGTAGGTATGAGACTCCTAAGATACAGGGGCTTTAAAATTGCACTAAAATAGAAATATAACATGAACAGAAAGCCTCAGTCCCAAATTCAACTGAATCCATTCTCTTTCCCAGAGGATCCACACTGAGAAAAAAAAAATAGAAATGAAGAATTAAAAAAGACTTGTGACATCTTCAAAGTTTCAGCAGACATGTCCCAAAGGGGGAAAAACATGTTTGATGAATATCATAGTCATAGAATCATGGAATGGTTTGGGTTGGAAAGGACCTTAAAGATCATCTCAATCCAACTCCCCTGCCATGGGCAGGGATAGCACCACTAGATCAGGTTGCTCAGGGCCCCATCCAGCCTGGCCTTGAACACCTCCAGGAATGGGCACCCATATCAATATTGCTGCTAAGGAGTTCCACTGCTGTTTGCCTGTCCTGTCCTTCAGCACGTGCTGTGTGGGAGGTTCTGACTCCCTCACAAAGATTAGACACCTGCCAGGTCTGGCAGCACAAGCTGATACTTTGCTTGTAGACTCTGTCAGATGGCAAAGGAGAGATTTGTCTCATTCCCGCCGTACCTGCAGACGAGATGTGACGTGGAGATGTCTTCCTGATTTTCCTGGAGTCATCACAAATCCACTGCTCACAGCACTTCCCTGCTATCTTAATCAGCTTTGGGTTTGGGCACCAGACAAGTGGAGGTCGTGAGTTTGTGCACATGGGAACACAGCCCACAGCCCCATTAATGCACGTGCAGTTGTATTTGCAGTTGGGCTGAAATGTCTCCCCGTTCTTGTACCTGACTCCATTGAGGACACATCCTACACCAACAATCTCTGCAAAGAAAGAGAAAGAGAGAAAAACACACAGAGCACCATTAAAATAATGCTGGCAACAAACAGCTCCAATGTGTTCCTATACCAAGGTGATTCCTGGGCTGGCAGTGCTGCCCGGCGACGTGTTCAGCCTGATACTGAGCCAAGTGTAGTCACAGCATCTAGGAAACTGTTTCCATTCTAAATCACAGCAAAAAAAGAGAACCTTTTAATGCTGCAATGAAAAAATAAGTTAGAAAATAAAACAAGTTTTATCCACAAATTCTTACTTCAAAAAACGAAAAGCATTTCACGGCATGGCAGTAGGAGTTATTCACAGGGGAAGCAATCAAACTAATTAAAAAAGATATTTAGTGGAATTTGAGGTTTTCAGAGATATATGAGGGGGCTTCATGGAGTGATACATGACACAACTGTTCACAACACCTGTGTATATCTGAAGCAGAAAGGGAGGACAAACAAGGTAGCAAAGGAGCACCTAAATGGCACTGGATTCCTATATTTAGGAAACTGGATCCTACTGAGTTTATCACAGATCGGTTTTCTTGGAAAATTAAGTATACATTATAAAGCCGTGAAAATAAATATTTGTTGTATTTTTTAATATAAAATCACTAAAAAATTGAGCCTTTTGATTGCCCATGAACAAGAATCACACAGCAGCATTGTTTGTTTATTTGTTTCAAATTAAGGATGGTTATTTGGAATCAATGGATTCCAATGGAAAATTCAAACTTTAGTTTCATGTTTGGTCACTTGGAGGCAGTGCACGCGCACTGGTTGGGCTGTTTATGTTTTGAGTCTGGTCAGAAATGGATCTACTTCAGGAAAACACAAATTGAAATGCTGGATTAAAATTCTGCAAAGGCTTCCTATTTTTAGAATGAGCTGAATGAAAACATCAAGCGCAAATCCCTTCTTCTGCACGAAAACGAGAGCTGTTGGAATGTGAAGCACAGATCTAGATTTCCAGTTCATGCTCAGCTCCAATTTTTGTAATGCTTGTAATGCTTTTGTACTGAAAAATTATCACTCAGTGCTGGAGCTGCACCTGAGAATTCAGAGAGACTTCTAGTTATGCACACAGATTATGAGAGTTCAAGAAAATGCTGTATCTCCTGGTATTTTCCTACGAGTATATTACTCCTGGATTATGGTAACTTAGTCTCCTGCAAGTCTCATAAACCAAGAGGTTCACCATGAGAACATCCCCAAACACAGACAAAGGGGCTGCTGAAAGCCTTCATGCAGAACCTCGCTGAGTCTGCATCAAAATAAAGCGATTTGGAGGCACATCCCTATTCCCAGCCCCACATGCACAATCCCCTCATCCCCTGGGCCTGTGCTCAGCACCCTGCTGCCTCTCCTTTGGTGCAGAGAAAAGCCAACAACAAAAGGAGAGCTGCAGTGACTCCCAGCAGGTTCCTGTGTGATGTCTGGAGGGTTGCATCGTGGGACATACCTCAGCATGGCAGTCCAGGTACAGCCTGAATTTCTCCCAGTTTGACCCCACTTTCTTTCCCAGCATCAGTTCCTAACTCTTTCAGGATGCTTATTTTCCATAAATTATATTTTTTCTGTAGCCCTTTGCACCCTGGATTCTCTAGTTCTAGCTGAAAACATCCATGTGCAAAGCCAATTCCTCACAGCAGTTAATCCCCAGCACACAGCACAGGATTCCCACTCACAGGAGCTTTCAGTCACCAGGTCAGGACAGAAGCTGGTGGGCTCAGAGTGGGGTGATGCAGCCTGTATGTGGCCCAGGGTACAAAAAGAACGTATCTGCAGACACTGTCCTGTGCATCTACCTGGGTGCTGAAAAGAAGGGAAAGGCCACAGGTTTCTCTGGCAGTCAGAGACCACTAGCTTCACATCCTAACCATGGAAAGTCCTTCCTCTCCTTCCCCTCAGCTGTGCACACTGTAATGCCCCTCACCAAATAACCATAAATGTCACATAACAGGGGGTTTATTGTCATGGCAGTAGGGAAGAGGAAGCACAGACTGGGAATCCCCCCAGATCTCACTGGAAAAGCTGGGGTCAGTCTTCCTTCATCACAGGGCTGCTGCCACAGGCACGCTGAGTGCCTGTGATGTGTGGGAGGACTGCAAAAACCAAAAGATATTCAACTAAAAAAACAATCATTTAAGTAAATAAACAAATGCAAAGCAACATGAGGGCCTTTAAAGAGGCCTAGGAAGGCCGATAACTTTGAGACAACATCCAGCCTGGTTTCCTCTCCCAGCACAGGGCCAGCTGTAACGATGTCATTCCTGACAATGTTTGTCTAACCTGCTCTTACAGACCTCCCATGAATGTTCTACACACACTCCAGACAATACATTTAAATGATCTCATATCCTCTTTTCTTAACCTTAATCTTTTCTAATCTTGAAAATCACTGTTTAAGCTTACAGCTCCTAGCACGTAACTTCTCTTGTTGTTATTTTGCCTGTATCCTACAAAAATTTGGTTAGACTGCACTTCTTTCATGCTTGGTTTTTTTTTGTTTTTTGTTTTTGTTTTTGGTGCCTGAGACAGTGCAAAGCCAAGGTAATTTCTTCCTAGACTTCCCACCCTTCTGCTGAGGAAGAGCAACACCTAATATCACTTCTGTGAGAATCTGCCAGCTACCCTGAACCTCTTAACTCCTCAGACCTGCCCCTTGTGTAACCTCTGCTCATATTCTAAGTTTATTGGAGCCCACAGTTTGCAAGCTTTT
Organism: Drymodes brunneopygia; assembly: GCA_013400955.1. Taxonomy (NCBI): domain Eukaryota; kingdom Metazoa; phylum Chordata; class Aves; order Passeriformes; family Petroicidae; genus Drymodes; species Drymodes brunneopygia. Next base: position 310,839 of record VZTZ01042533.1, read on the forward strand.
TCCTCTTCTGTGGATGAGTTATTCTATCTGTCCATCTCACAGTCAGCTCTCCTCCAGGTTTCCTTTCACCTTTACATTTTCTTAGAACATTCGTGGTTATATTCCAGCCCAGAAGCCCGTCCATTTAAATGGCTTTTTCCTATTACGAATCTAAAGCCATGACCATATGTTCTAATAAACTACTGAAAAGCAGCCTTTCCAATCAGCAATCTTTGTGGTTGTGATTATGATCCATCTGCTTTTAATCATTCCTAGAGTAATGATTTTCAATAATTTCTGATTTTTATGAGAGGATCAGATTCCCCATCATGATCTGGAACTCAGAACAAGTGAATATACTCTTGACACACAAAGAACTACCTAATTTCTTTTTGTGCTTGTTCTTGAAAAGCATTCCAGTGTCATGGAACCAAGAGTTTGTTATGAGAGGCAGGAAGAAATCCTTCTACCTCATGGCAGCTAACATGACTGTAACCATTGTAAAATTAAGGCTTAGACCTCAACTTGTAACTGACAAGCTCTGATAGGAGATGATTCATTCCTGACCATCTTGGCAGGGTATTCTACAGACCGCATGCTATCCTTCCAAAGTATCTGCTATAGGGGACAAGTCAAAAGTGTCCCATTAATGTCATGGCTCTCATGTAGGGGCCCATATTGCTTGTCTTTAAATCCAGCTGCCTGCCTATCTTTCCCTCATCCCCAACCCACTACAGCACCTCCTCCTTTTACAGGGAACACAGAACAATCTATTTACACGAATGGAGGCTTTCAAATGCTGGTTGGTCTTTGCTGTTGGCTGCAGCCAAATCAAAGAGCAGGAATTCAGATGCCATTTCTCATCCAGCAAAATGCCCTGAGAACAAACACAGCTACAAGGGAATGGCAGATGATGCACGGAGGAGCCGATGAGCGCGCAGCCAGCTATCTAAAATGCGCTAAACCTCAACCCCTGCTCAGACTGACGGGAGCTGCCGGCGTATATCTAAGCCAAAAATATATGTACATCACTTACGTGCACATACTCCTATTTCGTACCTAGGTCTGTCTCCACTGTAGTCACAGTACAAGCCCCTGTGGAAGTCACAGGTGTCGGCCTCGGTGCAGCTCTCCCCGCGCTGCTTGGCGCACGTCTTGCAGCAGGCACAGCCGTCCGTGACCAGGCTGACGCCCACCGCGCACCGCGGAGGGGACCGGGGGCACTCGCAGGGCCACCTGCAGTACTGAGCCCGTGTGTAGCTCTCTGTCGTGGCTGGGACAGTGCTGGTCATGGAGAGGGAGGTCTGGGCAGTGGCCTGCAAACAAAGAAACACAGTTTGGAGAGCGTTACAGGGAAATAGGGGATGTGAACGCTGTGCTGCTTAGTCCTCGGTTAAAATCCCCTCAGGGTTTAATGAGTAAAAAGAACTCAGCCTGCAAGTCAGTTCTAAACTTGATAATCAGATAAAAAAACTGATCAAGGGAAATCAAGGTAGAAAAGGGGTTTCATGGAACACAGTGATGTGATTCCAGATCACTATTACTGAGATCATGGAGTACTGGGATGCTGTAAGTAGAGGCTCATTTCATTCTGAGCTCTCAAGTCCCTAGACAGCAAACTCTGGATGACATTTAACAGCACCAGCCACACTTGTGGTGCAGTAAGGGTGCAAATCAGCCCCTTCAGTGACAAACAGTTCATTTTTCTAAGAGGACCACTGCACAGAAAACCTGTGCTGTGCATGGGGGTCAAGCAGGGCACAGGAACAAGTGGAGTTATTCACATACTGTCATCAGCAGATGGAACATGGCATTACTTGGGCACACGTGGTCTAGAAGGCCTTTCTAGTGCTGCAAAAGTAAGGGTGTAACCCTAAAAACTTCAGACAAGGAAAGTTAGGCTCTAGAAATTGCTAAGGCTATTCCATTCCCTGCTGCCTTCTCTGTACTGTATTTGATATTGCCAGTGTTTTGTCCTCTCTCTCTCTTTGTTTGAGATGTCTCAAACAAAAGATTTTCCAATGACTCTCCATGAAGAAAATGCCTACCCCAAGAATTTGTGGGGAAAGAATCATGACCCCACAGCTGGTGAGCTATCCATCAGGATACCTCTGTAAAGACCCTCTACTGTCTTCTACAGTTTCTTTCTTAGCAGGCTCAGATTTTATTAAAGTACATTTCTAAACACGCTACTGCTGTACCTGAAGGTGTATTTAAATATCTTGGTAACTGGTTATCTTATATTTAGAACACTAAATTGTGAACACATTGCTAATCACTGCCACACAGACAATGTGATTGCTCTGGGCATAATTCCCAATTCCATTAAGGCCCCCTTTACAAACAGTTGGCCTTAAAGTTGGCTTAAAAACACCTTTAAACTCATGTTTAAACTAAAACATACCAATATAATTTACTCCCACTTTAAGGCTCCTTGATGCTGTCAGAGTTGTTAAAAGAGGAACATTCAGATCAATGAAAAGCCGAGGCCTTTTAATTGTAGGATTTTTCATTCCACTCACAACCATTTGAGTAGGTGCAATAATCTGCCACTTGAGAAGAGAGGCCTCCTCAAGTGCAATAAACTTATTTACTTTGTTGCTGATCGTTAAAAAAAGTGCTTAATAATCAAATCCAGATATACAGACAAAAGTCACACAGCTATTTAAAGAGCTCATTGCCACAGCCCAACCCTGTAAGTAAATCCCTTCAAGTAAGTCCCTTGTTTCCATTGTCAACATGAGCAAGTAAACAGCTTCTCCCTGTGCAGATATGAAAGTGTCTGTGAGCCAACACATGTAGCAAAGAGGAGCCCTGAAACTCCTGTGGGTTTAGTTAATATGTGAAGGGCTGAGGCTGAATTCTTGTAAAGCACAGAATGGCTGTGAGGCATTTGGTGGCTTGTGATAGACAGGAGTTCAGAGTAAATTATTCAACAGCCCTTTCTCTAGGTCTGAACACTGAGCTGGCCAGGGAAGCCTTTCCTGTGTCCTTAAAGTGAGGAACTGTTGTGGTTCTGGGATGTGCTGGCTGAAATGTCCAGTGATGTGGCTGAGTCCCTTGGGTGGACACAGTGTGGGCTACATGAACATCTTCAGATACTCAATGTGGACAGGCATCAAGGTACTGCCACTCCTGGCTTTTACAAACAGGGAAAGCATGGAGTGATGGAGTGGGCACCATGTCCTAGGCTCCATCACCACCTAAGCAAAACCCAGCCTTTGGAAACAGTTGTCCATTGAAGTCTTTAAAAGTTCACAACCTGTACAGCCTCCTCCTCTCTCCTCCTAAGACCCTCAGACCTTCACCATGGCAGAAACAATTCCGTAGGTTTATAAAATTATTCATCAGCTGTCATCTCTGGAATACCTAAGTCCCTTTGGAAAAGTCATTCAGCCCTACTAGTTCAATGTTCCAGCACATTTTAGAAAATAGACCTTTCCTTTTTAATGAGCATGTTGGTTAAATCATCATGACTAATGCTTTCCACAAGTGCAATCAACAGGAAATCACACTATAAGGGCCTTCCTTAATGACCATCCTTCATTAAAAAAAAGCACCAAACAAACAAAAAAAATCTGCTCATGTAATTTAAGGTTTCAGGAATCATGTATTTAGGGTCAATATAATGCATAGGAGGACAATGATCTTGTAAGAAATCTGAAATAAGAGCAAAGAGGAAAATGAGCACCAAAAGTCCCATTAGTGGGGATCTGACAGACTTATTTTAAAATGTCAGAAAGATAAAATAATATGCCTGTTAGGAAATTAATTTTCCCAAATACTGGTAATTAACCTGTTTAATTTAATTATTTTTCAATCTTGGAGTGTGCAGATTTGTTATCTTGGATGCCAAGGAGAAAACATTCCACCAAAATTATTCATGAGTTCTAATTTTTCTGGTTTTGGAGATACAAGCCCATTCTCATTAAAACAAGATGAAGCCTTTCTCACCCTGCCATGCCTGATAACTCTCTATTAAATTCACTCCTGATTTATGCTTGGCAAGCTCCAAAATTCATTTCTTTTTGGATCTGCAGAGCAGATCGTTAGCAACAATTTCCAGCTAATTTCTGTCTTCACATTCAAGAGGAGAGAAGGAGAAAATAAAAAATTACCCACTATCTGCCATAGCCACAAATTCAGTATTTTTAATAGCCAGGAGTTTTACTACCGAGTTGCAAGATACAAAATGGATAGCAGCATTTTAGCAGCACATTCTTCCTACTGGCCATGTATATTATCAATCAGTTGAAAAATACTGCAATTGTAAGTATGTTTTAATTTTGAAAACTGGAAAAACCAAGATATGGTGTTGAAACCAGTGTATATAGCCCAAACTACAAGCCAGGCAGATTTATTGCAGCACTTTTTCATAATATATGAGGAGCCTCCACCTTAGCTTTAAAGCAACAAAACATCACAATGTACTCCTTTGCTTACAGTTTTTAGAGATGTTTAAAAATATATTCATGTGTATTGATTTTACAGTTTCAGTGCTGCAAGATCTAACTCTTAAAACCTTTTTCTTTCAAGTATTTTTCTCATCAGCTGGATGAAGGTAGGGAGAAGCTGTTCTTCCCTTCTAGTTTTTTGATGGGAAATGTTCAGACAGGATGGTGACTTCTAAATTGGATTCCTCTGGCTGTCAACACAGCTGGAAAAGTGGTTCCATAGTAGCAGAAACCTTAGTGCTTTATCAACTTCCACTGTTTTCTCCTTGGTGGTAATTTGATCTCAAAGGAGAGATCAGAGTTCAGTCAGAGCTGCCCAAGTTGTGTTTTGCAGGATACGTGTTGTTGGGTGGACTACATTTGATTTCTCACAGTAGAACACATTCAAGAAATATTTTTAACCTACATTTCTGATGCTGCCTTTCTGAGCAAATGCCAGATGTCGTTGGTGGAGGGATAAGATGTGATCTGGATTATCCCCTGCTCCCTCTCTCTCTCTGACATATTCACAAGTGAAAATAGTAGTGAGGAAATTTTATTAAAACATTCTCCATACCACAAGGTCTGACAACCTCATGCTGTCACTGTTTAGAAATAACTCCAGATTTGGAGTTCGACTGTTCTAAACAAGAACACTGAAGTTTAAAACACAATTTTATTCAGACACCTTGGGATGCAGCTCCCAAGAAAGGGTTGAGCATTTGTACATAACACACATCTGCTTTCCCCTGGTTCCACCTACTGGCTGAACTATTGAGACAGCACAAGCAGAAATGCCTGTAGAGTCAATTCCAGTTCCAGGAACCACCCTAAGTATTCCCATTATCCAAAATGATTTTAAAGGCAGCCCAGGAGACTCATGCACATTCCCAGAGTTGCTAACACTAACCTTATGTAGCATGTTCCCAGGGGAACACAGCATCTGGAGCTCAATGAATAAGTAAAAAATGAAAGGACAAAATGAAATATAAATAATCCATTAAATAAAGCCACGTATGCTTTCATCCCTCAGTTGTATTTCTGGGCAAGCACAGAGATTGCTCAGTTTCATCCCAGAACTGACAGAAGTTAAAAACTCATAATGCTTGTCAGAGAGATGGCAATGTAAAACAGGACCTGGCTTACATCAGTGGGCTTAAATCAGGCCCTCAGGGTAGAAGTTTGTTCTTGATTTTGCTCAGCTGAAACTTCTGTGCTGAATATTTCTGAGTATTTGCATTATTATTTTACCCAAAACAGATGGGTTAACAGAGAGCCAGTTCTTACAGGGAGATCAGCAGTAATCACAGTACCATCAGGACTTCCTCGCTGTTAAACTCTTGCAACAAATCCCTAAGTCCTCATGAATGCTCATAAACTGTCACAAGCTAATGCTAGGGACAAGCAGCATCAGGACAGAGATGTAAATCAGGGTCTGCAGGACATGTAATTTAATGGTCAGAGGAAAATATGATTATCCAGGGCTCAGCTTCCCCATGCATGAGGTTCTAGATACCTCATTAAAATTGACCCCAGACATGAAATCTCCTGGACATATTGTGAACTAACAGACTCTGAACCCCAAAAATATAAGACAGTTTTAAAGATGTCAGGTCCCAGCTGGATTTATTCTTGCTGTGCATGGTAGGCTGAGCAGAAAGGAACGTTCTGCATGAAGCAAAACATTCAATAGCCTAAGAAAATAAAACATCCCCAGTGAGCCAACCATTATAAGTCTGTGGATCTATGAATGATGAACTTTATTTTGGGAAATGTATCTGTGGGAAAAATGCAGACAGATGTTTGGAGCAGTCTTTTCTAACTCAGTTTAGGCAATTACAGAGTAAAGATTACATACATTCATCTCTTTGCCAAAAATTTGCTTGTACTGGCAAACTTAGTGTGACCTCCCATTTTCTTCATATTTTTCCATGGAGTATTCAGAGGGAAAAAACTTCCCTGTTAGAAAGCAGCCTGATGTTTCATAACTGTTGCCCCAGTAGAAGCACTTATTTAGAATAGGGTGACCTAAAAATGTTTGGGCATCATCAACAAATTGACACTGTCACCACAGACTCCACAAACAGAGATATTAAACAGCAGAATTTTTGGGCTCTAAGAGCATTTTAATGTCTCCTGCTGCAATGAGCTCCTCCCATGAAACAAGCTTGAACTGGAGTTTGAAAAGTAATAGGGAACAGCTGGAGGACCAACGAGAAAAGTCCCCAGAAGGTTCAAGCAGACAAACTTCAGTTTTAGGAAAGGGAAAGTGTGTGTGGACCATCCAAGATCACAGAGTTAGAAATAATCCTAAAACTGTACAGTACAAGATATAGCTGTACCAGCCAAAAGCTGGGTAGCAAAACCAGTTCCAGCTGCCTTGCAAGTGACCTTATTGCATTTGCTTATCTCCTTTTCAGTCATGGCTTTGTAATCAAAAGGAAGATACTTTTTATCTTCTTAACCTCTTGGGGACAGTGTAAAAAGTAAAGAAATATTAAAATGCTCCACTTATTTGTTTGATTGGTTGGTTGTTGGTTTTTTTTCCCCATGGCAAGAACAGGGCAGATTTCATTAAGTTCTTCAAAATTATCTTGGTTTTCATGATTTTTTTTAAAATAAAAATATAAATCTGCATATAAGTATCCTGAATTTTCTGTTTCTGTTCCAGTGCAGAGAATTTTGACTTAACTTTTCGTTTTTAAATTTCAATGTGATTTAAATTCTTTAATCTAAAACTATTTGCTTGACTTAATATCTGCTCTTCCCTGGAGCTGCTAATGAACCAATGAAGTCATGCATCCCTATTTCCCTTAAATAGCAATTTTCCCTCCATATCAAGTTTCTACAACTATTTCTCTCTAGCTCTGTATTTCTGAATTGATCACTTTATTTTCTAACTATCAAAGTTTCTTCCTCCTTGAAATCCACATTAAGTGCTTTCATTTTGCAATTGTTAGGTTAATAAGTTTGTTTAGGTGTAATATGGAAAATAATCTGGTCTTGGTGAGATATCAATAGATCAATTAATTTCCTGGACTATAGTTTTGAACCTTCACTTCAAATGGTTTATCTGGGAATTGGCAGACCAGAGCATGGCAACCAAGATGGTATATATAATGTAGACAGAAGAATTCTGTTTTTTCAGGACCATCCCATTTCCTGTCATAAACTCAGCCAAAGAAAAGGTCTTTGACAGCTAATTACTATTTTATTTGATAACAGGAAACTTACCATAAATCTGGTTTTGTATCTGGAAGATTTCAAGATAACAGAAGGAAAAAGAAGCTGCTGCTACTGCTGCTTTAATGGCCCCTTTGGAACACATGGCATGCATGGCTTCATCCAAAAAATATAGCTGCCTTTTAATACAGTGTTGTATCATTTTATCAAAGCCACCTCAAGACTCTCAATGAAAGATGAGCAGTCTTTGCATTGCTACATGCCCGTGGTTAAGTAAAAAACAGATGGAGCCTACAACTTGTCTGAATAAACAGCAGCATTTCCAGATATAGAGTCCCATCAGGAAAGGATATTTTGTGCCAAGCATGGCATATTTTGGTAACTGTGGCTTACAGTATGTTATGAGACCTAGACAGAGAACACAGATGGAAGACATAGGGCAGCAACCTCCTTAGGGCCAATAGAAGATGCCAAGCTCCTGCAGACTCGAGGAGGACCTGAAACTAATCCAGAGTCTGATTGCAGAACCTTATGATCCAGCTTGAAGTGCTGTGTGTTATCTCACCCTTGCCCAGGCAAAATCATGGCAAAAGTCTCTTGTAGCATCTGAAGTGGGCTGGCTCTGTGTGTGCAAAAGGATCAGTGAAGTAGCATTTGTGCATTTTAAGCAAAGGCATCCACAGCACAGTAGATGGTCACCTGATCTGGGTGTGGTCTGGCCATACTTCTGTGAGGAAAGCAGCTTCTCCTCACAGAATCATGGAATCCAAATGTCCAACCAGACTTTAACTAGTGCCTGAGGCTGATTTTAGAAAAACAAATCGGGAAAGCAGTGACACTCAGAGTGGGACAGGAGTATCATCAGATTTTATCTTACACCAAGCAGGGGAAAAGAATAATGGCAAGAGTGCAATTCTAAGTACGTGGAATGGCAGTTACCATCCACATGATTGCTGTTTTATGCTTGCAAGGACAAGATTTGCACCTTGGTCTCCACCACAGCTCAGTTCAGCTAGTGATACTTTCACATCTGTATTCTGAAAAATTCAGATGATATCCCCCACCATGAGTTCCTCTGAGGAAATAAACAGGTTAAATTACAAAAATCAAATAGAATAATATTTAAATTAAAGAAGGGAAACACAATTTGAAGATGCATCCAGACAGCAAGAGGTTGGACTGATGTTCTGAACAAGCACCAGGCATCTGGAAGTCCCTGAAAACAGGACTGTGGCAGTGCCAGCACATTTGGGAAGTGAATGAGTGTTGCCATCACACTGAGGGTGCAGAGGAAAAAGAGACTCACAAAGAAGACAAACCACAAAACCTCCCTGTGAGTTAAAGTCATATCACATGTTAAGGCAGGGTGAGGGACAAACCATGAACATGAGATGACTGCAGTGCCCAGGCTGTCACTAAGAAGAAGAGGGAACTGAACACCTTCCACCTTTTCCCCCATCACCCTCTGGGGGCATCTGGTCACACTGACAGAAGGCCAGAAACAGCACCATGGCCTGGGCTGCTTCCAAGGGTTACGTTTTCTGCTTTCATTATTATGTAAGTCACAGAATCAGAGAAGATAAGGAATTAATGAGAATGTCTCAAACAGCAACAGCCAAATAGCTGTGGAACCAACCAAGGGTGTTGGTAGCAACACTGTGAGAAAGAACAGGATGTGGCTGGAGAAGGGATCATAGCAGGTAGGGGCAACACTTTTCTGGGATAAATGTCCTGGAGATTAACACAACACAGTACAGCACAAGGGCAGGGATGAGAAACAGGCAGGGACTATAGGGGGAATCAAGACCACCAAAGACCCCCAAAGCCCTCTGACCCATTTCCAGAAAAATCAAAAAGAACAGATTGTCAGTGCTTAATAATTTCCATAGGAAAAGAGAAACTTATCTCCAGGGCAGGGAAGGTCTATCAATAAAACAGTACCCCCATGAAGCCCAGCTGTGTGTGCCCCCCAGAGCCCTGGACACCTATCAGATGGATCACCAGGACTGGTGATGTTTCTCTTCCCTCCTCTCTTCCTTTTTCTCTCTCTCCCCTTCTTTAATTCAATCCATATCTCTCTCTCTTTTCTCTGTCACCCTATTCCTTTATCCAAAACCCACTGCTGTGTGCTTACACTAGGGGAACAGGGACTAACTTACACCAATTCCTATGCAAAGTGAGTAATTTACCAATGAAAGTTTGTCAACTTTCATGGACCCTTTGACTATTGTCATTGTTTTCCAACATGAACACCTAGGAATCTTGGGTGCTTCCCTTTTCTTAAAAGGTGGGACACAATGGAAGTCTCTTCTGCCTCTTGCAAAATCCCAGCCAATATTCCCATGACATTTCTCTGTAATAAACTGTGAAATTATTCACTCAAACATATATCCAAACAATCTTCAGTTCAGGGATCTGAAGGAAAATATAAAATTATACACAACACAGAGCAGATGCTGCTTTAAATCACATCCTCAAGGAACTGAAGTAGAGAATTCCCTGGGGAGACATTATCTTCCTAATCTGTTTTCTTCCTAAAGCTGGTATTAAGCTTTTAGCCATATCACAGAGTACCAGTGTCAAACAACTGCCTCTTAAAATCCCCCCAACAGATTTAATTATGTCTTTTGTCACTGTGCTTTAGAATGTGCAGAAAAGGTTCTCCATAGGAAATCTGAAGTCCTTTGCAGCAGTGACACCTGATGCCTAAGAAGAGGAGCAAGCAGCAGAATGCTCAGCACACACCTGTGAGCTTTTTTTTCTTCTGACTTGAAAAGCAAAAATCCACAAAACAATAACGCACACACATGCAAAAATAGACTAAAGCCTTTTAAATAAAACCAGTAAATTCAATATAACTGTAGCTGCAAGCTCTGCACAAGATCAAATGTACAGAAGACCATGGTTGGAAGGGAGTCTGTGCCCATGCACAGCAGGGAGGCAGCAAGCCAGACACAGGGTGGTCCATAAGCTGGAGAAATTATGAATTGCTGTAAGCACATATTAGAAGTTAAACTGAGATCAGCACAAACAACCTTGCCAATTTTATGGTGAGATCATTTAGCAGGAGCACAGTGATTAGCTAGAGGCCTGCTTTTCCCAGGCTTTGCTGAGCTTATCTGCCTAAATCCCTGGAACAAGCCCAGCCTATCTGAAGAAATGTACTAGCTCAACATGTGGAGCAGAGACATTATGTGCCAAAACATGTACACAATGACCCTTCCCAGTGATGATATCAAGGAGCATTAGGCCTAAAGCTATGAGGATGGAAAGGAACAGTGAAAAAATCTGTAATTTGTTAACTTTTCTCGATGGTAGTTGAGACACTGAAGTAGATTGGAGTACAGGTTTTGTAAGCACAAACTTAGAGAAAGACTGTAAATTTCAGATCCTCAATGTACTCATCACCAGATGTACCAGATCCAGGACATCCCTGTGCTGAGTTTTACATGATATGTTACAAGTGACAAGCCTGCACAAGTGGTTTGTAGTTTACCAAAACAGACAATGTTGGAAAGGAGCATCCTCTTTCTTTGAAATCTAGGAAAACAGATCTAGCGATATTCTTACCCAGCTCCTCAGCTCAGTTTCAGAGGTGGTCAGGTGTGAAATGCTGTACAGTACCTGGACTGAGAGATGCTAAAGGACATCAGAAGCCCACAGACTGAATGTCATCTAGAAAGAAACTTATCCCTTAATTCTGGCACCAATCTGAGACAGATGAGTTTTTCATAACAGACTTCAACCTATCTGGGGATCATGCTAGAAATCAACATCAGCACTGCATTTCCAAGAGAGCATCTAATAAGACATGTAAAAACATGATTTTTTTTTACATATTATTAATTTTCTTAATGCTGTCATAAACTTCTTGTAAGCTACAAGCCCAATCACAAACAAATCAACCTCCAATTTTTCTTTAAAAAAGGAAAAGAAAATCTGCTTTCAAGACAAGCCCATCAGGAAGGCAAAGTTTTGGGACACACAGTCATTGGAGGGCCAATTCATCTCATTAAAGGTAGAAAATGAACATTTTTTTCTCTGTGAATGTAGAAGTTACTCATTTCTTACACATCCAAGAGGATATATGACCAGCTTTCCCCCAGAAAAGGCAAGAATCCACTAGATAAGGTTGCTCAAAGCCCAATCCAGCCTGGCCTTGAACACTTCTAGAGACAGGGAATCCAAAACTTCTTTGGGCAACCATTGTCAGTGCCTTACCACCCTCACAGTAAGGGATTTCTTCTTAATATCTAATGTAAATATCTTCTCTGATGATTTAAAACTGTTCCCCCTCATCCTATCACTATTTGCCCATGAAAAAAGTCTCTGTCCCTCTTTTTTTATAAGCTGCTTTTATAAGTAATGGAAGACCACAATGACTCCACCTTGAAGCTTTCTCTTTTCCAGTCTGAACAACCCAAAATCTTCAGCTGGAGAGACAAAGCTGGAGACAGGAGGAGAAAGGGAGGAAATCAGTTTTGATTGGGACCTGGGGGTGCCCATGCCATAAGACATAGTTACAAATAAGACTACAAAAGATAAGTTATTTTTCTAATGTGGACTACAGAGCCACGTGGTTATTGCACATGGATGCATCTTGGTCACTTCTCATAGTCACTGCAAAGGAAAAATGACAGGCAGAACTGCATGACTAAAATATCAGCACCTTAAAAGGATATTTATGCTGACAGAAGTCAGATAATTTGCACAGAAAAATTAATTTGAGCTAGTCCATAATTAGATCCCCCTGGCAGACGAATACATGAGCATTTTGGCTCCAAAAATGTGCTGGAGCATGTCACCAGCTCGCTGTGCAGTGCTGTAGAAGATTTCAGGTTGGGTTATAAGCAGTAACCACACTTGTGAGATACTCAATAGATCACTGGGATCTTTAGCACTGGTGAAATTGTGTGTCAAAATCTCAGCTTCTCTGAGCACGAGATGTATTCACAGCTGCTGGGTGCAAACCCTGGGCCCCTCTGCTGAATTCAGAGGGGTTCATTGCACTGACCTCACAGGAGACCTGAAAACTTTACATAAAATGCCTGATTTTAATGCAGCCAAAGGTAGAGAACCTAAACTCTAGATTGGAAGTCTAGGGCATGACTTTGTTATTTGAACTCAGCTTTTAGCCCCTCTGTGTCTGCAGAACAGGAGTGGTAAGAATTATTTTGCTACAAGGAACAAACTCTGAAGGCTGTGAGCTGCCCAGACCATGGAGGAACATGCAGCTGCCTGGGGAAAGGCAATGAATGAGGGCGAGGGAGATCCCAAGAGTTCCCTTATGAAGTTATCAGTATGGATAGAGAGAGGCAGGAAACCCAGAGCTGCCACAAGGGCTGTAACCCCAGGGCTTTGCTGGTGCTGTGCCTGGGAAGAGCAAATTTCTACCCACTCACCCACAGAAAAATCCATACTCAGTTTTTAGCCTATGACCTTTACTGAATATGACTTTCAGATGTGTCTGGAAGAGTTCAAATATGGTGAAAGACCACAGCTGAGCACCTTCAACCAATCTACTTAAACAAAAAAAAGGGCTTCTTCATTTTGTTCACATAAGGGATTGTGGAGGGGAAATAATTACATCTTCTAAGTTTAATCCACAGTAATTGAAATTGAAATGATCTGGCAGCCAGCATATTCCTCAGGCTGGATGTGCCTGTAGCTCCTGCAGCAGAGAGGTTTCACTCAGGATGGCACAGCCAGATGCAGCCAGGTCCTCACCAATGGCTGTGAAACCAACAATGCCATCTATTAAATAAGGTGTGAAAGCACCAGTGCCATTTATTAAATAGTGTGCAGACCCAGAATGAAAACAGACACAGGCGAAGATTTTGTTCTGGTATGAAGGACTGAAACTCCCTTGGAATGTAATTTGTCCCAAGCTGAGGTCTGCTACAAACTTTCTCATCTCATGCACTGAAAATTCTCTTTACAGAATTCTGGTACATTGGTTTTCTGCTGGTGCTCTTGCCAGGGAATTTAATGATTTCAATTACTGTAGATTACTCTTAGAAGATGTAATTATTTCCCCTCCACAAAAACAACATGGCAAAGTGGGGATTGTGAAGGACTGAAGTGTTTTCCAACAGCAAGAAATCCTATTCTTTTTGAATGAAGCATTCAAAAATGCAGCAGGATGTGTAATGTGTGGGGATGTGCAAAAAGAAAAAGGAGGAGGGAAAAAGGATGCTCTGGGCAGACAAGGGAGGAAATTTTCTTTAAGGACAGAGACTGGTGATGCTGAAGCAACATAACTGCAGGATCTGAAGGGTTAAACTGTGTGTTTACAGAGCCATCCAGTAGGAAACACAGCTGTATCAACAGGAAACTGGAATCTGGAGTCAGAAGTGCATTTTTAAACTTGTCCTTTTCTTTCCCAAACCTACCAAGGAGATTAGCAGTGGAGATTTAACACAAAAAAGAAAGATCTCAAGTGTGCAAAGTCTGGAACAACAAAGGACAGAGAGGGGAGAGGGCAGGTTTCTGTGTGCTGGCACAGCACTTAACAGCAGTAGCATCCACTTTCCAGCCCACCATGAAGACATAAAGCCTGTTCAAGGCTCAGGGAAGTCTCACATGATGAATTTACTGACATGAGGGTGACTGACAGGCCCTTAGGTCGAGCTGAGCCAGAAGCAGCTGAAGTGCTGTGGACCAGACCTCTGTGAGTGTCCATCTCTCCACATTTTGTCTGGTCTCCAGGCCACTCTTCTCCTCTCTCCCCTACTCTCCATGGTTGAATAGCCTTAAGAAGTTATAGTTTCAATTTCCTGTTTCTCAATTCCTTCAGGCAAGCTCCCAGCCTTAGAGGAGTGCCCAAATCTCATTGGTTTCAATACAAAATTCAGACATGAAGTAGAGAAAAATAAAGAGATGTTAGAACATTGGTGTGGATCTGTCTCAGGTTCCTGACCATACACAGAGCACCCATTAGCTTTCCAAGAAAACAGCTGAATTCAGCATTTTGTCACACTAAAGGACTTTTCTTCCTCTTCCCCCACGCCCTGATTGTGATACAGTTCATCAGAACTCTACAAAAATGGCAGGAAGTGGACTTGCATATTTATCAGAAGCTGAGTGAAAAAAATTGTGAATTTTGTTACACAGCACTTGGAGTGTCCTTCCTACTCAGTCTCTTTTATTAGAAAAAACAAACCACAGATACACAAGCAAGACAACCTGTTACAAAGAGGCTGATGCAAAATGAGAGGGGACAACATTTTGTTTTTCCAAATACACCCATTTTGTAAGCCAAGAACTAATAATTTCAAATCTTGTACAAACTGCATGGTGGTTAAGGGGAGTTTAAAGCTGACCCTCAGGGAGCAGGGTCTCACCCCTCATGCTCACAGAGCCCACAACCATTAACACACCCAGGTAAGACAAGAAAAAAATTACTGCCTGCTTGATAGTGGCTGTGGAGAGAGGATGTCTGGGTTTCACATTCACTCTGCTACATTTTTCCCTTATTTTCAATCTTTAGGAGGAATTTAGATCCATATCCTGTTTGCTTGGGGATTTTATTTCAGGTAATTACTCAGCTCAGGGTAAATGTTGCTCTATCATTTCATACCATGGATTTTAGTAGCACCAAATAAACCACACAGATTGACCAAAAAAAAGAGCAAAAACTGTAGGGAACATGCATCACTTACATTTTAATAGCATCTATAGGAAATAAGATGATCACAAAATACTATGAGATTAAAAAAATACCAAAAAGCACTGGGGTTTCCACAGGCAGAGACTGAAAATCCAGGGCAACTGCCAGGAGGCAGCAGGTATGTTCAGAACATTAAGATCATTTGGAATGACTGCTATTCAAATATCTGAGAAAGATTTATTCAACGTTCGTGAGAAGGAAATAAAAGCATGGTTTTGTTCCAAAACAGTGTTTCCTAAGCACTGAACTGGGGTTCATGAGGAAGTTCCCATCAACAGATGTTCTGAGATGGTCTCTGCCGCTCACGTTGAAGGGAAATCTCTTTTTAATAGTTTGGCTACTTGATAGCATTCTTTAAAGAAAACCTTGAATTCAGATTCAGAACTTTCACCTTGATGTTCTTTCAGATTTGTAAAGTTTCCCTTACTTTGTCATGGGCAATTTCTCCACATCTGGTCCGTGTTGGTTTGGATTTCCATGGAGCTCACATTTAAAATTCTACAGACCTGGCAGCACGGGAAAGTTCCTTCTCTTGGCTGCTAGCTCATGGCTAGGAGAAGAATTCTTTCCCTTTCTGAAAATCAGCAGCACTTGGCTGAGAGTATTTGGTGTGTAAGGCGTGGATAAGGCTGGTTAAGCCCTCGTGTCAGCTCACAGGGCCACTGCATTGTGACAGCTCTGAACCAGGGGTTTGCTCCCACCCTGGAGCCCAAGGTGTGGGTCAAGGTGAGGCCACCTGGGGCTGTGTGTGCCCAGGCCCTGAGGTCACTGACTGGGGTTTTTCTGCCTCCTCAGCCCCGGGCTGTGGCCCTGGGAGGTGAAGAGTCCTTGGTGCTGGCAGAACAACACCACAGGGCTCTCTCAGCCACGTTTAGGCTGCCCAGAGCCGCAGCTGAGCAAAGCATCAGGGATGAGAAGCCAGCAGGGAGACAGAGCCAAAGGGAGCTTGGAGAGATCATCCAGATGAGTCTCCCATGCGAGGCCTGGGAGATGGGCTGATCCAAACAGTTTTTCTAAGGCGTATTTTTTTTATTTTTAGTGAGAACTGCTGTGGAGGAGCAGTCAGTAGAGTGATGGCTACAGGCAGCATCTTGTCCCTTGTGCTGTGAAAGAGAAGGAAGGGGGATGATGAGTCCCTGAACAGGGAGAACAGGCTGTTCCTGGAGATCTGGCCTGGAAACAGCAAAAAAAAAGCAAATTTGTGCAGTGGGAATGAAGGTGCTTAGAAGAGGTTAGAGCCAGCTCTTGAGCCAGCCTGGGCTTTGCACTACAGACTTTATTCCAGACATGCTTGAAGCTCAGATCCTCTTTTAATACACAACAGAAAGCCCCAAAAAGCAGCTGTACATTCCCTACCACCCCTAACAGAAGCTGACACATTGCCATGGGGAAGAAAGAACATAGAGAGAGGCCTTGACTTTTACAAGACTTTGGGGGCAAAACCATCACTTTTGAATTAAATACAGTGGAAACTGCAAGTAAGGAAAAGAGAACACTTCCTGGCACAAATTCATTAAGGAAAAAAGAAAAGGAGTGAAATTATAAGTATAGAAAAATGATTAATTGAACTGGAGAATTAATCCCCTGGCTCCCAAGGTCAGTGGAAACAGAACTGAAATTCAGGGCTTTGGAAAAAAGAGAATGAACCTAAAAAACTGATGCAAGAATTAAATATGAAGGCTGGTATACTTAAAGGCATCAGCTCTCCAGCTGGGAATTCACACATGTCACATGCACAAGCAAGAAGAGCATGTCACAATCTGTTTCTAGGAGGGATTACTCATGGTGGAAAGAAGCAACTTTCATGGGGGTGATATTATGAAATAATCCTGTTTTAACCTGGGGCCCCAGAAGTGAGGTGACTGTCCCAAAGGCAGACAGGATGTCTGTGGCAGAGCCAGAAATAGCACTTAGATTTCTTGCTCCTACACTGTAACCATACCATGCTCCCTCCTCCTACACACAGCTAATAAACTAAGTCACTGAGTTCTTACTGGATGCAAAAGAGAAATCATCCCACTGAGCTGCTGCTCAGGTGCTGTCAGCTCAGCAAAGCCACTTTCTCAGTGTTTGTCTTTCAACCCTCACATGCACCTGATGCCTGCAAAAGGGCAGAACTCTTTCACCTCTCCAACACCTTCAGATCCCTCACATCAGTGGTGAACAGCAGTTTATGGCTTGATGGATCTGTGCAAAGAGATGAAATGGGTCTTTCACACATGGTTCCCTCTTGCTTGCAGGCAGCTGTGATACTGCCGGGGCCCAGGGCTAAACCAAGCAGGTGACAGAATTCCTGTTGGTGATCCAGAGACCTTCTGACACTATGAATGGCATAACAGAACAAAGCAAAGTAAAGCAAAAAAAAAAAAAAAAAAAAAAAAA
>VZTZ01042533.1:328497-356426 GCA_013400955.1 Drymodes brunneopygia
TGATACAATAAAAAAAAAAAAAAAAAAAAAAAAAAAAAAAAAAAAAAAAAAAAAAAAAAAAAAAAAAAAAAAAAAAAAAAAAAAAATTAATACAACTTTGCTCAGGTCAGGGTATTGCTGCCACTTCCCCATCCCAGACATTGCCAGCCTGGAAAGTGGAAATATCTCAGCCTTTAAACAGTTAACGCTGCTGCTCCCATCCATAGAGGAGGACACCAGCTGGTGGTTTGTGCCTCGGAGGATAAAGATGAATTGTTAATTCCGTGGTTCCTGACATCCTGGTGTCCCAGAGCCCCGACACGCGAGGGCAGTGTTGGAGCACGAATGATGCTCCCCAGCAGCCCTGCAGAGCCCGGCTTCTCCCGAGCATCCCCCCGGGCCAAGGCTGCTCCGCACACACCATTTGTACCACAAAAACCACATTTGAGAGGCGTGTGGGGAGGGGGCGGGAGGTGCTAAGCCAGAATATTTATATCCTCTCAGCTCCCACTGCAGAGGCAGTTTTTCTAAGGAAATTTCCCTTGTATGTTAGAGGGTGAACAATGAAACCACCATCAACCCCTTTATAGTCATAGTCACGTGGGAATGAAATAAATCCAATTATTTAATAATTGCTCTATAAAATGTTACAGTTATCGAGGATGCAGAGGTTTTAAATGAATCTCAGTTTTGCTGCTGTAGTATCCATTTACTCCTCTAATCAAATATTTCAGCTTCCTAGATGATACTCTGGCAAGCATTTTAATACAGCTGGGACAGGGAGAAACAGTGAAAAACATGGCACAGACATCTCAAGTGCAAGCAGACTGTCTGTATCATACGTATGGAAAAATTGACACAAACCAAAAACATACAAAGTGGGGAGTTAGTATATGCATATATGTATTATATATATACACACACATATGTAAACCACACAGAATTAAGCATGTAATCTTTAAAAAGCAGAAAAATCTTATTTGAGCCTGAAACTAGGCATGTAATGCATTGTTCCACCACAAACCCAGGAGCTCACCCACACCCAGCAGCTTTGGTGGGCAAGGAATTCACCAGCCTTCACGAGCAGGATCACGTGGCGTGGTCCCTGTGGGGAACCCCAGTGCACTGAGCAAAATTAGCACAGGTTTTGATGCAAAATCTGGAAATATAAGTCAAGCAACCTCCAGAATTCCACTACCTATGACCCCTTAGTCAGGTTCACAGACTGCTGTGCCTCATAGAAATGTTTGAATAAATGTAATTTTAAAAATGTACCCTTGGGACTCTACTAGAACAGTGAAAATTAGTAGTGAACAGCCTCCATAAATGAACTGCAGTGTTAAATAGCAGAGATGTCATCTTATATTTAACTACTAGGGTCAAATGTGGAAATAAAACTCACAGAGAGAAGTCAAATTAATTTTCCCTCATTCTCTTACAACAATGTTTATCAGCCCACACACAGATGCTGTGTGTATGATCCAGTCCTGTAAGTCCAAGATCCAGCAGGAAATATTGCCAGCTGTACTTATCAATAAATCACCAGCTGAATGGCTGAATTAGTTAATGAAAATGGGATATTTTCCTAATTATTGTTTTCCAGCCTTTTTTTCCCCCTCATTAAAATGTAACCAAAGATTTTTATAGTGTAATCCACTTGCAGATTCTTAGCACTGGCTGCAGTTTTTGTGGTTTGGTCCTTCCTTGCTAAACAGCTAAAATGACCCAGCTGTTACTCTAAACCCAGGGAACTTGCAGCCTGGGGGCAGCCAGGAACATGTGCCAGCCATTCAGAGGAGAACTTAATTCTCCCCGTATGGATTTCAATGCCTTTGCCTCCTTATCAGCCCAGAGACAGAGAGCTCTCTTTGTCACAGCTGATACAAGTTGGTGACCATGAATGTGAGCTCTAGCCTGCTTGTTCATCACATACACCCAGCAATATACTGGTGGACTTGAAAAAACCAGAAAGGAGGATTTGCAAGTCCAAAAACCTCAGATACAGAGTGACCTCATGTACCCACAGCTATGAGAATGCCCAGGACACGTCAGGCATGGCAGTGATAATGACACAGGGGTGTAGAGCACAGCCAGGAGATGCTATAGGATAGTCATGGCACTTTCTGGGGGAGTTCCCAATCTCTCTGCAGAGCCCTGGTGTGTTATTGCTCACCCAGTGCAAGAAGGCTGATCCCTACATGGATAAAACAAGTTCATCGGAGTCATTGCTTTGGCTGATTAATGTTGTCTCCAAAAGGTATCAAACTGTTTCAGCAAAACCATGCTGCATTTTTTTCCTCTATATTCTTCTTTTCAAGGGCTGAGGATATGTGTGTGGAGAAAAGGAAATTTCAGCAAGAGAAAAAAACACACTCCCCGCCCCACCATCACTTGTTACTCAAAAAGCTTCCATAAGAAAGCAGCCAAAAGAAAAGCAGGATGGTAGTTTGGAAACTGGTAGAGCATGGAAGGAATCAAATTTTTAAGCTACCCAGAAATTAAAGTCTGAGTTGTATTTACAAATTCTACAAAAGGGAAAGCGCAACAGTTCATAAGCAGCTATAAAATATTGCTATTTTCAAATGAAAATAAAGAAGAAATGTTTAATAATGATAGTCTGTGAGTCATTCAGAGCAATTTTGGTCAAAACTGTGAAGCCTGTGTGGGCTGCACTGTTCCTGGTGGCATATAGCTAATTTTCTCTCAGGTATTGCACAGAATTACAAAGTTGGTTGCTATTCCTGACTTTACTGTGTTCTTTTCCTTGTGTACTGCAGGGTTGCAAGGGGAAATGGTTTTAAACTGAAGGAGGTCAGTTTGGATTAGACATAAGGAAGGTTTTTGGAAGGGTGGTGGAACACTGGTGTTGGTTGCCCAGAAAAGTGATGGAAGTTCCATCCCTGAAAACACTGAAGGTCAGGCTGGATGGCTCTGAGCAACCTGGTTGAGCTGAAGATGCCCCTGCTTATTGCAAGGGCTTGGACAGGATGACCTTTAAAAGTCCTTTCCAACCCAAACCAATCTATAATTCTATGACTACACATGATATTTACATATTTCTGAATCTAATGTAAATACTAACTCTGTCAAGCCACACAGTTGAATGCTGGAGATGTAATAATAAAACCAATCCATTGTATCCACCTGGAATTCTTTCACTGGAGATTATTTCAATATGTTTGGAAGGGAAAGGGCAAGTTTACTTGAAGGTGAGGAGGAGGAGTTTGTTTCAGCTCTAAGCAAAAGGTATAAAAGCAGCCAAACACTACAGGTATTATAAGTTCTGTACATCTGAGTGTCAATGAAATGCTGGACCAAGGGATCTTGCTGTGCTATCCCATCACCAAGCATGAGACATTTTTTCCATGAAATCCTGTGAATTTGCAAGGTAAGCTCATGGGATAAGGTCCTTTTGCAGTGCTGAAATTGCTCCCTGACAGCAAGAACTTAACTGTGCAGATGTCCAGCAAGATCAGGATCCAGGTGACTCAATACCCTCCATGGATGAGCACACAATTATTTCTGCAAATACCTCTCAGGTTTCCTTTTGGACTCATTGCACACCAGCCTGGATTTCATGAAACTTGGCCTTCCAACTTGCTCATCTCTCCTTTGCTTTATAGGTTAAGTGGAATGACAGACTCAGACTAATAAAACAGAAGAACAACGTGGGAGCTATTGAGAAAGAGAAGAGGAACTGAGATGACCACACAGTCCTGGAATGCATTACCAACCCAAGTATTAGAAATTCATTTTTCAAGTTGTGCTGCAAAGCTCAGCTTAAGTGTTATCTTCTTCCACAGCTGTTTCAGCCTAAAGGCTCTCCTTTCCTTCCCCAACCACAAGAATATTTGCTTGTGGGCCAGAGCCAGTGGTTGGCACTCATAGAGGTAAAAATGCCTTTTTTTCCCTTTTATTTTCCCACACCTAGTCCAGATGCAAGGATTACAAAGTCCAGCATCAGTCTATGAGAAGATACAAGGGATTAAAAGGACTCCAGAAGCTTCACCCAGGATGCCAGAACACACAGAAGGTTTCAGTAGGCGTGCAATAAATAACAAAGCACCAGCAGAGGTACTTCCCAAAGCTGGGAGACCACCAGGCTGCAGGAGAACCCGTGATCCTTACCCACAGCTAGGAAACTCAGAGCAGCACTGGACAATACCTGCACAGAGCTGCTGAAGCAGCAGTCAGTGTCCCTTGACCCTGCTACACATCTGTAAAAATCAGATCTGTGATCTCCTGCCAACCTGCAGCAGTGGGAAGCCAAAGACAACTCACCTCAGGATGCAGCAAACCCTGGGTGGCACAACATGTGGAGGGGGAATGATGGGGAAATTGTCTGCTGTAAGACCAGCCCAAGAAACTGGGTCCACATTCTTGGTTGACATCAGAACACAGAAAGGAAACAAATGGGTAGAATTTCTTTGGGCCTATCAGCTACCAGTCAATGTTTCAACTCATCAGAAGGCAAAAATTTTGCTTTTATGATAAGGACCATAAAAATGAGGATGCTTGTGCTGTGTTATAAGAAAGCAAAGGAGAAAGCAGGAGGAACAACCTAATCCAGGGTGCCTACCCAAACCTCCTACTGACAAATCTGAAAGACTGAGGAAACCTCTCCCTGCTTTCTGGCCCACACCATGAGACACTGTCAGGTTCAATATTTAAATGTATCTTCAGCTGAAGCTGTGGGTGTCCAGCTTTTGCCAGGCCACAGCTGCCAAGGTTCACATACATGATATTATTTCCTGAGTTTATAAACAGCTTCAATTCCACTCATGCATGAGAGCCAGGGCTGTCCAGACAGGAATGCTCAAGACCCCTCTGGGACACTGAGACATCCAAAAACAGCAGTTCTCAGTAAGCTGAGCCCTGGCAAGAGGCTAAAGCAATTCTTAACATCCCAACATGGGTGACCAGAGCTTCTGAAGAAAGAAGACAAATGTCCCATGTGGATATTTTTGACCATAGCACCTGGGGAAGGCAAGAGAAACTAAACATGCATGAGTCTTTGAAAGGACAGACACCAGTACCATCCTATAAGTCTCCTGCTTTTGCTAAAATCCACAGCTATCTCTTTAATTAATGCCTTCTCCTGGAGAAGCCTCACCTGAGGGCAGGACTGCTGCAGTGTGGAATGGAGACAGGACCTGCCCCAGGGGACAGAAACAGGCAGTGGCACAACTGTGAGGAGGGTGAGGAAGCCAATCCCTGTCCACAGCTCCGTTGTGGTCAATGCTGGAAAAGAAATTGCTTCACACTACCAAAGCACATTCAGACATTCATAGGAGAAAATATGAAGAAAATGCATCAGGTCCTGCTTCTCTCAGCAGAAACCCTGTGTGTGTGTGTGTGTGTGTGTGTGTGCTTAGGAAGCATCTTCATCAGAAACAGACTTGGGTGTGGGCCTCTGATCCGTGTGAAGAACATTCAGAGCTACCTTCAGGATGCTGCCTTAGCAATGACTTCATTCTGCAAGTGGATGTGCGAGCTGGGGGCTGCCAAATGAAGGATCAGCTTTGGGAAGGCCCTGTGCACGATGCAGCTGTACCCATGGGAGTTCTGTCTGCCAGCTTCAAGCCTCAAGATGCTGAATTTCATAGCTGAATCTTCAGCTGCTACAACCAGAGGAATTTTAATTGACATCTACAGCTCATGGAAGTGTAGGATGAGAGCCCTTCTACAGAGAAGTGTATCCAGTCCATCTCTGGTAACCAGATGTTGCCAAGCAAGAGGGAATGGTGGGAAGATTAGAGGGACAAAGCACAGCAACTTTAAATCTGTGCTGCCTGAGATAATCTGTGCATCATTAGCCATGGTGCAAACCTGGAGCTTTCTGGTAAGAAGCACTTAACAAGTAAACCTCAGATCAGCCTCCCTCGAGAGCCATGGGATTTTGTTTGTGTTTGGTCAGAATGTGTTTTTTCCTGGAAGAGTCCAAAGAAATTTAATAATTTTTTTCCTGCTACCAAATCCAAGTATTTAAAAGATTAAATTCCTGGCTTTATAGCTGTACAGATAAATCTCATAAAAGAAGCAAAAAGAACACACTGTGGTTCTTAACACACAGCCTGAGGCAGCCCTGAGCCTGGGTCATTAGCAGTTGCTATGTAGTGAAATAGGTGCCCACAAAGGAGATGGTGCCAAATAAAAACATCTTTGAGCATCTCTCTCATCCACCAAAGCCAAAAGTTTTGTGTTTGTGTACCATGACTGCCATCACATCAAATGAATCAATAACTGCCTACTAATTGATGTGATGAACAACAACTTGATCCTTTGCTTTCTTTCTCTATTTGAGAAGTCTGTAGGCTTTCATTCTCCCTAATATTTTTTTTATTTTAGATTTTCAGATTCACACACCTCCCATTCCTCCACGTCAAAAGTTTTAGAAACCTCCAATGTTGTTTTTCCTACATAACCCTCTTTACTAATTTTCTACAAAGTGCAGAATAGTTTCTTTAATCCCCACCCTGGTTTAGGACATTTTGTCCTTTCTGTACAAGTGGTCTCACACTTCTGAGTCATCAGGACTAGAGACTGAAGATGCTGGCTCTGACTCCTCAATGTGCAACACTTAAAGGAGCCAATGCACCCAGTTTTAAAGTCCTTGCTGCAAAAATGACTCAGGCACTGAGGAATCTCAGCCTGGTTGAAGGGACTTAGGCTCCCATGGTCTCTGTCTTTATATCTACATTAAAAAAAAAAAGAAGTATTTCAAGAAAGTTTTCAAAACTTATGCTTGAAATTCCAGATATGCTCAGTTATTTTTTTTCTTCCCAAGCTCATCACCTATGCAGTTTTGCCCTAATAAAAACTGCTGCTGATAAAACTCTTTAAGAGCTCAATAACTGCTTGTAGTTTCCAACAGTACAAGGAGGATGCAGAACCTGAGAGCTGCCTTCTGAAATGCCTTTGAGACCTGCCTGACCTTCCCATATTCTCTCCTCTGCCTTTCTCCCTGGAACAATATTATATCTCACCCAGAGAGTCAGCCCTCTCCTTTCCCAGTGGAACATCTTTTTGTGTCCATAGTTCTTCCCATATATGAAGAGTGAGCAGTCTCCAGGGAGAGACAGGGCTTTGCACAATGTGCAAAGTGACCTGCCTGGTGCTACCACTCCATCACACCATCCATGAATGTCTCTGCAGAGCAGGAAAGGTCTTTATTACTGTTGTGATTACACCAGCAAAGACAAAAACTATGGATGATGAGGTGAGGCAGTGTCAGAGTTTTACCAGGACTCATCTATTGTGACTCTCATGACTTAACTAAAATATCTCATGAGCAGGGTGGCCATGCCAGCTAAATATTCACAATATCCCACAATAATTGCAGTGTTCCTTGTTTCTTCACACATCACCCTTAATCAGACCAAACTAAGCCTTCTCTGCTCCCAAAAGTCCTTGAAGTACTACATGGGTTAATACTCCCTCCCAGATGCTCTCCCCACCTTCTCTGACTGATCCACACTCTGCACTCTTTCCATCCCTGTTTCCCCACTCCCTTGTATATGACAAAGAGAGACCTGCTTTTCACCAGCCTACCAATCCCCATCCCCATCCCATCCCAGTTCAGGCATGGAGAGTGTCCACATAAAGCCAATTCATTACTGGGGAGAAATTATCCCTGCTCAGTGGTTACTAAGCACAGCCTCCCAAGGTCCAGCCTCATGGGTGTGTTCAGGAGGTGACAAGTGTCTCTGAATGCCCCAGGGAGCAACTTCATGGCCCTGTTCAATGGAGAGCCTGAGATGGAACTGTTGAGACCCTGGAGGCTTTTTAGGTTATTTTTATACTGTTTTGAACTCTTTTTAGATACTCTTTAGACCAGTCATGCTGCTAGCAGTATCTGGATTGCACTCACTTGCCTGTCCCCTCAGCAAGCACATGTGCCTGCATGCACTCACACACTCACACGTACTTTCATGCCACAGCAGGTTTTTTACAAAAATCTTTGGTACCAAGGGAACCCAGGACAACCACTGCACAATTTACAAGGCTCACACAGATCTCCTCCAGTGACACTATTTGGGGGGCAGGGGCCAGCTCCCTTTGATATTTTCCTCGTGGAGCAAAAATCAGCTGTGGTAAGAACCAACTTCCCCCAGGAGCGCAAGAGGTGCGGTTTGTTGGTTGTCAGTTTTGTGTCGTGTTTTATCTTCCAGAAGAGGGTCTGTTATCAGGCTATCTCGGCATCCACGCAGGACTTATCTCCGTGCCATCTGCTGTCACACAGGTGTGCCTGGTGTGCCGCACCACCAGTGCCGCTTTCCTGCTTGAAAGTGCCGCTGTATCTCACAACACACGAGCCCGCTCCCGATGCCGGCAGCCCTGCCATGCAAAATCGCCAGCGCAGAGCGGCTGATGTCACCCCGCTCCGAGCACGGGGATGCTCAGACACAGACACAGCTTACACGTGTCTGGCTCAAGGAACACCCCGCCTCAGGCTGGGTAGCCCAAACACGTCCCTAAAATCCCCCTCACTCCCAGGGTCCCCACGGCTCCCTGAACTCCGTGTCCAGCTCTGGCTCCGGGGACAGGGCCAGGGGACCGCTCCCCCTCCGGGGCTGGGCGCTGCTGCTCCCGCCGGAGCCGCACCGCTTCCCACGGCCGCTCTCAGTCCAGCCCTCTCTCCCGGGAATGCCACTCGAGCTGCGGGCACGCACCGGGAAAAGCAAAGCAAGCCTCCGGCCCCTTTGGGAAATAGGCGGCTTCCCCGGACCGGTTTCTCCAAAGAGGCGGGGGAGGAGGAAAGCGGCTGCTGCTGCGTGGAGCGGCAGCTCCAAGAGATCGGGAGGGGATCAAACCCTCCTCCCTCGCCGGCCCCGAGGCAGCGGCGGGAGCGGCTCCACCTGCGGGAGCGGCTGGCGGCACCTCCGGGACCCGATCCCGCTCCCGGTCCCGGTTCCGTCACGGCTTCGCCCCTCCCCGGTACCGGCACCGGGGCTGCTCGGTCCCGGCACCCCTGGGCACCGCCGCCCGTCGGGAACCTGCCCTTTCCCCTCCAACCCGGTCCCCTCACAGCCTCAGCCGTCCTGCTTCAGGCAGCAGTGGGAGATCTCCTCATCCTTCTTTCGCTCCACGGTACAAACAGTAACAGCAACAAGAAAAAAACAATACAGTTTTCTGTGCTGATCCACCTGGATGCTGAGCAGAGCTCAACTCTGAGACACTTCTGCATCCTTTTTCTCCTCCTTTCCTTTCCTTTCCTTTCCTTTCCTTTCCTTTCCTTTCCTTTCCTTTCCTTTCCTTTCCTTTCCTTTCCTTTCCTTTCCTTTCCTTTCCTTTCCTTTCCTTTCCTTTCCTTTCCTTTCCTTTTCCCCCCAGCTCACCTTTCCCTTCCTGCTCTCACACCTTCCTCCTCCCCGAATCTTTCCAGTGCCCACCTTCCCACATTCACGGCTCTCGGCTCTCCCAGCCCACCTTGAATTAAACCCAAGTGTGTTTGCAGTAGACAGGTCTCCCCGGCAGTTTCCAAACTCACCTGCAAAATGCTGCTTGCTGCTAGAATCCAGGGCAAAAGCCACCTCATCCCTGGAAGCCGGGATTAAATACATTTGATTGAACCCAGATTTGGAGCCGTTTTGAACAAAAACACCACTTTGGGGAATGCAGAGCAATCCTGAACTGGCAACCTAGCCTAGGCACTCTGCCTTTTTCTCTTGGCTCTTTGGGGATTTTATTAAAGACAGATCTGACGTCACGGTGAAGGACAAGCCCTGCATTTTTCCTCTGGAGAAACTTTTCCTGCCTTCACTTCATTTTTGTGTGTGGTGTTGTCCCACCTCCTGCATTTCAGTGCATCGCCGTGAGCCAAAGGGCTCTTAAAGGGAAAGCTGCAGCGCCGGGGTCCCGCACGCTGCGATTTTAGCACAGCTCCGAAAGGCTCAGAGCTCACCCCTCGTGTTGTTGGTGGCGTTCAGATTCTTGCAATGTAGCCAGTACAGCAAGAAACGTTTGATCTAGCTTCACTGCTTACAATCAGTGACATGACACCCATGTAATTATTCACAGATGTTTGATTTATTTGATTTTTTAAAAAGAGTGACTTCATTTGAAGAGCAAAAGGACATTTGTCCTGCACACCCGTGGGAAGCAGTCTGACGGCTCCTTTGGGACTCCCCTCTCTACAGAGCAACCCTAGATCACAGGATCCCCTGCCATGCCACACATCCCTTCCATGATTTCATTGTTTAGGAATGTGCATCAGCCCTGGGCCCAGTTACACTTCTATCCTGTGCCAGCAGTGGGCATGACAAATGTTGTCCAGGTACATGGCAGTGCAAACTCCACCCTAAACTCAAACCTCACCCCAAACTCTCTGATCACCTGTATCCCTGCCAATGTATGCCCTGATTTTAGCTGAGGCGTTTCTGATGCATTATTTTCCTTTTACCTGTGCCCAGGTATAGTATTCTTCCCAACTATTCTAAATCTGAATTTGAAAGAATTTAAAGTCTCTTTCAACCTTAAACTGAAATAGAATATTATAAAGAAAATGAGTACTTGCAAAGGCAAGAAAAATCATGTTAAACAGCTTCACAAGTCTTAAACACCAGAAAGAGTTGGTTCATGGGCTAAAATAAGTGTAAGGTAAATTTAAAAGTAGGCAAACCTTTCTGCTTGATGTGTCAGGGTGGGCAGTGATGGGTGGGTGAATCACTCTGATGGCCAAACTAGAACTGAGATGTTTCCTTAACTTCTGCTCAGCTTTGGTTCCCTCCTGGGACTCAGGTGTGCCAGGTTGGGTTGGGATGAGCCCCTCCCAGCCCCTCACCCTAAGCAGCCATCCAGCATAAGAAGGACACAGAGCTGTTGGAGGGATTGGGCACCTCTTCTGTGAGGAAGGGCTGAGAGAGTTGGAGTTGTTGTTGTTCAGCCTGGAGAAGGCACCAAGAAGACCCTATAGCACCTTCCAGTACCTAAAGGGGATCCAAGAGACATGGGGAGAGTCCTTTGGCCTTCACGCAGTGCTTGGATAAGGAGGAATGGCTTTTATGCTGAAAAAAAGGGTAGATTTACATTAGATATTAGGAAGAAATTCTTCCCTGTGAGGATCATGAGAGACTGGAACAAGTTGTCCTGAGGAACTGTGAACTCCTTGTCCCTGGAAGTGTTCAAGACCAGGGGCTCCAACCTTGGATGGGGCTCTGAGCACCCTGGTCTAGTGGAAGATGTCCCTGCCCACAGAAGGAGGGTTGGAATGAGCTGATCTTTAAAGTCCCTTGCTACCCAAACTATTCTATGATTCTATCCCAGCCCTCCTGGGGTTCTGGTGCTGTGTGGGGTTTGCTCCCCAGACTTGGCACAGCTGAATGCTCAAGGCTGGGGCTCACAACAAATGGGTGGGTGAGGAATCTGTGCTCCAGTAGCTTCTGGTCACACAGCAACTTCTACCCCTTCATGCTCTGTGACAAGACATGGGCAGTTTAATGGTTTCACACCAGCTGGACCAGGGAGCTCTGAAAGATCAGCTTGTTTGTGTGACAGTCTGGACAGACAGCTGCTCTGGGAGATGATTCAAACAGAATTAAATGCAAACTGAAGGAAGTTCCACAAGCTGTCTTCCTCCTCTGGCACCTTCACCCCCTACCCCTTCCCAGGACTCACAACCCTGAAGACCAGGCTCAGGATTGTGTTTTCTGTCAGGTTCCTCCAGGACTGTGTCTATTCTTCCTCCTCTATATCCTTCCCTCTTTTTCCTCACTTCCTCCTCTGTTCATTTATTCCACCTCTTTCTATTTCACTGTCTCTCTCACCTCCTGCTGTCACCAGCACATCCTTCCTCTTACATTGTAGATATTCAGCCACAGGGATTCTCTTTCTCTGCTGGGGAATGTAGAACAAACCCTGCTCTCTTGGTGTCACCCAGGTGGTGTTCACCTGCATGTGGATGCCACTGAGTGCCAGACATTGGGGTACAAACCTCTAATACTTTATGAAGTGAAAGAAGCATTTTGAGAGTTCAAGTCCCCTGACCTAGGTAAAATGGCTTTAAAAAAAAAAAGTGAAACTATTTGGGTTAGCCCAGGGTAAAAGGCTCAGATGTAAATCTGATAGCTAATATTTCATACAAATTGTGATTGTTGGCCTGGAGATGAAGGAGTCATGATAGCAGGTCTAGCAAAAATAACTTTCCAAATGAAGGAGGAACAAGAGTTCAAAGCTCCTGTGGTATCAGACTATAACATCAAGGGAAAGAGCACTTCAGAAATGACATAAAAATGGCATTGTGTTCATTTGGGTTTTTTCCCAAAAAACATTTGGTTATCTCAAGTTCTTTGATTATTTCCTCAGCATATTTCTTTTCCTCAGTGAATTCCTTAGCAAATGCTGTGGTCAAGTGTGTCAGCAAGGGTGAAGTCAGTGAGATGTGGAGATCTGGCTGAAGCTCCACAGCCCACCTCAGCTGGCTTGTGGGAGTTTGTCATGTGGTGATCATAAACCAGACACTGTCTTAGCTTGGATGAGACAGAGCTCAAGGACTGAGCCTGCAGCCCCAGGGCAGGGGTGCTGAGACATCCATCTGCCTGAGCAGCCTTCCTGAGAGTGATTCCTGTGTGGATGTGGCACCCTGGGGCACTTAGAGGTGTGCCTGGCTGTAAGGTTATTTCATTAAATCACAAATGACAGGGATACTTCAGCTCCTGTTAAATTCAGTGATGGCAGCAGCTCAAACCTGGGCTTCTCTGAGCTCTCAGGTCCTTCTAAGGATGACAATGCTAAGAGAGATCACTGCAATCCTGTATCACCCTGGCTTGATCCTGGTGAGTCTTTTACTAACCCCAACAAATGGAGGCTCTAAAGACTTCTCTGTCTAATTCAAAGAATTCAATTTAAGATCTTCAATTGATGGAAAATCCACTTCATTTTTTGATGAGTTCATTTACATCCACTATTAAACATTTGTGCCATATTTCAGTCTGAGTTTGCTGGTTTCATCTCTCTGCCAATGTCTGCTTGGCTGATGAGAATTCTGCACCTTCTTCCAACATATAAATATGCAAATGTTCCATAAATCACTGCTGACTCTTCTCTTTAATAAAACAAGGAAGCCACATTGCTCTAAATTCTCCATGTCAAACTGGTTTTTTGGAACTTGAATATAAGAGTTTTATTACTTGTATCTCTTTCCCTTTCCCTTTCCATGGACATTATATCTGCAGATGCCACTATCCATCACTCTGCAGCCATCCACAGTGAACAGGAAACAGGCAGCATGGCCCAGTCCAAGCTAGCTCTGATTCTGTCAGGCTAATGTTTTAATATCACTTCTTCCTCAATGCATCCCTTATGCCTCTCTGCCACATAAACAGGTTTCTCAATTTGACTTAATTTTGCAGTCTTCTTAGAACAAATAAACTGAGAAATAGATTGATTTATTTTATGTTGTTTGATGTGTCTGACATTTTTACTGAAGGCTGTAGCCAGCCAAAGAACACAGGGGCTGCTAAGAACAGAAAGAGATCTCAGAGAGGATGGATGCTGTTTTCTCTTGAAAATGTGTGGCAGGAATAGTTCCTTGCCTGTAGCTGATTTCCTTTGTAAATAAGTGAGATCAGAGTCTACCTACAAGTCCAAGGAAAAAGAAAAAACAAACTTGGATTTTCCTGACTCATAAAAGGTAAAGACTGAGTCATGAATCTAGCTGTTAAATGAGCTAAGCAAGTAGCTGTGTTAATTTCCTATCCATGTTCCTATTTGCTGCTTTTCTCCATGCCAGGGTGATGAAGGTGACATCCCTTTCAATCTGCAGGAAGGCTGGGATTCAGGGAGAATATACTGGAGTGGAAAGGGAGGTGGGGAAGTCAAACTGCACCATCAATTGTTGTTGTTTTTACTGTCACTACTTAGGGGATGGGAAGGAGAGTTACATCAGCCTGGGCCTTTGAAATGTCAAAGAAACTTTACAAACAAGAGTATGAAAACCTCTGTTTGAGCTGACTCTCAGTAACATCAAGCATCTGAACACTCAGCCAGCCCCACTTCAGCACAGGTGAATATCTCATTTTCAGAGCTGCTTCATCTGACCTTTGCAAATGAGACCTGACACCTGAGTGAAAGAAGCTGCAATGCTGCAGGAGGACTCACTCTTTTGCTGTCTAAAGAGTCTTTCCAAAGGAGATGGGCAGGAATCACGCTGTGGATATAGATCCAAACAATCCTTTGCTCCTGTTCAGCCTTGTGTCCTCCTGGTACAGTGAAGCAGAAGGTACCAGGGGCTAAGGTGGTAAATCCAGCACTGAATTCCCTCAGTCCTTTAGAAAATGCCAGATGAAGGGATTTACCTTGGAATGTTACTCAGCCCAGGTTTCCATTACTGAGTACATATGCACCGAGCTGTGTGGCTCGAGCTGCTCACACCAGAATATTTGTGAGACTGATCACACACCCAGCTGCTAAACAGAAAATCAGCTGCTCCAGGTAAACCAGCCTGACTGTCGGCACTCCAGGACCAGCTGGTCATTTCTCCAAAGAGCTGGTGTAAATCAGCTCCACTGATTTAGGTGAGGGAGTGGCCAAGTCTGAAAAACGGAACATTCAATATTTAATTCATTCATGCAGCCAAAACAATTTATTCCCATCATTTGAGTGAGACTTGCCTTTGAGGAGACATGACTGTGGTTTCATGCAACATAAATAAAGTCAGATTTATTAGGACAAGTCTTCAGCTGTTGTCAATCTGTATGACTGCTTTGATTTCAGCAATGCTAAACTGGCTGAAAGCAGCTGAGCTGTTCCACTGTGAGCAAAATGTACAGGCATCAATGGCAGTAGCTAAGAAACAAGTCATTAAAATACTATTTTCTGTAGTTTCCCATTTAAAAGATTATAGAACTTTATATCAAGTAGCAGATCTGTGTTATATTAGATTTTCAATTACTGATGACAGCAACGTATTTTCTTCATTGGCCTCAACAGCAATGACCTCACTACTGTGTTCATCCATTCTTAAATTCTCATGATTTCCTGATGGACATTTATGTGGGCAAAACTCATTCTCTTATGGTTTTGAACCACTACCAGGCATTTGTAACAACAACAACAGTACCCTAGGTTATCCAGTGTTCTTTCCTGAGTAACTGTCTGTTTTAATATCTGCACTCAAACCCCAACCAGTTACTTAATTAAAGCTTTCAAATAGAACTTTGAATAAAAATTAATAACAATAATAATAATTAAAAAAGCAAACACAAAACCATCACAAGTAAGATACCAAGCTCTAAAAATAATTAATGACCAAAATGAACAGGCCATAAAGAATGAGGAACCTGCCAGAAATATGAGCAAACTCTTAATAATTCTTTGCTGTAGAAAAGTAGTCTTCTGGAAATAAATATTTACATAATATTTACTAACCAATAAAAGAAGCTGGCTTAATAATACATACTGAGGCTGAGCCTCAGCTGGTTTAAGTATGAAGCCCTTGGAGTTGCATTGATTTGTGGCATTCATGGGTGCAATGCATTATTCATCAATATTAGTTCAACTATTTGAACAAATGCAGGAAGTGCTGGGGAGGAATTAATCTTTGGGCTTGCCTCCTGCAGATATTTTTCTTGATGCCCACTAAAAGAGAGGAAAATATATTGGCTAACAAACTATGGAAGGATGAAGAATCCCAACAAATATTGCACACATTCCTGAAGTGGCACAGCTTGCTCCCTTTGTAGGTTTCTCAGCTTCAAATTCTGGTCCCCTGGACAAGTACTTTTATGACATGCTCCAAAAAATGATGTCACCCACTGCAGATAATGTTCACATGCTGACAATTCTATTCTCTAGATCAGCGACCACAGAATTGCAAAATTATACATTAATCTGGCCCTTTTTATTTCTACTGGTGCTGCAATATTCTGCAGTCTCTGGGATGGGGTTGGCTACATGAGGAGGGAAATCTCCCTTGTTCTCCTGGAAATTCTAGTCTAAGGAAGTCTAGACTCAGATTTGAACTTTTCAGTCACACACTGAGGCTTCCCAGCACTGTAGATAGGTCTGTGAATTTCCAGGATTGGGTTAGATTATACATATATTTGGTTGGGAAAAAACCCAGCCAAACAAGCCCATGAAATTGCCTTATATGTACAAAAAGCAAATGAAGTCAGTAAAACAGAACCATCTCCTGTCCTAGATGGCCTTGTTTTTTTGCTGGAAGGTAGGTCTGCTCTTCTAGCCCAAGTGTTGTTTTTAAAATATTTTGTTAATAAATGCAGAAAAATAATACTCTTTTCTTATTAAAGAAAATAAGAATGAAACTTTGTGAGATGTTTAGAAAAGTTATGCATTAATTCCCAAGAGATCAAACCTGTTTGAAACATGAAATATTTGTGGACCAAATATTTTCCCTCTATGGCCCAAGTATCCAAATTCTGCATTCTAACTCTGGTAACATTTTATTCAAAGTTTCCTGTGGTGTTTGGTCAGTAAACGTTTCCCTTTCCACAGAGCTGCTTTCAGTCTGTGTTTCCTGGGGAAATGGAGCTTATGCAATCACTTTGTACGTGTTCATGTCTGTCTGTCTGTCTGTGTGCCTTTGCAGTAATTTTTGAGCCTTTAGGGCAAAATGAAGCCAAATTTTGTCAGAAAGACAGGTATGTCACTGGTGATGGCATTCCTGCACTTTGTGAAAGGAGGCAATGAGGAAGATAAGAGAGGCCACTGGAGTATCAGACCTTTGGGAAAAGTGAGGTGTTTACTCACACACTGTTAGAGCCAGGGAAGCCACACAGCTGAGACCTCTCAGACTGCAGGAAAACAGCTACAGCTGGAGTTTGCAGTCAGTCACCAGACACAAATCTGTGGGGAAAGCAGCTTTATTGATGTGGTGCTCACAAAAATACTTCTGCTTTAAGCACACATAGTCCACATGCTCTCAAGTTCTCATATTTTTATTTTTTATTTCTTGCAAGCAGAACTTCACACTTCCTCTTCTCCCACCCCATGCCAATATTTGTCCTTAATTTGATCTTTGTTATAAAAGCAAAAGAGTTGAAAACAAAGATATCTGTTTTCACACTACCACCTTAGGAAGCAAAATATTAAATCCATTCCAAATTCCTGCCTGGATGCTTTCAAAGTGCAAAGATACAGTCACTTTCCAGTAGATATAGAGTGGTTCTGCCTCAAGAAGATGAATAAATTGAGAGTCTGATGATATGAGCTCTTTTAGACCTCAGCAGAAGGAGGTCTAAAATGGAGAGCATTAGGAATATCCACATTTTTATTACCATTGATAATTGCATTTGAAGAATTTAAAAAATATGATAATGAAGATAATAAACTACTTTTCCATGTTCTGGAAGGTGTTCAGCACAATGTCTGCTACCATTCAGTGTCAGGTTTAGAAAATTAGGAGTATTATGACTCTGTTTCCTAATTTCATTTGGGCACCGTTGCCAGCCCAGCAATCCCGAGGCAAAGAAAGGAAACAGCACAGGAGGTGATGGCTCACACCTGGAGTGCCAGAGCAGAACCACTGCCCTGAGCTCTGATCTTTGTGATCAGTTCTACTTTTTTCCATCCCTGCCTAGTATGATACAACTTTCCACCTTCTCCTGGACTGAGGGCACCATACATGGTGATCACTGTTTCCCTCTGGACTTATTTTTCCTTCCTCTTCTCCTGTCATCCTTTTGAAGCAGAAGACATGATATGGACTTATATTCAACCTGAGGGTAAAGGAGAAGATCAGGCTGGATCAAAACACTGACCCCAAATGCTCAGGGAAAAGGTTGGTGCAGTTGATGTCTTCCTTAATCCAGCAAATGATTTTCTTTTTCATCAAGTGAAAAAAGGGTTTCCTGAGTTTTGGCAGTACTTCTTTCCCTTTAATATGGCTTTGGTTCATCTCCCTTTAATCTCACCCAAAGTTGTTGAGTCCCTGAGGAACTGCTGGGCTGCACATGTTCAGCCAGGACAGGCTTCCAAAAAGAGGTTTGGATGAGGAAGATAAGTATCAGAAAAATATACAAAACATAAAGCCTGTAGTCCTCACATTGAGCAAAAACTGTGGCCAGTGTGGTGCCTGGTTTTTGTTTGGTTCATAGGAGGTTTTTTCCTCAGGAAAACCACCCTTTTCTTTGCACAGTGGGGACTGTTGTCCTCATCTTCTCTCACCTCCCAAAGGTAACTCAAGAAGCAAAATATCTGACCTATTAGAGGCTTAAAGCAGTTGCTGAGATTACAAGTAAGGTGACCAAGTTAGGAGAGCTTTCATGTGTTAAAAACCTCTTGGTGCTGTTTTTTCACCATGTGCTGGGTCAGGGCTCTTGAAATGTGCCCAGGGAAAGTGTCCACACAGGTGATGGAGGGGCCTGGCTTCCATCAGGGTACCAGGAATGGAGCACAGCTCCTGCAAGGAACCTCCTCAGGTGGGGGCCATCACAACCTCTCTCCTGCCTCAGGGCTCCAGGTTTTTTTGGAGCAGGGAAGGATATGGGCTGAGAGCAGGGCCAAGGTCCTGAGCCTCTAGTGAGCAGACTCTGGAGATGAAGAGGAAGAAAGGGAAGGAGAGGGAGACAAGGAAAGACATCTGAGTACACAGTCAGAGGGCTGCAAGAGACTCAAGGGTTCCTCTCATGTCTCCCCTTCCCCAA
The DNA here is from genome assembly GCA_013400955.1 of Drymodes brunneopygia. NCBI lineage: Eukaryota > Metazoa > Chordata > Aves > Passeriformes > Petroicidae > Drymodes > Drymodes brunneopygia. Next base: position 347,079 of record VZTZ01042533.1, read on the forward strand.
GGCACAACCTGCATTAACTAAATTCTTATTGACAGATGCTTGTCTAACCTTGTCTCTTGTGAGCACAGCTCCTTCTCTCTGCTTCCTCTGCAGTGACCTGTCCCAAGATTTCCCTCTCCTCAGAGAGTTAAGCCCAATCTCTACCTGAAATCTCTCTTGCTGCAGAGTAGGTCCACTGCTTCTTGGGCACACTGGGGAAAAATCTTTTCTTTGATCTTCATTGCAGAATTTAATGAATTTAAAGACAACATACATGTATCCACTACAGTCTTCTGCCTTTTCGTTGGAGGTGCCCCAAACCAGAGCTAGCACTGGGACTAGACTGAGACCCCCTCTTTTTACTTCCCAGAGCTCACTTCCCACCTCCTTCCTCATGACCTAGACTATTTCTGCAGGAAGCCACCCATTCCCACTGTAGTGGTTGCTCCCTCTGAGGTCAATGACTGCCAAGCCAAAACAGGCCTCACCTGAACAGCCACAACCTTGTTGTTCACATCTGGGAGAGCCAGCCTGGTCACCACTGCAGTGGAAGAGGGAGGAAGCCTACAACACCACTTAAATCTGCTGGTTGACAAAAGCAACAAAATCTCAGCATCAGCAGCCATCCTCAGACATGCCCTGGAAGGACAAGTAACCTGCAGGGCCTGACTTCTCATCTCTGTACTTCCCCCATGTTAGATTTGATATGATAAATATGAATTCTGTTAACACATCCTTGGAGAAAATAACTGTCAGTGTGATTGGTATAACTGAGGAGCCTGAAGCAACTCCATGCCTGCTGTTGTCCTGAATGCCTCTATGAAATAATTGTTTTATAGGATCTCCATGGGATCTTCTGTTTTCAAACCTAGACTTGCATCACCAGCAGATGTAGCCCCTATGTGCTGCTGTTCAAGACAGGAAGATTTTGAAAGACACCAGGCTACATTCCAAAGCCCCACTCCAGATTTTCCTCCAGGGCAAGAGAGCAGCACAGATAACCTCTGTTTATGATAACTCCTCTACCAGACAGCCATGCACACTACAGGATTGAATCTGGGTTAGATTCCCAACTCACTCAAGCAAATTTCATGTGAAATAGTGGCAAAAGCCTTCCAACAGTCAAGGTGAAATCACATCACAGCAACTTCATTCTCTTCTACACACTCTGTCTCCCATACTTTCAAGATCTGTCACAAGTCTGGTGTTCATTTTATCATGATTTGACTTTCAAAGTGTTCAAAAATCTCCTTATTTCAATGTTTTTTTCTAGGTGCTGACAGTATGCAGATTGATTGATAATTCCCTAGCTCTTCCCTTTCCTTCAGAACATCAGACCAGTACCTGCCCTTTTCTCGCCCTCCTGGGTCTCACATATCCTTCAAGAGAGTGGCTATCCAGTTTTGCAGTTTGAATCAAGAAAATCTGTGTTTTTAAAGGAATCCTTTAGGCTACCTCTTGCTTGTTGTTAGTTAAATTTCTCCTCCCCGCTCACTGGTATTGCCATGTTAGTTATGTGCTCATTGCAGTTTTAGTGAAGGCTGAAAGGTGGAAGTCGTTAACCACTTCAACCCTCCAAGCATTATCAGCTTTCCTTCCTCACTAAGTGAAGCACCAGCTTCTTCCTTCATCTTCCTCCTTCTGCTGAAATATTAATAGGAAGCTCTTTGCTACCTTTCACATGCCTTGCTAGTTACATTGTGCTTTGTTTCAGTTTCATTTTGTGCTTTGGCCTTTATGATTTTCTCCCTACATGCTCCAGCAATTCTTTTTTTATAAGCATCTTTAATAAACTGACCTAGTTTCCACTTCTTGCATGTCCTCACTGAGCATCTGGCTAATGCATGGAATTGCCAGTCCATACCAGTGTAGGCTGTGATTCACCTCCAAACTGGAGACTGGGGGAAACCAGAATCCTCTGCCAAATAATTTCCACCAGGATGAGGTTGCTAAGACGAAATATTCTAGGATCATCATTTCTGTGAGCAAAGAGAAACCTCAGTATTGCACTGGATTGAGAAGCAGGTGGCTAACAAAGAGTTGTGCCATCAAATAGCAGGAGGTGTCAACCCTCTGTATTCAATTATAGATGTCTCTTTCTTACACTCCCCGTGGAAACTGGGGCACAGGAATTTTGAAGAGAAACAGGATATTGAACGGTCTCAAACTCACATCCCTGTGCATGAATCCTCTCCCACCTTTTCTTAAAAGTTTTGCTCTTTTGCTCTTGAAAAAGTCAAAACACATCCTCACCAACAAGCCCAAATCTGGCATTTCTTGTGTCATCTCCCCTGGGAGCTGCAAGTGCTTGCTGAGGGATTGCTGTTTCCACTGTGCGTTCCTGTGGAGGAGCGTGGTGAAGAAAGTGCTGGAATAAATTATCTACTATTTGAGTTATTGTCATGAATGATAAAACAGATGTTTCTTATGCATGAACTTTTCATGATCTTGGGCTGCAGGCTGGTGGGATAATCAAATATTATTACAGCATGGAACAAGGAGTTGTAATGGGCATATAAATCCCAATGATATAGTTTTTTCCACAGCTTATCCCTTAAACCACACACGTGCTAGTTCTTGCACATCCAGCAGCATTTTCTGTACCAATTCTTAGCTGTAAGTGAGATTTTTGGCAAATTAATTGGAAAACTCCATGAAATGTATACTCCTACTTCCTCAGCTAATGCTAAGCTCAGTGCCCTTCACTGTACTCAAGATCTCTGGAAGGTTCTTGGGCATGATTGTTTCTGTTGCCTTGTCCCAGGTGAGAATGTCTATTCTTACACCTACCATTAGCACACCCTGGGCTTTGCAGGAGAAAATGCATCAAAGCCCTTTGCAGTGCCCCAGGGACACAAAGCAGCTATAAAGCAAGCTAAAGAAGTTAATTGCTCTGCTTCCCCAAAGCAGCATAAAGGAGTTGGAGCTCCCAGGAGAATCCAGCATTTAGAGAGTAGTTTCTGTTGTATGAAAGGCACAACTCTTAAAATCAGAGACAAAATGCTCAGAGGGATTTTAGATCACACAGCCCAACTTTTCACACTGAGGTGGGCCCAAGGTTAGAGGCAGCTTACAGCTGATGATGTTTGCTCACACCTTTTTGCAAACTGAAGGTGTTTATACAATGTGTGTCTGGAGACAGCTTTGTGCCTGCCCGTGCAGAATGGCTGAGCTCTCAGAAGAGATTTGCACACCCAAGCCTCAGCCCACTCCTTCAGTTTGCTGTGCAGCTCTCATACCTACTGCAGAGTGGCTGGCAGGAGCCAGCACTGGACACAGCAGCAGAACTCCCTTCTTCCAGTAGCCCCTGGCACTTGAACCAGGACTCAAACCATTATCCTAATCAAAGACTGTTTCCCTGCATTTGGGATCCAGGCCAAGCCTGCCTCCAGCTGCACTGCTGTCAGACAGCAGTGGCCTGTTGAGAGCTGCCTTTCCAATGGGCTTGAGTACCTGCAGCAGAGCTGAATATCCCTGACATTCTGCACACGTTGATCTGAGGTCAACCCTAGATTGTGTGACTGCCATATCCTCTCTTTGTAAACAGAAAAAAAAAAAAGACTTTTTGGATAAATGACTCTCATCTTTAGCAATCCATTGAATTCACTTCCTTGAATTCGCCCTACTAATCATGAGGTTGAGGAAATACTGCTTGAAAGATGCAGTAATGACTTGGAGCCCAGCACAAGCAGTAAGAAATTGCACTGTTTCAGGAAATATTGTCATTATCCTATAAATATGGCATATCTACATAGTCTCTGTCTTAGCACACATGAACCACGGAGAGGAAATTATATTACATCATTACATTATCATGTGCAGTTGGCCAGAATTCTGGGAGCTGCTCCTTAACTCCAGAATCAGATGAGAGTAAAAAAAAGGAAAGGAACAATTGACAGGTAGAGCTGCATCAAGGTAGAATGTTCAGTTTTTTAAAGTAATTTTTCATCTGAGACAGTTTTACAGTGGTAGATACCTGTCTTCCCTCAATTTGGTCAGGGTTTTTACCAAATGAAGTCCTTTGCATGCAGTTTATTCATGTGTTGAAGTCATTTGCTTGGCTGTATCCTAAAATAGCAGAGACATGTATTTTCCTTTACCATCTGAAATAAGAGTAACTGCAACACAGAACAATGCATTCAGTTTGGCCCTATATGGTGCTCACATCAAACCCTCAGCAACAGGGATATCTATGGGACCAATAAAAGTGTGTCCATCACATCTGCCATGGCAGGAGGCACACCTGAGCTGTCTGTCTGAGCAGCCACAGCCAGTGGAGCTCCTGGATTAGTTTATCCACCCACACACAGGTGTGCACTTCTGCAGATGAACCATCCCCTCGACCCCATGGACACTACTGCTTGGTTCTCCATGGAATCACAGGCACAGAGTCACAGAATGGTTTGGGTTGGAAGGGACTTTAAAGGTCACTGAGTTCCAACCCCTCTGCCGTGGGCAGGGACAGCTTCCACTAGACCAGGTGGCTCAAAGTTTGACCACACAGGAAACCTGGATTGGTTTAATCACATACATGTGATCTCAGAACTACTCACTGACTCCTGTGTGAATCTGCAGAAGTCACTCTTGCATGGAACTGAATGGTTTGAGGGTTTGGATTTGTTTGCTCTTTTCCATGAGGAAATTTGTTACCTGGTGGAAATGACTCACTGATGGATATGCAATGCCAGATACCTACATGGGGGTCTGAGCTATCAGCCAGGTTGGACATGCTTGATTTCTATCAATAAATGAAGAAAAATAGGTCAAGAAGAATAGAGAAAATGTGGGGAACTCATATATCCTGCTTCATAATCCTTTGTTAAAAACCAAGATATGCCCACACAGATGAATGAAGTGGACTCTGAAATCTTTGTACAGTAATATATAGATATACCTTATGCTCAGAGCAGGGCCATTTTTACAGGATTTAAGACCACCTTTCTTGCATCCTGGGAATTGCAAGTCACAGATTATCACCCAGTTGCCTGCAATCACATCATGCTAAAGGATTATCTTGAAAAGCATCCAGCCATGGCTGGAAACAGCAGGAGGCTGAGCAGCCACCACTCCTCTTGCTGACTTGTTTCAGCAATCTATTCAGTCTCCCTTTGCAGACACTGGTAGATCTTGCCTCCACCCTAAGGTTGTCTCATATTAACTGATAGTTTTTGTTTTCTGCACAATTTCTCTTTGTGTTTTCTCCATGCATCCAAAAAGCACTTCATTCTTCTTACCTAGTAACTTAAAGAAGCCAGATTTTCTAATAACTTGCTTATTTCATTGTGAGATATTTTCTTGCTGCCCTATTGTTTTTTGTTTTTTCCTATGGCTTTTCTCTGCTTCCTGTGCAATTTTTCAGCATCCTGTTAAAAACAGGATTATCAGGCCAAGGTGCAGTACTCCAGTACACACTGCTGCTACAAAACCAGGTAGAAATCACATCCCTTCTCTTTTCTCCTCTGTGTAAGTCTGACGATCACATCAGTGATGTCATTTCCCCCAGCATCACTCTTAAGGTTCAAATTCATCTGTGCATCCAATATCATCTTTAGGTCTGCTTTGGTCTGTGTTTCTAGGACTCAGCTGCCACCTTTATTCACTTGTATTTACTTTGAATGGGCCTAATTTACAAAATGTTTCATCATCTCTTTATTATTGCCTAATCACAGGAAAAATTAAAGAGTCTGACAAGATTTATGCGATTGGGAAACTTTAGTTTCAACCCCAAAACTGCTGATAAAAACTTGGGTTTGGATCAATCTCTGTGAAATCCACTAAGAGATCTATTGCTTGATAAAATCTACTCACTAAAAAAAGTAATGAATTGATAACTGCCAGTTATGTGGCTCCTTAATCCATTCATATTTGGGCTTTAGTGTTGTACAGGGCATATTTTATTGTAGTTTATTTAGAATATTATGTGGTACTAAAATATCTAGAGGATGTTCAAGCTATGCTGTAATTCAGTCAGTTTACTGCCATATACAAAGCATCAGTTTTGTTAAATAAGAGCCATTTCCATATTAACATGCCATTAACAGTCATTAATTGCAGTCTTAGCCTTGAGCCTTATTGTTGATTTATGAACATGTCTCTTTTTCATACAAACAACTTGTTGGCTTCAAGCCTATCTTTGCATTGTCTTGTTTGTCTCCAACAAACATTGGCAGAGAATTAACATTTTTCCAGTCATTTGTAGTTTCCCCAGTATCGTGAGATTAAAAGGAAACATCAGGGAGCCAGACACCACATCAGCTTCAGTTTAAGATGCCTGAGTCAAAGTTATCCAGAGCTGCTGTAGTTTCTTGCTCCCTGGAGCAGCACAGGCTCAGAAGGTGGTTTGTCATCCTCGTGTGATCTGTGTGTCACCCTGCTTGCTCCCAAATACAGACTGGGAACACACTCCCTTCATTGGCATTTCAGTTGCTCCTGATATACTTAAATAAAACTCTTCTTCTTCCTGTCTTTGGCCCTTTTACCTCTGGATAGCATCCAGCTTCTCTCATCAACCGCCTAAGCACAGAGAAATCCCAAAACATATTCCCAACCTCTTCATTTGTAATATTATTTTAATTGTTTGCACTCATTGCTTTTACTTGCCAATTGTACTTCTAACTAAAACTAGTGTGCTTTTTTTAAAATTTTTTGTTGTTTTGACACTTTTTTTATCAGTAAAGTCCAACTGCTATCCCTGATGACTTTTCTCTTTTTTTTAGTGCATTTATTGTTGTAAAAGCTAAGTTTATGGGCAAACCCCACTGCTTCAATTTCTGTTATGAGAAATGCTGAACAAGTGATAAAAAGAGTTTGAGTCCCAGTATATAGACACATGGAACGTCCAAAAATTATAACTAAAAAATGTAAATCAGTACATGCAAACTATTGATGATTTTGTCAAAGCATCTACCTGGGGTCATCAGAGCAGTGCACAGGGTATTGATTTGAATATTGGGAGAATTAAGCCACTGGCTGACCTCTGAAACCACCTGGTCATGTGACCACTGTCAACTTTTTCCTCTGCATTTTTCCTTTGAAAAATAGCAGACAACAATAAATAAATTTTATAATAAAATACGTTTAAGAAGAGTTCAGTGAAGGTTGCAGTTGCAATCATAAATCTGATGCTCTTAACTGTCTGAAGACTTAAATTGCAACGAAAAAGTTTTCATCTGCATATTTCCCCTTGTTTGTTTGCTTTTTCAATCTGCAGTTTCCCAGACATGTGAGTTTTTTTTACTGAAGGAAGAAAGCAGCTTTCTTTTCATACATTGCTGTTTGTTTGCTTTGTTCTTTTTTAATATGCTGCTCCCATGGATTTCTCCTTTTTTTTGTGGTAAGGGAAGAATCCCACAATGTTTTTACATCAGTCTCCACACTCAGCAGCAGCAGCAGCACAGCTCGAGCTCTGGAGCAGAGACAGAGCCGGTCTGAAGCCCTTGCAGGAAACCTCTGAGCCCCAGCCTGCAGGTGTTGAGCAGTGCTGTGCTGCTGAGCCTGATGTGGTGGGCACAGGTGAGTTTACAGAGAGATCTTGTCTTTTTTTCCTCCTGCTTTTATGTCTCTGTACTGCTGTCAGTGGGGTTTTACTGACATAGACTGTGCTGTGTAAAAAAGGAATATATGTGGCCACACATTCGTGTTTCAGCATTGTTAACAGGCTCACAGGATTTTCTTGAGAATCACCTGTGACAGAAAAATGCTGATTTTGTGACTAAAGTGCAACTCAGGTGAATACACGTGGAATTCCACACAATAAAAGAAAGAGGCAAATCTCTTAACCCTAGATTTCCTTACAGTGAGATTTTTAAGACCAGCAGACATAAAGGGTGTTCTTGCATTTCTCAGAAAGATTAGAATAGTGCAGGAAGTCTGAGAAATGTCTCTAATTCTCCCTGTGCTATGACAAGGTTAGGTTAAATATTTGTGTTGCTCAACTCTTGTGCTGCATCACCACTGAGGCTGTTGCTGAGCACGTTGTGTTCTACCAGCTGTGAAGGCAGTGCAGGAGACACAGGGAACAGAGGAGGCTACTGAAATCTGTGGAGGATTTCTTTGCAGATGATGGGATTACTCCTGGCAGGGCATGTTCCTCTCCATAAAGCCCTCACTGGCTGATCTTTCAAGGGCTGAGTGCCACCAGCTGTCATCTTCTACTCTGGAACACTTTTTAGGAAACTACTAGAAAATGTGATTTCTGTAGTCATTCAAATTAATTACAGATTGAACATTTTATAGGAAACTTAAACTCATGGCTGCATTTTCTTACTGTCCTCAGATTTTTTTTAAATGAGTCTTGTTCTGAAGATGCTGGAAAACATGTTTTTATTGGAAATTCTCTTGAAGAGTTGCAAACAACTTGTTATCAACTCAAAGTTCTCTGTTTGTCTCTTTTTGCTGAGGCCACTTACTAGTCCCACACTTAAGTTCTTGTTTTGATGATTTCACCTTGTACAATGCAAAATATGAATGACACCAGCAAGAGCCACATGACCTATTGACCCCAATCTCTGAGTCAGGTACTTGTCTGATATTTTATCCCCCAATATTAGTGAATATTGGGGGATACATTCTCTCTGACAGATAGCACCACGCAAAATAAGTCCACTCCCTTGATCATTCACTTTGACTCCATGCTGACTGTAACTTGTACTTTCTTTCAGAGTGAATTATTTCTTCCTGGAAAGCAAAACCTGTCATGAGGCACAATTCATCTTAAGGGCCCTTCCCACTAAACAGGACCAGTAATTCTGCAAAGTGCACAGCTCCAAGGCTCACACCAACCCTGCAGCACTGCACCCTCCAACACGAGCAGTCCTCCAAGGCAGGTCATGTAGTCTGATGGCCCATTCCATGAAAACACCCCTGGCCCACACAGTGATCCACAACCTGCTTTGAGCAGTTGAAGCAGAACCAATGCACATAATTTGGTAATGATATCTCAGAGGCACAGAGCACCTGATGCCAGGAGAACACCAGTGCCAAGAGCTGTGCTCTGTGACAACCAGAGAGTGCCAGCACTGAATGATGTGTGCACCTATATTCACCCTTGAATGGCTAAAATAGATACATTTAATATACATGCAGTCTGAAATGTCCTTGCCTGTGCAACTTATGAAGTCTTCCCATCTGAGTCTTCTGTGTCTACTTCTCTAGGCTTAAAAGAGATTTTATCTTTCCATTCCTCATAAATTCATAGTAAATATTTTAAGACTTGAAATAACCAAACAACATGTTTTAATCCATGTCTAACACACACGAATAACCCACTTGATCTTTCACCAAGCAGCCACCTCCAGTAGTGTAGAATATACCAGTATCCATAAATGGTGAAAGAACCCTGGAATCCCCAACAACCATCCAAGCACCAAA
>VZTZ01042533.1:356442-415100 GCA_013400955.1 Drymodes brunneopygia
AAAAAAAAAAAAAAGACTGTTATTTTCACAATGTGTAATGGGAATGCTATTTGAGATGCATCATACTCTTTACACACTGCAAGAAGCATCTTCTGTTACTTGAATCCCATCATTTCCCTTGGAAAAGGGTCGTGGAAATGAGACCCACAAACCTGGTGTTTAAATAACATTGTAGGCCTGGCTGCAACCCATGACCATAATGAAAATAACTAATTAAGGTTTTCAGTTTACCCCTAATTCATTCCACATTGCTCAAGTATTGCAGCATCTGTCTCAAGTTGTGCTTGCAGTGAGATACCTCAGGGGCTGAAGAGTCCCTCCACACCCAAGCAGTCTGGGTCAATCAAAAAGTATTTTATTAGCTCTGAGTGCTCTTTAATGTTATTTGAATATTGCAATCTGGGTAGTAACAACATTCAAATAATCCAAGGGCAGCCTAAATATGGCAATGTTATTAGCAAAGCTGTTAAAGGTTACTGCCTGATTTTTTCCTTCCACCACTACGACATACAAAGTACTAAACAAAGGCCTTAGGAGACAGGACTTTCTTACAAGGTTTTTAGGTGACTTTGAACTATCATTTAGGTCCACATTTAGCTTGACTAGCTTTGATTTGAGGCTACCTACATTGTCAAAGGATGAGAAAGTTAAAAAGGAGTAGAGGCTTTCAGGGAGAAGTTCACTATACATTAATGAGGATTGTCCAGGTGATGGCCCTTCTTTGAAAGCTGCAGGAACCTTGGCCAGCTGTTTTCCTTCTTTCCAGGAAGTAAACTAAATACAAGATATTTGGGCATATGTCTCCAGGCAGCAGATCAGTAACTGGTAAACATTTGCCTTTGTGTAATGGGGAACATTACAAAAAATATTCCCTAGGGATCAAGAGATGCTGCATCCACTGTAGCTCAGCTGCTCCAATGCAAGTCCTGTCAGGACATGATGTTCATGTGATCCTGAAACTCACACAGAGGGCATGCTTTTCGCTGGCCTCTGTGCATTACTTTCACAGGGTGATAGCGCAGACCAGTTTAACCTGAAAGATAGTAAATTTAGATTAGATATTAGGAAGAAACTCTTTACTGTCAGAGTGGTGAGGTGCTGGAACAGATTGTTCAAAGAAGCTGTGGATGCCCCATCCCTGGACGTGTTCAGCACCAGATTGGACAGCGTCTTGAGCTACCTCATCTAGTGGGAGGTGACCCTGCCCAAGGCAGGAGGGACTGGAACAAGAAGATCCTTCTATTCCCTTCCATCTCAAACTGCTCTATGACTCCACGATGGCCAGCCTGACTCTGGCATTGCTCTGGTGAACAGCACATCCCAGAGAAGCACAGCACATCAGCTGAAGAGCTGAAGCTTTGCTGTTGCTGTTCTTGTTAATGCCTGGTTCATCTGGCCCTGTCCAAGAGTACAAGTTATCAACTGGCATCCTGCTGCTCATTGTAAATTGGTATTTACCACACACACACTTCTTTAATAGCAACCCAAGTTTATAGCAAATTTAATACTATCTAAATGTGAAATGTTTGGATTTGTAAAGTTGCTTTGCTGCTATTTTAGCTTTTATTGACAATTGCGTTTATTTTTACAGGGACAGTGTTTTTCTTTTCCCATGTCTTGCAACATGACTAAGAGAGAGAGAGACAGAGGATTAACCCTTCCACATCCAGGCCACTAAAACCCTAAGCACACCCAGCTGAGCTGCAGAGCCTTAGACAGAGTGCTCAGGGGAAAACCACTAAACCTGTGAGGGTTCCCAAAACCAAGGGCATCTTTGTACAGGGAGTACACATTTTGCTAGGAGAAGTTTCAGCCCTTAGTGATTCCAATGTAGTAAACTATTATCATAACCAAGTTAGCTTATTTTGGTTCTGGCAACTTCCTCAGTGAGTGACTTTTCCTGCCACAGACCCATAGAGTCTAGGAACTAATTTCAATTTTGAAGTTAATTTCCATTTTGAAGGGGTCTGTATGCTATGTCTACATCTAGTGACCACCACATAGCCTGGTAGTTACACAGATATGCTTTAAACTGACTTGGACAAGGAGCAACAGCCCAGAGCTTTAATGAGGATTTGTTTTTTGAGGCAGATAAACCTTCCTACCCCTAGGCCATCAATAGGCTGCTACTAACACCTGAAGGGGAGTGCTGGTTGGCATGAGACAAAACTGGAATAGCTTTGGTGCTGGCAATTAAACTTTAGGTATGACCATGGCACATTTAGGCCTATTCCCCTATTTTAACACTACAGCTGTAGCCACACAAACAAGTCTGAATCCAGCTTGATGGCCCTAATCCTGATGCAAATTAGCATAGACACTAAAAATTCCAGAGGGTCGTACTTTATTAAGACCTCATGTTATTTCATGAGGCAGTGTTATTTTGTGGCAGCTGAGGCTCACATTTTTACAAGATATAAGACAAAGAGAGGTCAATTTGCCAGGAATGGATGTGTTCATTCCCACTTTGTAGATGCATCACAGATGTCTCACAAGACAATAATCTAGGACTGTTCTGCAGCAGCACAGATAATTTATGTTCCTCTTCAACAGCTAACTGCGCTTCCATGATTACAAAATATTTCCTTCTCTTTCCTTCTTAAAAAAAATAATAAAATCACTGGTGGGGATGCTTGGTGGGATGATGGAATGTCTGTTACACTGAAATAGGGGACTGTGCTGGCTAAATATTGATGTGTGGAGTGTAACTTTATGAAAGTTGTCATCTTTAAATGTTTAGCAGCTGCTCCTCACATAAGATGCCCTCTGTCCCTGCAGAGGGAACACATAACAAAGACTGTGATGCTGAAAGGTTTTGCACTCTGGGATTTAGAATGTCTCTTCTCTAAAAGCAGGGTGCAATAAAAAATTATCCTATGCATGATTAGGAAGTTTTTAGCAAGGGTGGGAAGGCAGGCAGTGTTTTTTTACTCAACTGAAGCCCCATGATGCCTAAAATAAACTTTTGTCCTGAAATGAAATACAGACTTGAAGTTCAAAAGTAGAACCTATGTTGCCAACTTGCCGTTCTGAAACAAAACTATGGGGGTTTACTGGAACTAAAGCAGCTTGTGTCTTCCAAAATAAAGCACAAGCCCAGTCATGGGATGAGAAGTCCATCATAGACTGAAACCATGAAAGATCTGATCATCAGATGTCATGGCAAGGGGAAACATCCAAGGGTCGAGCTCTTTTTTACTAAGAGTTTCTCTTTTTTTCTCATTATAAGACTAGTTAAGGGCAAACCTTTTGTGTCCTCTTTTTATTTTTGCTTCTGGATTATTGTTTATAGGGAATAGGGTGATTTTATATAAGATTCTATGATTTACTGTTCTTGGATTTGAATTCATTTGGGCAAGTTAGTCATCTGTGACTAATTATATTTGCTTTAATGTCATAAACATGTTGTTCTAGAAGACATTTTCTGTATTTCTCTTGTCTTCTTTACTGTGTGATGAACAGAAATTTTTCCTAAAGAAAACCTATCCAGAATCTCACAACTTTTGTTACTGAATAGTTATTAATCATAATAATTTGCTCAAAAGCTAGGAATAAAATAATTCTCAGCTAAATATCACATATATCAAGAAAACAAAAGGAGATATGAGTGCAATCTGCATTGTTGTCCATGCTCTAAGTGTTGTTCTTTAATAACACAGTATATCAGTCATGGCATGGAGGATGAGCATGTTACTGTAAACAGATTTTTTTTTCTGCTAGTTCTTCCCCTGTAATCCCAGTTCTATCACTGATTCAACAACTACAGGACAAGGCTGACATTAATATTGCTCCACACTCAGATTTTGGAACTGTTTTCATTTGCCTGCCACATTTTTACACAAAATTGCCTTTTCAACTGAACCATGAGGGTTAGAAATGTACTTTTATTTAAAAGAACAGGCAAAGCCTTGCAAAATCACATGACCTCAAAGCTATCTTTTGAAGAAAAACAAAAATTATGGGTCTTTTAATGATATCTTTTTCTTCCAGGTCTATTCTTACCAGGACACTCTGGTCCTGCCATTCTTGCAAAATACAACATAGGATGGAGATCAAGACAGAGTTCATCAATTTGGCTACATGAAAATTAAAATGCCTGAGCTAAACTAATAATCCTGTGTCGACATTCCAGAGTCACCAGAACAAGATAGGTTTTGGGGATTGAACCAATTTATTTTAAACACCTATCTTAGTGTGAGAACAATTTCCCTCTGGGATTGACTGAAGAGGGAGTCTAGCTCAACATTTGGGATACAGGCATAACAGATGGATAATCTAATTATTGTAGGTGACCTTAATTATATTGTATGTGCCCTCAACAGAGCCCCCACAAGTCATGGAGTGCCTTTCAGCACAAAAATGTTCTGAAAAATACCAACCTTTGCAAAAGGCCAGGACAGACACCATACATGAAAGACTGTTCCAAAATAACATTGAAGTGGGCATAAACAATGTGTGTCCTCTGTGCAAGGACAAATTCCACCATCTCATTCCTATCCTGTTCCTGAACTTTGGATGTTAAGGCCCTCTGGGACCTGATAATGAGGTTAAAATATTTCACTTCTGAAATTAGCTCTTATAACACACATGGTCATCTTAAAAGAGCCTGGTGCTGGAGCAGTACTGGAAGGGCAGGATATTCACAATGGAAACACCTCCTAAAACTGAGGATTGATTGTCTGCCTTGTGCAAGTGATTGCTACTTGCAGTACATATACATGCCAATATCTTTGGAAAACAGAAACCCACTGAAATTCTTCACCACAACCTTCCCTGGTCTGATGCTGAGGTATAAATAGAATATGTGCTTTCTTTCGTCATGCCAAGCCACAACAATACACAGTAATGGTTGCTTCCCATGTTATTCTGGCTGTGGGACAGACAGGGTTTAGCTCAGAAGCACCATGGTGGAAAAGCACAACACTAATTGCCTTGAAATTGGGTCTGGAGGGAGTAGTTTCCTGTCTAAACCTGCTGTGCTAATTATAGTCCTGCAAAATGAACATGAACTCTGACCCATGTTTGCAGACACAGCTCAAAGACAGCCCTTGGCCAGGATCCAGTGCAATCTCCAGGCAATGGGTCCCAGAGCTCATGAATCACCAGGAAAGCAGATCCTCCATGTGTACATTGACAGAGGAGAGAAAAATGTTGGCTGGACAAAGAGATTACAAACAAAGTCTGTAACACAAACAAGGTGGGTGGAAATTCAAGAAGAGTAAAGATGGCAAATGGACCTTGTGAAAGTATATTTGTCTAAGCACAGCCTGGAAAATAAAGATAGTTTTAAAATTGAGATATGAAATTGAAGGGAGTCCAAGTTCAGACTCTGATTCTTGTAGACACTTGTTTAATATTTTTCATCATGTCACTGATTCTATGTTTCAGAACTTAGAAAAGGCTTTGAAGAACAGTGTGCCAGGTGTTTTTCCCTCTGCAAATGGGGAGCTTGTAATTCCTTTCTTCACTTCTCATTTTTTTTTTGCAGCATCCCTTCCCCCTCCCCTGCATGAAGGGTAGTTCAAAGATGCTGAATAGCTACAGAGTTCAAATTCATAACTTGTAAATAGAGGTTGCTATAAAACTCTGCGTTCTGAAGGAAAGAAAATGTAGGAATAATAACTTAAAGAAGTCATTTAAATGGGTCCAAAGTTTAATTTCCTGGGAGTTTTTCAGCAGTGGCAAACTGAGCTGAGCCTTCTTGGATCCTTGGATCCATTCCTGAAACCATAGTTTACTTGATGATTTAGATCCTGTAACTGAGATTCTATATTTGAAATATAAATGGAAATAATGTTGTTTAAAAAATTTTGAATGCAAATAATAATATCTTAGAGGGCATAAATGAATGGAGTGTCTGTCAATCCATAAGAAATGTGTCTTTCCATGTGGGTCAACAGTGGAACATAACCTACCCTCAGCAAGTTTTCCCAGAAGAAAAAAAAAAATGGTATAGCAGAGAAATCATCATTGGACCTGCTCTCTAGGACCTCGGGGAGTGGAAGCACTTTTCATAGAACCATTGAATCATATCTTGAGTTGGAAGGGACCCCCAAGGGCCATTAAAGTCCTGGCCCTGCACAGAACTTCCTGACAATTCCACCCTGTGCCTGAGAACATTGTCCAAACACTTCTTGAACTCTGTCAGGTTTGGGGCTGTGACCATTCCTCTGGGGAGCCTGTTCCAGTGCTCAATCAACCTCTGGGTGAAAAAACTTTTCCTGGTATACTAAATTTCCTCTGACTTTTCTTCAGGCCATTCCCTTGGGCTCTGTCACTGGTCACGAGAGAGAAGAGATCAGTGTCTGCCCCTCTGCTTCCCGTCCTGAGGAAGCTGCTGACTGCAATGAGGTCTCCTTTCAGTCTCTTTCAGGCTGAACAAACCAAGGCCTCAGCTGCTCCTCCTATGGCTTCTCCTCCAGAGCCTTCACCATCCTCACAGACCTTTAGATAGTCTCTAATAGCCCTATATCCTTCCTACATTGCAGCACCCAGAACTGCATGATTTTTAAAAGGAGCATTTTTAAACAGATCAATTAATCCACTGCAGTCACAAATCCTATTTAGTTTTCTTTCTAAGCAAGGCAGAAGATTTGTAGCCAGGGTTGCATGATTAGTCATTAAGTGTTTTAAGCTTTTCATTAGAAGGCTTACAAAAGCATCCAATTTCAGAAGTGGTTTTGAGCCTCCTAGCTACATCTAAAATGCCTAAAACATGTGTAGGATCATGCTTTATTGATTAATTGATTTCAGACAGAAGCAATGAATAGAACATGTTAAATTAAAATGAGAGCCTGGCCTAAAATTCTTCAATCTTCAGTAAAGAGGGCTGATCATTTTGTCTTCAGCCTCAAAAGGGTAATTGTTACTCAGTTCCAAAACTCTTTGCCCTGACAAATCTGAGCACTGTTTATCAATTCACTCAACTAAACACATCTGACAGCAGCACGAGGTTCTGAAAGGCTTTGCAGCCAGGATGGGATTACTGCTGTCTCGCCTGTTACCTTTGGTAACTGGGCACAGCCATCAACACTGGTGACGTGATGACAAGAGGAAACATCCAAGAGTCCACTGCTTTTTTAGTAAAAGTTTCTCTGAACTTGGCTGTGTGAAAAATTGGAGTAAAGGGAATGTTCAGCTTCCAGGTTTCCAGGTTATGTTAGTCACACTGGAATTAATAGCACTTAGAAACAAAATGCCTTCTTGCAAAAATACATAGTTAACTCTGGTAGAAATGAAAATCTTTTCATTAATGCAGGCACTGAACATAATTGAGAATACATCTGTGTTTATCACATGAGAAGCCCACAAAGCATCCAGCATTTTCAGGATTAGGGAACAAAAGTAACATACGGCCATTGGCACGATGGAATTTCCATCACAGCATAAAAGAAACCCATGTTTTCACATCTCAACACGAAAGAAAAAATGAACACATGCCTTGGAATTATGAAACTGTGGTTGAATTTCCAAGAAATCTTAGCAGCTGTGATGGAGCCAAATGCCTCAAGCCAGGAATCCTGATGTGAGCACATTAGATGAGGAGAGAGTGTTTGGGATGCTTGTGGCAAGGAACATCTTCAGGCTCAGAGAGGTCAGAGGAGCTGCTCAGAGAGCAGGTCAGGTTACTGTGCTGGTGAGAAGGATGTGGAACCAGGGCTCCTCTCAAAGGGACCACAACAGAAAACAGTCAGAGATTAATTAAACAAAACAAGAACTCCTCGATATCGTGCATTCATAACTGGCTGACGTTGATGAGCTCTAGAGTAGTCAGGTAACAGAGAATCTTCATTCTGAAGAAGAGGCCCCAAAACTGATCTTCAAGAGAAAGCCTGGGTTGGAAATGCATCTTTCCAGCTGTGTTTTCTGTAATTCCTTGCCCCTTTCTTAGTTCTTTGTCTTTTTCAGACAGACACACTCAGACACAGCGCAAAGGAAAAATAATGCTTCGTATTAAAAAAAAAAAGACCAAGATGAAAAATTCAAATCCTGATAAACCCATCAGTTCAAATTTTTATTCAATATCTATTCAAATCTCTGCATTCAGGATGGGTGAAGGAAGGAGAAGTGGTGATAGGTAACATTTTGACCGGCATGTGGACAGTCCTTACAGCAGATAGGACTGTTAGGATTTCATTTTGATAATTCATCCCAAAAGAGAGACAAACTGAACTGGGAACTTCCCTGCTCACAGGAACATTTTAGGATCATGTGAGACTCCTCAAGCCAGATTGGAGGGGGTCTCACAAGAATCCCTTAGTAGCTGTTAATCAGTTGTTAGACTTTTAGTCCATGAAACACCTGATCCATGAGGTGCATCAGCCCTGGATGGAGTCCTCAGTCTATGCCCTAGGCTGCTCTGTCTCTCCTGCAAGGGAACCTGCTGAGTTGGAGGCAAATCCTCTGCCAACACCTCTGGGTGGTCATGCCCTTCAAAAGGCTCCAGAAAAACTTAGTTCCAGCATTTTGTAAAATTATAGGAAGAAAAAGAGACATTTTGTTGGTAAAGATTAGAAAACGTCATTTTCTGTAGTTACATCTTTCCATTATCTACAGAGGCTACAGCCATATTAGTGAATTACAGAAATTAAAAACAGCTGGAACTCCTCTCTGACCCCCTGATGAATCTTCTGTGCAAGACAGGCAATTTCTCCTGTGTTTCCTGGCCCTGGATTGTCACCATCACTTCACATCATCCTCCCTTTCAGAATGATTAGTTCTCGGGGACAATAAATAATATCAGGGAACATGGGAAGAGACAACATCAGTATTTTTTTGTCAGGATAAAACATTTCAAATTACTCTGTTGATGAAGATCAGAAAGGATTGAAGCCATCCAGACATTTGGAGTAGTAGTGAAACACCTGGCCCCAGATTGCTGGTGATTTCTTGAGGGATGATGAAATGAGGACCTTTGAGTAGCTTGCAAAAGCAAATGATACAGGCACTCCTGTTTGCTGGACAGACATTTTTCCTCAGTGAATTTAAGAGAAAAAAAAAAGAAACTCACACTTTCTTTGTGCTTTTTTGCTCTTTGGAACTGAATACAGAAAATATTCTACTATTTCAAATTAGCAGTCTCAAGACTAAAAATTTCTGCCTTGGTCTTTGTGGTGGAAGAGCAACTACATCCTCTACAATAAAATCCAAACAGCCAAGCCTTGTGCAAGAAGGAATACACTGCCATATCCTTCCTCTTTTTTCTCTTCTCTGCATTTTGTGCAGCAGTTAGTTCTATCCACACTTCATTTTTCTTCATTGAGAATCAACCTTTAATCCCAAAGGAGCCCTGAATGGTAGCCTGAGCCTTTTCAGAGTTTTGGATGTTTGGATTCCTTCAGCAGAGAAGAAAAAGGAAAGAAAACTTCAGCCCTTCATCTGAAGGCTGTATCTGACTCACCAGCTACTGGATGACAATCTGGAAAGTTTTAAACTCTCCTGACAGTTTTGGCCATTAATAACTGAGATGATACATGGTTTTTTGAGACTGCCAACAACCTTGTCTGCCCAGGCTTTAGCCAGGACTCTGTTGATTATTTTTATGTCACTTAACACCATTTCTACAGAGGACATTTCATTTAACAAAGTTGTTCACAAGACGACTCTGGAAGGTAATGAGAAAACTCAGCAGCTGTCTGTGGAAGGATGTCTGGCTCCATAGCCCTTATCAGCTCACCCCAGTCCTGGTGCAGAGTCTCCCAGTTCCTTCTCTGGGATTTTGCTGTGGATCCATGGATCTTTGTGGCATCTGCTATTTCTGCAGGCATAAGCAAGCAGAGCAGAGCTGTCTAGAAGAGTGACAGAGAAACCTGCCACTGCTAAATGCTTTTGCAGTTTCCCTTTAGCTACAAATGGTACTCTGTATTTTGGGAATTTAAGATAAGAGTTCTTGATGCAGCTCTCAGCATCTGCGACTTATTCCTATATTCACCATATTTGCTGCCTGTCTGTAGGGATTGACCCAGAGCTGTAATAAAAATTAATGTCCTTCACATGCCACCAACTCCATAGGTTTGGACCACAGCCAGAAAGAACAGTGCCCAGTGAAGTCTGCAGCCACTGGGACAAAAGAAATATATGAGACTAAATTTGATGGTCTGCCATTGTGAAAGATGAGGAGATGATGATGCATGAGAGAAAGCCTTTAGAGTTTCTGGGCATTTAAAAGCAGTGTAAAGACTTCACAGTCATGGGGACCAATTAACAATGCATCTTAATAGGGTGACGAAATATTGTGGGTATGTGTGTATATACAAAATGTACTGTTCCTAATAGAGACTAGCACACTGTTCCTGCCCAGGGATGGCTGAAAATGGTCTGCCTTGGGCTTTTGTTTAAAAGATATGAGCAAGTGGCACAGAACATGCCTGTTGCACATTGCACTTGAAGGGAGACTTGACAAATAACTAATTATTCATGTCTCCCTGTGTAATCACAGCAGCGTTTCAGCTGCATTGAGTCTCTGGCTTGTCTCATGGTGCACACCTCTGGAAGGAGACTTGCCCTGTCAGAGGGAGCATTTTGTGTGCCACTGTTTACCCTGCTTAACCCTGACCCTGCTTCTCCTCCTCCTCCCCAGAACCACCAATTGATGGTTTGACAAGTGCTCCACTCATTCCCTGAGTGTGAATATCTGTCTCCCTCTCATTGTCCCTGCTGATCTCTGGTCCTTCTTGCAAGAAGTGAACACCCAAGTTAGTTATCAAATATCATCATCTGATGTTTGATGCCTTTACCCCTTGCCCTGTTTCTTTCTGCACTGCAGCCCACAGGATGCTGGGGGGTTGGAGTTTTGCCCCAGTAGTTTCTAAATTAGCCATGGGCCAGGCTCAGCCCTGCAGCACTGCCCCTTTCTAAGGCTGGGGCTTGGTGGTCTCGCAGTGTCAGCAAGTTTGTTCTGCTCCTCCCTGTCCATTGCTCTCATCAGGGAGGACTGATTTGAAACCAGAGAGATTTTAGCTGTGGGCTTCAGTGGGAGGAGACCTCAGCTCTACTTGACTTTCTGCTTTCTTTCAAAGTACTAAGAACTTCAGGCTGCTTCCAGTGCCAGACACTTTCTTGGCCAGTTGCAGGAAGCGTTCCTGATCTGGCTGCAGTACAACTGGCCAGAATTTCACTTGGATGAATTGTTCTCAAACGTCTCCAATGTATTAGGCAAAAAAAAAAGGTTTTTCTTTTGATGTCAGCTGTTATGCAGGTTCTTTTATCTCAGCAGACTTTCATTCACAGACCTATTTACTGTGGTGGTTGACTAAAAATGCTGAGTGGGAATTACAGATGTTGTGTCTCAGGCAGCACTGCAGTGCAGTTTGAATTAGTTTATTTTTTTCCTTTATACTATTACCATTAGATTTTATCTACTACCCCTAAATGTTGCTTTTAGGGGCTCTGAATCATCAGCTTTCTGCAGAGCTCCATTCCTTTAATTAGCACTAAACTAACTCCCCAAGCACTTTTTAACATTAAAAACACTATATTAATTTGATTATTTCTCCTCCCTCTATTTTATATTTTTATTCTAAGTCAAATGTGAAGTAAATCTCAGGAAAAGTGGAAGTAGAACAGGTCCGAGTTCCCCACAGCAGAAGCACAACAAGCTTCTGCCCACAGCAGGTAAAATAAATTCTGTTATGCTGCAGTTAAGGACAGAATCACAGCACAGAAACCAAAACAGGCAGGGACTGAAGCCCTTGCTAAGTGAGAACTCTCACCTGGAGAGCAGAGGGAGACCTTGCTGGGGCTCTGCAGAGCACCCCTGCTGTTGGCTTTGCATCAGAGACTCAGCTTGAAGGAGAGGGAGAAGAGTTGAATGAAATGAATATAGACTGTAAGAAGAATTGGACAGAATGGAGATAAATAATTAGGGGTTAAAAAGAAGAGCAAAAGCATCTGCAGAGGGCAGGAGGAAGAGCAGGCAGGAAAGAGGCTGAATGCTGTCCTTTACCAGGGCTGCAGATATGCAGCAGGACTCTTCCAGGACAGCATTTCCTGCTGCCTCAGGGGATATGATGAAAGCAAAATCAGCTGGGGAATGTGGATTTCTTGATACACTTCTGTGCTGGCAAAAGCACCACCATTAGAGAAGAAAAGTACCCATTTTTTGAAGATTCAGAAGCAATAGGACTGCTCCTCCACTAGTACAAGCTGATTTGTGCAGAAGGATCTGTCTGGAATAACTACACCAATTCCAGTGTCCTCACAAAGAGGACATTTTTCTCACACAAACCTGACCTATGGCAGCATCATGAGCAGGGCAGGAATGTGGTCTCCTCTAATTCACCTTTTCCTGAGGGTAATTTCCCACATTGCTGTACCTTAAAATCTGCCTGCCCTTCCACTCCACTCCCATCCTGCAGCCCTCACAGGGTGACAGAAAAGGAGGATTTAAGTAAACAATGAAAGAAACCCATGTAGATGTGCTTGGAGGCTTATATTGGGCCAGCCTTTCATTGGTGCTGAAATGAAGCTAAACCACTGTCTCCAGCTTTGGGTCACTGACAGGTACACACAAAGGGGAGCATGAGATCCTCCACCAGAACCAGCCTGGTCAGCTGAGGAGAGCTGCATGCAAGGGAGAGAATAACAGGAAAGGCAAATTTCACTCAAAATAAAAGGTGGTGGATTAAAGAAGTAGGTTAGATTTGTCTGGGCAGATCCCAAGCACTTGATCCCTGGGAATAATACTCAAAATTTAGCTTTCTATCCTTCCACCAAGCTTCATTAACTCCAGTCTGTGATACAATGGCCTTACTGAGAGCTAAACATAGCCCAAGGGATCTATTTTTAGCATGCTAAAATATTCCAAAAAGGTGATAAAAAGGGTGTAAAATCTGCAGCTGGACTCCAGGGTGGAAGGTTGTGGGGAGGGGGTTGATGAAAAATGGCTTCATGGAGAGAGTGTTCCTCTTGGAGCACTTGTGTCTTCTTGGCAAAGGAATTATCCATTCCCTCATAAATACAGTCACCACTCTGAGTGCCACTGCCCTGAATCAGTGCAGCTTGCAGCCTCTGGCTCTGATGACATTTCAGACTTCAGCTGCAAGGCAGGCCCACAGCTTTTGAGAGAATGATCACTGCCAAATTCAAGAGCTTCAGCCCTTGTGCAGGCGTTTATTACCAGGCGTGAAAGGAGCAAACTGCCATGTAAGTGATGTGAAGCAAACACGTCTGTCAGAGTTTGCCTTCTCTCCTGCCAGCCAACTGCTGTCTTTGAAAGCAGTCAGGCTTGTGATGGGGTTTTTGAGTGTGTTGGCTGGGCCAGAAACAGTTTTTCAGGGTGATCCTTTAAATGGCTCCATGGGAGCCTGTCTCCTGAGAGTGCTTGTCCTCGAGGATTCCCTTGGGTGGGCAAGCAGCATCACATCCAAGTGATTCCACCTTCATCTCACAGCCACAAGTTCTGACAGCCTGGGAGGCTGCAACAACAACTGTGAAAAAACAGAGCTTTGGAGTCACAGAAACCAGGCTGTCAGGCACAACTCTGGCTAGTTTTGAGAGCCTTATTCTATATCCACATCTTGCAGGAGCTACCAGCAAGAATGAAGGATAGGACAGCAGGTGTTCAGCTCAGCTCCCAAGGTGCTAAGTTAGGTGCCTAAATAGCTTCTTGAATTTGGACAAAATGAGGAGATGACATAGGGCTCTTTTCAGCACGTGGTGGGAAGTGACTGCCTCTTTTTTGGATGAAAGGAACAGACAGGTTGAGGTCCATCCTTCCCCTGCTGTAAGCATTGCTGAAAGCACCTCTACTGCTTCTGAACAAAGTGCTGTTGGTCACCACCCCCGGCTGATCTACACCCTGCGAAACAGGATCTGACCGGTGTAAATAGGATCTGATCCTGATCCCTGTGAAACAGGATCTGACTGGTGTAACTGCCCTACACCTCACTCTGCTGTGAGGTAGCATTTTGAATGATAAACAGCCATCATTAATTTTTTTGCACTTTAGGCTGATTGGAGATGCTGAACTTTAATTATACTGCTTTGGCCTCTTCCTGCGATAAACCAAGCAGTCAGTTGTTAGTTATTTGAGTGATCTTTCATCTGAATGTGGGCTTTACTTCACAGTTGAATATCCCAGGCAGCCAACATCCAACCATTGACTTCTGAATTGCCACTTCAAAGAGCAGCTATCAATTCAGATTTGTATTCCCTGTGTTTTAGGATACAAGTACCAGGTAAACTCTTCAGAGACAGAATAAATCCCTGCCTTACCTAGATATCCTGTTTTTAAGGTATCCAGACAAAATCTTTTAAACAAAAGACTTTTCACTGAAAACTCATCCTGGTATTATTTAAAATTTACATATTTGAGCAATTGTGATTGCTTAATGTAGAACATCCAGTCTCTTTGCTCTTGAACCTGGGCTCTTGTTTTGCCTAAACTGACACATGCAGAGCAAATCACTGCTTTCAGTGGTACATACAAAATGCTGTTGTGAACTGATTGTGACTCCTCTGAATCCTTGCCTCAAATTAAAACAGGGATATGTGGGTCCCTTTGGAGGTGTGCATTACTTCTCTGGGTGAGACAGTACCTGTATGTTAATAATAGTCATGAAAATGCTGCCCCTGAAAACTGGCCACTGTCTTATTCATATGAAACAAAAAAAAAACCCAAACTTTTTTGGTCTGTTTTGCTAAAGGTCTCAATCCTAACCAGGGGATCTAAACAACAAGCTAAATTCTCCCCTTGTGAGTCAATGAACTGCTGCCAGTTGCAATGGTGCTTTTGTCTGTGGCCATCCACTCATCATGAAAGGGAAAAACTCCTAAATGAGCACTGACCATTGCACAGATGTTGGGTGGGGTTCTCAAAGCCATTATGGGAACCGGGCATCCAAATTCCATACAGGTTAGCAGGATCTGACTTACAGAGTTCCTTAGTCAGCTCTGAAAAACAGCTGTAATGTTTAAAAATATCCAATCCCATCTGACTTTGATCAGAGGCCTAGAAGATACTATCAGTTATATTGACTTGTGCTCACCAGACTCTCTGTAGAATGATTGTGTAAGCATTGCCTCTCATGCCATGATAGCAGAATATACGAGGAATAACAAGAGGAAGGAAAAGAAAGTCTCCTTAAAACAAGAAAATAACAGCTTTTTAAATGATTCAAGGTAAGTGTTGTGGAATACAGCATTCTCCACACCCAGTCATACACCTGCCTCTCAAAGAGTGAGTAGATTTGTCAGGAATCCTGATGCAAAACTGTCTCAATTTTCCTTGAGGGCACATGAGCTCTCACTGAGTTTAAGACAGTACTGGAATCACAGGGTCTTCCCTGGGCAGCTGGAAAACTAGGAGAAGGAGCACACATCATCATGACCACAGGCCATGCTGGAGGATTCACATCTGCAGGGGCAGGAAGCAACAACCCCTCAGCTTTGGGCCAGATCAACCTCATATAAAAACAGAAAAAACAGAAAAAGTTGAAAGCTCCGGCTATAACACTTCCGATTAACCAACTTCTCTCACACCTGAAACTTATATAAAATCCCAGCCAGGCTGGTGTCTGTGTTTCAAAGACCAAATGTGAACCATGTGGAGGATCTTTGGCTTTGTCATCATGTTTATTATTTTTAGCTTCACACAGGGAGGAGCAACGGTCCATAAATATCTAATTACTGCTATATAAGCCACTGCTATAGAGTGTAGCTGGAGCAAGTTAGAGAGAATGTGAGCCTTTATGTAATACAGGCATTGCCTGCCATGCTGCTATGGTGAAAGATTGAGTCCTTAATTTTAGCCAAGGGAATTATATTATGTGGGTAATAGCAGGATGACAACCACAATGTTCCAGCTCTATGTGTGAAGTATTTATGAAAACAATCAACGTTCCAGCATTGCCATTTAGTCAGTTGTTTTCTTTCCAACTCTGCATGGTAAAATATTTCTAATATTCCACATTTTTTCTCTGTTGACTAATATGTCCTGTGCAAAAGAATCACACAAAATGTTGTAGGTTAGATATTCAAGTATTAAAAGCCACACATACAGAAAGGTTCTGATGGCTTGTCTTTCAAAAAGTTCAGATTAAATAACTTAAATGGCATTAACTTGAGTTGTCTGTGTGTGTGCTCATAGGAAGTTTCAAAGAATGCTTCATTTTAAAAAAATTATAGCCATGTCCAGTAGGAAGGAGGAAGGCATGGCTCTGGTCAGGCTTCTGTGCATTGCTTCAGCACCACATCACTGCAGTCTTTGGTATTTCAGTTTAAAGCACAATGACCTAAATAGTCTGGGAATGTATTTTTCTTGCTAGGAATTATATGTGGGAGCAGATTTGGCCTCTCAGTATCACTAAGGCTAAAGTTTCCTGACCTCTGTCAGTCAGTTCACGTGTGTGCTTTTCTAATTAAACCTCCTGTTGGATTTGACCAGGATATTTCTAACAGTGTGGTTCCCCTTAAAAAACAGGAATAAAGTCAGGAAGGTGGTGAGACTCACAGCCAAAAAGACTGAATCACTTGTGCTGCTGCAAAAGTTACCTCAGAATTCAAAGATGTTTGAGCTTAAGGACACAGCATGGAAGATGTGGGGAAATGAGGAAATGTGGGATTACAGAAACACAAGGGATTGTGAGACTGCATTTGTCAGCATCAAAATGTGCCTTGACAGAAGCAAGTTTAAAGAGGTGTGGAGAGTCAGCAGGACTAGCAGAAGGGATGAAGAGGGTGCAGAGAGCTGGGGAAGAATACATTCATGATTTTTTAAAGGAGGAAACCAACACTGGGCTATAGAAAAGAGGCTCCTAGAAAAGGCTTCTAGGAAACCTGGAGAGACAGAACTGTGTAAAGAGCTGCATCCACTGTAACAGGGTGTGTGTGGGGGGGAGCAGTCACAAAGATGTTTTACAAAAATTCCATCCTTAAAGAGTGTCTTTTACCAAACTGACAGTTGAGCTGAATGTCTCAGGAGGGGTGGCAGAAAGGCCCAGTCAGACCTGCCCATCTACCAATCCTACCAGGTGGCCAAGACTGTAATTAGGAGGCTGGAAGGCCAAGTTGCTGCATTCTTAGCTCAAAATGAAAACCTTTTCTCAAATTCCTGAAACATCTCTGGGCTTAAGGTGGAGCTGAATAATGAGTGGGAAAAGATTATGTATTTGGCTTTCATTAACATGAGTCAATACTGAATCCTCTTAAATCTGTTTACCAGTTCTATGGGCAGCAGAATAAAACTGGAGTTGCTGTGACAAACAATTAACTCTCAAATAGGGCAAAAATAAACCCAGTCTTGCCCAAGGAATCAGAGCTGCTATATCTCTAGTTACTGCAAAGAAAGCATCCTCTGTTGGGATACCTGTTTAAGATCCGGACTTTTTAAAAAACTCTTAAATAGTTTCTTTTTTTTTTTTTCCTTTACCATTTAGCTAGTTAGGTAAAGCTAATGATGGAAAAAACAGTTTGAGTTCTCCATCTTTACTTTTTTATTTTTTTACTTTACTTTTATATTTAACCAGTTGACAAGCTTCTTGATTCTTCCAATAATTTTACTGTTTATTGAAAAGGATGTAAGTATGAGAACCAGGAATGTTACACAGCTTTCCTTTTGTCTTGGTAAAACCTTTGGAAACCTGGATACATGGCAGAGAGCAGTAACTGATCATGTGCTGGCAAAAGGCTCAAGCAGCAAACAAAACCTCATCTGTTGTTTTACTAAATCATTTCAGCACTGCAGAAGAAATTTGTGTTCTACTGGGCAACTTTGATTTTACTTTTTGTGACGTTTCATGGATATGTGTGTGTGATATACTGTCAACTGAAGATTATCTGTTGCCAAGTGATCCCAGCAATGAAGTAACATGATCCAAAATACTTTCAGAGCCACTTGAGGTATCCTATGATCTTCCTTATGCTTCCAAAACTATTGTGTATCTCACCATCTTCTTTAAAAAGATAAATGTTTCAAGGATGGCATGAGCTAAGCTTTAATTAACATATTCTTTGCATTATCTCTTCTGTGTACTCTGCCTTATCCAAGTAGTCTTACACATAATTTCTCAGGGGATCATGAATGTAGCATGTGCCTGACTTCATGTGAACACACTCAATGCATACTCTTGAGTCCCTTCTTAAATTGTTCTTCCTTGCCATTTTACAGTTCTTTAGTTTTCTCCAGAATGCCAAACCAGCCTCCCTCTCCTATCAGTAGCTTGTGATAGGATGAGAAATAAAAAAGGGCAAAACAGATATGACATCTAACAAATCTGAGCCTCATCAACTGAGGGACTTCTAAGTGTTTTAATGTATGTCCTGCTCTGGCTGGTGATACCAGAACATGCTGGCATTTGTGTGATTGCAAGAAATAAAGACAAAGTGTATTTGTTTTGGTTTTGCAGCTTTTATTTTTTTCAAATTACAGTCTCTTTTGACTTAAAACAATATCTGTAGTGTTTATTTTGTGCCATATTCACCAATTTTCTAGAAAACTACTATATATTGAAAGGTCTACTTTACTTGTTGACAAAGTTAACCAAAGAAAGTGTTGTTCCTCTGGTGTGAGATGGTTGTGTGAATGCACAACTGTGTGACAAAGCCACCCCAGAGCCCTGTGGTTCCCTATCTGCTGTAAGCCACCTCATCCCCCAGGGGCTGGCTCTCCAGGGAGGGAACTTCACTGGGAGCTTCACCAGGGCTGGTTTCTGCAGATGGCTCTCCACCACTTGCACTTCCTGAAAAGGCAATACAAGTAAGATTAAAATAGATTTCTTATCTTTGAGGCAGCAAGCTACAAGGTGCACACTATGTCAATGACACCTAGAAAGCTTTTATGCAGCTATAAATGTTCAGGAAGCTATTTTTCTCAGTTGGCAGTCCATTTGCAAACTGCTTTAGAGTAGTGGCAGATCACCTCATGGTAATTAAGTATTGTGCTTTAAATAACTGCCAGTGGAATAGATAATAGCTTTTTTCTGCACTCATGCAAGACTTTATTTTTTTATTATCTCCTGAAAATTCCCTACCAGGTGGGAAGTGTGGGAAACATTAATTTTTTCTCTGTCTGTAATATAAAAAGCCCCAAGCACCCACCTCGAACAGATCTTTTCATTGTTATCTTTTAACTTCTAGGATTTCAGTCTTCAACCCTATTTCAGTGATGCAGCTGCCTCAACACCACCAAAATGTGTCAAGAAAGAGTACTGAGGGTGTTTATTTAATGTCTCATAGCCAGAGTGCTCTCATTGCTGCACAGATGTCCCTCATACTAAAGAAATCTGTTTTCTACTTGAGATTTCCAAAAAGAAGGTGTGAATAGAAAGGATAAAAGATGAATGCTAACCACAACATTCCTGATTCAGTTTTGATTCAAGTCTGAACTGTGAACACTCTTACTTTGTTTGGACTCTTGTTTGGCTACACATGGCATCGCAGGGCCCATGGAGAAGGTTCCAGCTTTGCTACCTGTTGAATTTTCTATAGGTAGAGTCCAATCTGGCTAACTTGGGCATGCAAAATATGCCTAAAAGTTGAAATTTAGGCACATGAGTTAGGCAGATAAGATTTCACTGTGAGACACTAAAGGTATCTCTTTCTCCCCAGCTGCAAGGCTGGTAACAGAGGCACTTATTTTAGGAGGATTCAGTTTAGATGCCTGATGAGATTCTGTTCTGTTTAGATACCAGCAAGAGGAGTAAGAGAAGTAAACTGGATCCAGCTCTACCTGTTTGGGATGCAGTGAGAGGCCCCTTATGAAGGGACTCACTGTTAGGCACACAGTACACCAGACTATGCCAGGGAAATGTTAGCATTCAGACATCTGTCTGAACATACATAAACATTCTGGAGCTCCTGTTTTTAACTGAATTTCGAGTTATTAACACATTCCCTGGAAGGAGCCATCCACAACTCTTTTTTTCCACAATTGCCACTCTTCTTGTTTCTCATTTTGATGTTTCCCATGGAAACCGTCATAATTCAAAATATAAAGCATGTCTTTGAAATACAAGCATGGGAACTCCAAACCTCTGCAAGCACCATCACTTTCATAATTCCCCAATCAAACTGCTCCCCAAAAAAAACCTGCTCCCCTCAACTTTACAAACTGGTCTCAAACAAAACTTCAAGAGAATTTTAGTTCATCGGCAACAAAACAGATTCCAGCTTCCCTCCATAGTTTGTAAAGGCATTGCCAGCAAACATTATGATGGATCATTGCATTCATTAAGTGAAAATTTAAAAATTATCTTCAAACACAACAACATGCATTCCAATTATGTGCCAGGCACAAATGATACATTCTGTCATTAAATATTGTGGTCTGATCACAAAATGAAACACCAATTTGGACAATATTTTTTACTAAATGGAAAGAAAATTACAGGTAACAGTTAAGATGGATGTATAAACAACAGCTTCTAGATCCAGCAGTGAATAACCTAAAAGACATCTCAGATTCTTAATATGACATGTTTTATTCCAGAAACTGAAATTTATGAGTTTAGCTTAAACCACAGCTCAGTTTTCTGTTGGACGGAGATATTTGAGCCTTTAGTCATCCCTAATTTGACATTTCCAAGTCAAAATATTTCTCATGGCAGTATACAAAGGATCAAGAAAAATTTTTGAAATGCCAGTTCCAGTTACATTTTATGATCACTGGTTTGTCCAGTTCTTCTCCATTTTATTGAA
Organism: Drymodes brunneopygia; assembly: GCA_013400955.1. Taxonomy (NCBI): domain Eukaryota; kingdom Metazoa; phylum Chordata; class Aves; order Passeriformes; family Petroicidae; genus Drymodes; species Drymodes brunneopygia. The sequence goes on from VZTZ01042533.1 coordinate 377,077, forward strand.
ATATGTTGGGGATTTTTTTTGCTTATAGATTCCAGATGATATACAAGGCTGGAAAAATATTGATTTCAAGGAAAAGATGAGATGGACAAAACAGGATTCATCACAGTTGGTTGAGATTGCATCATACTAGATCCTGTACACCTTTGTACTTAGAAGTGAAGACTGGAATGTTTTATTATCTGTGCTTCTCACTGGCACACTTGTCAATTCCATCTACTTGGTGTGAGGCCACAAATTGCAATGCACAACAGCAATCCAAGAACACTACCATGAACATTTATAAACAATGAAAGGCAGAAAAGTGTTAGATTGGATCTCAGGGTAGCTGACAGACAAACAGACCCCCCTTAGGAAGGAGTACAAGGTACAACATCCAATAATGGTTTGCAGCATTGTTCTATCAAATCTGGTGTTCAGCACATGCCAAGGTCCCACAGGACAGCCTGACAGCACTCCAGGAACAGAGGCTGCAGCACTCAGGGAACAACAGAGGTGAAGTGCCCCAATTCTGAAGGGAGGTACAGCAAACTACCTCTGGTGCAAGGACACACATCAACGAGGTAGTAACATGATGCATAGGGACTTAATTCCTGCAGAATCTAATTTTTGGGAGCAATGCAAGTGATGAACTTGCACTGATGGACTGACACTGCTCTTGCATGAATTTCAGCACAACATTCCCTCAAAAAGAAATTGAGGGTGTTTCAGCCATCACCATCGGAGTTTTATGTAGTCTTTCTAACTGAACTGATGAACATTATGAATATTTTTTCATAAGGACCTGGGCTCAGATTGTTATCAAGAGACTCACAGGATGTGTCTCTATAAGTTACCATCCAAGGCTAAGGGGTCTGTAGCAGAAAAGGGTTTGATGTGATGTCTGTTTAAATTGTATGAGAAAGTTTAGTATTCAAGGGAGAGAACAGATTAAAAATGACAAAGCAAAGTGTCAAGCCAACATTGCTATGAGATGGAATTTAGCAGAAGTCAGCTGTGTAACTGCATTACCATGGTGCTCAGGCCAAGCAAATACTGGCTTAAAGAGCCAGCTGGGTGTACTTGGTTCTGCTTGAAGATTAACATGTACTTTTGACATGTACTTTTTAAACCTTTTCTTGACAATCCATACTACATAAATTTCACACATCATGGCTTATTTTCAAAAATTTTACTCAACTTTGTGAACTCTTCAAATGTGTTTTTCTCTCCCTCCCTCTATTTTAATGTTTAACATTCAAGTATATGGCTTTGGCCACTGACAAGAGCAGGATATTGAACTAGACAGATCATTGGACCAACCCAGACATGAATTTTGTGTTCTTATGCCAGTTTGGATAGTTTTAAATCTCACCTGTATCAAAAACAATATGCCCTGGTGAATATTTTCCCACTTTTTGAGGAATTTCCGTATGTGCTGGGAATAGTCTCTGTCCGTGGTGCTCAGTCAGCAGTCATTCTACCAGAGCTGTGACTTCAGCCCAGTCTGGCATTGCACAGCCACAGTGCTGTGAGATAAGGTCCAAAAAGATCTAGAAGTTATTGCCAGGACTGTTTAAACATCAGAATAAAGCTTTGAAAAATCAGCAATATCTCTATCAGCACAAAGCCATTGGAGAGATCAAAGTATCCCCTCTGAACTTGAAAGACATTGACGGATACCAGGAAACTGATGAAAAGGCTGACAACAAAATCTTGTCTCCACTTTGTAAGAAAGATCATGAGTAAAGATTGAGGCTGTCTACTGAATGAGAGAATTGATGCTCTGTGTTTGCATCAGAACCACCAACTTGATGGTTCTTAGACATTTTAGTTCTGTGTCTCTCAAACATCAGCCTCAGCCCATTTGACATCCTGTGTCAGGCAAAGATAGCCTGGGTAGCTTTGTGTCTTGGAAAGTACATTTTGTTCTCAGAAGTTCAACAGCCCCCAAAGCAGAGAAAGCCTGAACTGTGTTCACTGTGAAGATGAATCCTTAGGACATGAAAAACACATGCAAACTCGCAGGCCTCCAAGAACAATTCAAAACATCTCTGCCTGCCAAAAAGGGATGGTTTTGTTTGCTTTGCTTGAGGCTATCCATATTTATTTACAAGATACACAGATATGAAGGGGAGTTTATTTACTAGAATAAATTCAGGACAGGCAGCAGATTGAAATCTCAGCAGAGTTGGTTTTACTCTCCTAAGCAGTAAGAAAAAATTGAAGGGCTCTCATAGCTTTTATGGCAAATATAAAAGGAGACATGCAAGGGGCATAATAAGCACAGCTACAAAAAAAGTTGAAGAAACGAATCTGGTGAGAAGTCAAAGCATGCAGGAACCATCATAAGATAAAAAGCCTCAGCTGCAACTTTACAGAGGATGGAAATGATTTGTGCTCCTCCTAAGCCATAGAACTCTCAACATTCTCAGGTACTTCCAGTAGACAAAAGAGGCCTGGGTACACAGCCTTCCAGTTTACCCAGAGTCTATACTATGACTGTAAATAGAGAGCAAGCTCTCTGTATGGCTTTGTCACATCTTCTGTCATCATAACAAGAAGATTTCTCTAGCTAGTTAAACTCCAGGATAATTAAACTTTATTACACATTATCTGCTATAAATTTGTTTAGTGTTACATTCTTAAATATACACCTCGGACATCATGAGATGTTTAATTTGTGCAAAGTGCTTTTCCACAGTGACATAACAGCACTATAGTCAGAAGAAAATATTAAGCAAAGAATTTAGGGCTTATTTAATGTCAGAAAACACTCTTCTCACCTGTGGATGCTTTCAGCCTTCTGATATAATCAGACCAAAAGGAACAGTCTGCTTTTTTCAGTCCTTTAAGAGTCGGCAAAGAAACAGTGAATTCCTTGTAGTTATCGCCATCATCACTTGACAGATACATAGGCCAGGCAGGCATCATCCCCAACATTCTTCTTGAGAAACTGTGGAAGTAGTTTGGATTCCTAAGGGAGCGGGAGACATCATCATTAGAAAAGACTGACATGAACTGTAAAATTATAAGAAGATTGGCTAGGTCAGGGAAATGTGCATCCAGTCTCTCTGACCACCAGGGTTCAAACTCAGTCCAGATTGGTCAATCATTCATGGGGCCTCATCTGTCAGTACCTTTTCAGTCTGGTTCACTTCCTAAAGAATAGGTACACAGAACCTCTATAGACACAGGCTCATGAACACCCTCACAAGAGCCCTCAATTCCAGCCCAATCCACTGTAAAAAGCAAATTAAGTCACTGTTCCCACCATTCCCACAGTAGATTTCCAGAGATACTCCTCATTCTCAAGCATGGCCACAGCCCACTAGCACAGAACAATGTTCACAGAGTAGTTGGTAAATGGTGATCTGTCTTCTTGTTCTCTCCCTTTTCTTCTGGGAAAAAGAGAACTCTTAGCCAAGAGGTTTCAGAATATGGGTCCTGGAACTCAGCTCTGGAAACAACACTAATATACTTGAGTAGAATTTGCAGCTGGTCAATGGAGATAAAATGTCTATTCCTCCTAGCCAAGTCTCATACTATAAACCTTTGGTGGCTGCTCTGCTTGATAACTTGGCCATGACTTTCCAACTGTGTGGACCAAATCCCACTGTAGGCTTAAAAATTGTAGAGGAAATGGAGAATGATTGAATGAGGGCAGGGTCTGGACTGACAATGCTCCCTCTACTTCTCACCATCTCCCCAGTCACAGCAATTCTTAAATATCCCACACTTACCCAGAGTTTATGAAATTGGAGATATACTGCATAATTTTCAAGGAAAGGTCCTTTTCTTCCTCAGCAAATTGTCCTTCGTACTTTGGGTGAAAGGGTAGACCAAATGCATACTGAACATCCAGGAGGAGCTCCTGACCTGAGCTAAACCAAATATTTATAGAAAGATAATTAAAACTATCATTTATTTAGTTGTGGAAGAAAGGGAAATAAATGAATTCAGAGAATAAAGCGAACTTGTAAATAATTAATGACCATTAATTAGAGTGTGGTGAGCTGTGGGACTTTTTCAATCCAAAACGTAAAAGAAGAGCAAGCAATAACAAGAAGAATTTTCCATTATGTTAATACAGGGTCTTTAGTATTTGTTACAAAAGGAAACTGTGGAAGGCACTAGGGCACATTTTCTAAATTAACTGGATATATAAGAGAGAGTGATAGAGGGAGAAAGTCACTTGGCTATTCCTTAAATGCCTCTTTAGCTTTGGACAGATTTTCACTAAAATTAAATTCAGAAAGTGGAAGCAAGTGGTGACATGGATTCTGGCAGCCACAACGGAAGGTTAATTATGGCTTATTTCACAGACTTGGAATAAAATTCTGGCCTTTCTTAGCAGCAATTGGAGTTTTTCCATTGACTTCATTGTGGCCAGGATTCTGGATAAGAAAAAATGTAATAGGAGATGTTTATGAAGATTTCTCTTAGACATAGTTTTAATCTAATTTCTCTGCTGGCTGGGTGGTTTTGGTTCATACACTCTGTTCTCCCCAAGTTCTATATGGCAGACAAATCAAAACAGCTTGAGATAATCACCTAGATCAGATTTAAGAGAGAACTGTGTAGTTCCACGTATCACATATTATAAGGAATATTTCAACAATTCAGAGACAAGACTGGCCAGGTAAGACTTGTAGGACCTAATTGCAAAGGTTACACACCTCAACATTGTCAAGTCCTGCAGAAAAACAGTGGCCAACTTCTACTAATAAAATTATAACTAAGCTATGTTCTGCACATAGCTTTGAACCACAGCTTGGGAGGAGATATTTCTGGCCTGGTCCAATTGCGTTTTCCATATCCCACATTTGGACAAAGGCCTTATTGACTTGGTTTAATGCTGCATGGAGGCAGACAGCATCAGGGGACTTGGGGCAAGGAACAGATGTCTGTGAAGCAAGAATAAACAAATCTCAGATCCACTCAACAAGATTTCATCTGCAGTGGCATTTGTCAAAAGGTAGCACAACTGAAACTGTTTTATCTTTGGACATGAAATGCAGCAGTGCTGGTATGACCCTGATAATGCCTCCAATGGAACAAGGAGTGTTCCACCACCATTATGGGCAGGTGGTCTGAAAGGAAGATGACTGCTTTACATTTTGTGAGTGGTGGCACCAAAGCCTCTATTTTGAAAAGCACACAGCCCTCTAAATGAAATACATCTTTGGTTGTGTTTTCCTTAGTCTTATCATAATACCTCAGTAATACTTTGCATCTGGAAAGTGAATTATTCACAGATTATTCACCAAAAAAATGTAGAACTGAATCAAGATTAAAGCATATTTTTCTTCCCCAATTGTTTATAGAAGGATTAAGCAAGATCGTAGTTTAATAATTTTGCCTTAAAAATAATTTGCTTGGCCCAGTATATAACAGCAATTTCTAGTGTCAGTATTGCAGCAAAGGTACGATATGCTTAAAGAGGCAATTTTCTTGGCAAAGAAGAGTCACTTTTGATTAGATTAGAGGACATGAAATTAGTTTAGGTGGAATGAAGAGACAAATGTACTCATTTAGGGACTGCATAGCAGAGGTGAACTTAGCTGTGAAGCTGAAACAAGTAAGCTGAGAGTTTCCTCCCAAATGAGATTTTATTCTCAGCCCTCATGTTTCTAGAGGTGAAAACTGTTAAGGTCACAACCCAGACTAAAAATTCAGCAATCTCATAAACAGAGAATTTATTTGACTTGAAATTATTTGAATGAATGTACTTGGTTTGATACAGAGACATAAAGTGGTAAAAACCCCTAAAATTTCACAGGCTGCTTTCAATATTTCTGGTTGATGAGAAAGAAAACATGAGGATGAGAAAAAACCACTGAGCTTAAGAGGGGAAAGAGGTACATATATAAATGCACAGAAGAGCAGGAAAGACAACTAGGAAACATCTAGATGGCAGCTGGATGGAAAATATCAGGAGAATATTTCTGCCTCCTTCCTCAAACCCTGATCATAGAATTATAGAATCATAGAATCATAGAATCATAGCATCACAGAACTAGAGAATGGTTTTGGGTCAGAAAGGACCACAGGAAAGTGCAAAATGCCCAGAAATACCCAAATAAAGGGTTTGGAGTCTTGTAGGAGCTCTGAGCATACTTAAGCTAACACCAGGTAGTGACACTGTTTTCACTAGCAGAAAAGTAGAGTGAGAGAAAGAAAGGAGAGACAAAAAAGTATTTATAGGTTTGCTGCTATACACTGCCAGCTCTGAAGGAAGGTTTTTATTTCCTGAGCTGCTCCAAACTGCACTCCCAGGATACCAAGCATGTGCTCAACAGCAGCAGCTCTAAACGGGGATATGAAGGCCCCACAACTGTTGGCCTTCAGAGGACAGTTTGACAAAAGGGGGGACTGCAGAGACAAGGGCAAAACAGATTTTTAAGGAAACTAAATAGCAACTAACTTACTCTACAGAAGTCCCTTTTCAAGGAGCAGATCTGTTATTTTAATGACAGCAGTGAATGTAATTATGCATAATGATGAAATCTTAGCTTTGGTGACTTCACAGGAATAGTACTTTGTGCAAAGGTGTCTCTTCAGATCTTCTCCGTATAACTTTGCTTTTTAGGATGTCAATATTTTTAAAAACAGATTCACAGCTCTTTTTATTTGGTAGACCAGTAAATTAAGACATGGGGAAGTTAGAAGCCAGATTCTACTACTTTTTTCACACTAAAATGAGCTCTCCATGGGGAATTCCTACTTCACCTCAGAAGGAGGTGCTACTAGAGTTCAGTTTACAGAAAAACAGATGGTAAAATCAGAATTTGTGACACTCATAACCAACGATTTAACAGGAGACCCTGAAATATCATTTGCTGGGAATTTTTATTATCCAGTGCCAAGCCATTTAATTGGGAAAGGTATAGGTTCTGAGACAATTTTCCTTAAACTTAAGATGGATTTTCCATTTCAATTTCCAAGTAGGAAAGACAGAAAGTGATTACTTAGCCATCAGATACTCCACTGCTCTCTCTACAGACCTGTGGCTACTTTCATGTACAAAAGAGAGCTTCAACAGGAAAGAGAAAAAGATGAGTAGATCAGAATTTAGAACAAAACCATCCTGGTTATGGTTGATTTTGGTTAAATTCTGGTCCCAAATCAAACAGAGCATAGGTGTAAGTCCCCCTGTCAGAGAGCTGAAGTTAACATCTTAATCCCAAGCTTTTGGAACAGAAAAAAACCCAAGCCAAATCAATGACAACCAACAAGCAAAACCAGACAAAAACTCCCAAATCAAACTGTCCCACCACCACCATTCCAACTCAGAAATCCTCAAAAATTTTGTTTGCAAAATGGAATTGTCATTACTGGCAATCCATAATCATGGCAGTCAGAACAGAAGAATATGACCTGGCAGACAACCATGCTATTGTACATTAGGACTGAATGCACAACTCAGAGCTGGGGCTGCAGGGACCTCACAGTGTGACCCACAGTAAATTAGGACATAGATCTCATTTTGAACCTTGTCCTTGTTCTAGGTCTGGCTAATTATTTCATACTGGAAACTCATTTTGATGATTAATGACCAACTCTAGCCTAATATTTCTCTTTTTTCCTTTCATTTAAAAATAGTCCTTACTCTCCATTCCAACTAATTCCAATTAATCTCAAAGCATTTTGAGTTCCAGCTTCTATTCTTAGTTGCCTTAATGTAGTTTTTCGTTGTTTTTTAAACCTCCACATACAGATAGAAGCCAATGAAAATTAGCTCAAAATTCTAATGATATCCTATATGATACCAAAACACAAAACTTCCCACTGCTATTCAATCATTTAAATTTTAAAATAACAAGATCAATGTAACTAGTTAGAGTTCAGCCAGAATTACCAGTGATCATCTGAAAAATGGAGGAGAAATATTGTACTCAAAGTCATGCCAGTTGCCAAACAAAGCAGATGTTGGCAATCTGTGACACATTGGTGAGAGAAGAAAACCATTTATCCTTTAATGTAAACTTTTCTGAGAATAACTGCTCATTCTAACAATTCTGTGAAAAATTTTGTGTTAGAGAAGAAATCATGGCTTGGAGTTCCCAGCCTCACAATCAAGGCCCTGTTCTGTACCCCATTGGCAAGGACTGGCCTATCACTGGGAAAGTAAAAAAAAACTCCACCTCTTCAGTGTCACTTGGCTTTGGTGAGAACAGGTTATTTATGTGCTGAGTGAATTGAACAGCACAGGTGAAACCCAGACTCCTAGGTTGCTCCTAAATCTCCTGCTGATTTGAGTTTAAATAGGATTTCATAACAACCCTCTCCCTGAAGAAGAAGATATAATTTACATAAAATATGCCACTGCCTATGTACTCTTCTGCCCCCATTCTGTGTTTATTTTCAGTAAATTGATTGAAAACTACTTTTTGCAAGAATTATTGGAAATATTAAATGTGTTTATTTGCACCCATCCGCATTATCTTCACATTAATACCAGCAATTTTTCCCAGAGTTTATTTGCAGATCCAGTATCCTGAACAGGCATTGTCTCATCCGTGTCATGGGAGACAAGCAGCCGACCAACCCTGCACTTTGCCTGAACTGAAATGTTCATTTGTATGCCAAGCAAAAATAATTTTAAAAATTATATACAGCCACACATTTTATGAAAGGAAATGGGATGTGATTGCAGGGAGAAAAAATAATCAAAGGATAGCTAGATATTTATAGAAATTCAGTGAGCCAATGTGAGGCCTGGTGTGACCTCTGCAGTTCTAGGGATGCATTTGGCTCGTTGTGTCTCCTCTCATTATGAACTCCTGCCAAACAAATGGAGGAAAGGATGTGAAAAACAGATGAACATTTTGCTTTCTTCTTTTCAGGAAAATCAGGACATATGGAAAAAGCTTAACTCCTGACAGGTTTAAATTGCCAAGTTTATCCACCTTTGTACCAAAAAAGCCCTATAGATACATGTGACTTGCAAAAGTATTCTGGGATTTTCTGTGTCTTTTCCACTTGAATTACTCCCAATACACACAATGTTCCATTTTGCACTATAGCTGTGCCAATTAAAGAAAATAAAACTGAAATAGCAGATAGTAAATTCAAGAGCCTGAAAGCTCACCAAAAAAAAAATCGTAACTCTTAAGGCAGGAAGAAAGAAAGCACTTTTATCAAATTGTCAGAACGCCAAAAGAACATTGATTACACAAATCTGTCAGGTTATTACTGTATTTAAGATCTAGTAATAGGCATGATGGGACTTTTGGGAGACAGAAATTCATGTGTTTGTTCAGTATGGCTACTCCTAAGCTGAATGAATGGATGAATGTCCAGAAAAAGGTGATGCGTACATCTAAAGACCCCAGAGCACCAAGGAGAACATGGTGCTCAAAATGCATCAACTTTGGGCTTATCTTGTAGGTTACATTTGATGGGAACTGCTGGAGCAGCACATGAAGCTCAAACTTTGCTTTGTTCTTTCCTGAGTCTTTCAGCTGATTTCTGGTTCATTTAAAGTTGCTTTCTTCTTTTTCTGAGCTTAATACTTTGCCTTTACCTATTTATGGCTAATTTACAAGATCTGGAAAATCTACAGAATTACAAAGGCCTCTAAACTACCTCACAGGAAGAAAAACTAAATTGTCCAGACCTCAAGGCTCTAGAAACAGAGAAACTTTGCAAAGAGTTGAGAATGGCATGATGTGGCTGTATCAGTGGGACAGTGTTTTCATAGCTGCAGCTGGCACAACACAGTGGATAAGGCCAGAGGAATGAAAGGCACTTCCAAAACAACAACTTTTAGGAGATGACTGGGAGTAGAGCTTTATAGAGCACAATGAAAAGCTGTTGTTGCAGCAAGTGGACATAGCTACCTAAGGCAACTGTGGTGCTTGCCCAGCTATGGAGCAACATGCATCTTGTCCTTGCCACCACCCCACTGGTAATTTATTTGCCCACTGTGCTTAGATCATTTATTTGAAGCCCAGAGGCAGCTTCCTGTCTGCCTGCACAGCACCCAGTTTGGACTGTGTCCCCCAGCTTAAAGGGTGTTGGTACTCATGGATTAACAGCTACAGACAGGAGGAGAGCATCAAGTGGACAGCAAGTGGTGGATGGTTTAAAAGACAGGGATATGACATAATCGTTGTGAAATGAAAAGAGTAGAAAAATTTCCTTTAATTAAAGAGATATTAAGTATAGCCAGAATTCTTGCAGCATCCATAATAAATAGAAACCAAGAATACTTCACATAGTTGAATGGGTTTATACACAAACATTTTTTGTTTTATCAGTCAGGAGTTCTCGCTGTCAGTTACAGGAATCTCAAGAAGTGACACCCAAACCCAGCCAGCTATGTGAGCCTTGGCACACAGCAGCCTCTTAGCAACTCCCACCAACCTGCACCAGAGTGCAGGAGGTAAAGACAGCCCCAACCAAAATGACTCAAAAGAGACAGCAGCTCATTCATCTTGGGTGAATCTGTCCCATGCACAATTAAGAAAAGCTTCTATGACAATTATTATGGTCATATTAGTGACTAGAAGATAAAGCCTCATGAAGTCTCAGTTTGATGCTTTTCCATCCAGCTGCAGCTGATGATCAGGCCTCCTCAGCTGGCAAGGCACTGATTTTTTAACCACCATCTTTTAAGACAGAACATTTGACACCACAGTGTGACTTGGAAAATGGGTTGGTATGGCAAGCAGTGCTTCTTCATATAATATGCAAAAATCACCCAGAAACCTCTTGAAGGGTTAACAAGGCAAATCTTTATACAGTTAATATTATTATCCTTGTCAAAACATACTTCTCCTATCACACATTTCTTTACCATAACTAAAGCTATCCTCCAGCCCTCCCCACTAATCCTAGGCAGTGCTGAGCAGTCACATTCCTCCTGAATTGTTTAGAATAAATGTTTACTCCAAGGCCTAAGTGTTCTCAAAGGGAGAGTGAGAAAATGGCAGCTGGGTCATGTATATATTTTTACCACAGATTATTAATGTGGGAGTTGGGTCCCCATTCAAATGGGAACTGAAGACTAAAGCAGACAGGATGCCATGCCAAGCTCAGGAGAATGCTACCACGTGGAAGGAGATATTATTTTGCTCTCTGCAAGAACTATTCGTCTATACAAAAACTGTCAGTTCATGGTTTTATGTGATTTTCCACATATGTCATAAACATCAACTTAGAGCAGGCCTTTTAACCCTACCCTTGTATCTATGCATGCTTGAACGTCTCTGTGTGTGTGTGTATACATTTTAGAAACATCCAACTGAGAGACAAACTTTGACTAATTGACTTTTACTGATAAAAATTTCTCCCTGTTTAATAATTTTTTTGTCTATTTTGCATCATTGTGGTTGAATCTGTGTTTACTGGCTGACTTCTCCCTCCCTCTTGTTTTCCTTGCTGTTAGTTATTAAGTGAAACAAGAGGAAATGTCAGTACTTTTTCATCCCTGCATTTTTAACTCTCTTTTCTGTTATGCATTTTAGGAGACACATAAAGTAAGAGAGAGGTGACAATTGAGTACATAAAGTAAGAGAGAGGAGAAATTGAAGAATGTGATGCTATATGGTGCCTTATTTTAATTAGTGAATGGCTATTTCCCCAGACAGAATATTTTGTCCAAGAGTAAGCAGTCTTCCATTGTTGTAGTCATCTGAACATTATTTAACTTTTTTTTTCCAATACTCCTGTGTGGTATCCATTAGCAATTATTATAAATTATACGTAATTATATTATTATAATCTCTGTGATACAGATTGCAAACACAGAGATGGAAGGATCCATCTCTTATGTAAGCTGACTTCTTAGGAATAATTTAGACATCAAATTAAAAAGCCCTCATTATTTTATCTTTTATGCTACCCTATGGACATAATACTATAAAAATTCCCATTTTTACAAGTGAAGGTTTATATCTCAGCAAACTGGTTGGGAAATCATTATTCTATCAAAAGCCTATGAGTGATCAGGAATGTCTAATGAGGTTTTCCTCCAGCTACAAAGCATGAGGGGGATCTGATTTAGTAGAATATCCAGTACATGACCACCGTGTGCAAATCATACTTTGGCTGTTGCATTCATTAACACAAAGAAATAGCTATAACAGGGTTCTATTCAGGCCTTCAATAGAATATTTACAGGGCTCAATCCTCACTTGTGCTGAGCAAATTCAAATGCACACATCCTGCCTTCCAGACTAAGCTGTAGATTATTTGGGAGAGTTTATGGCTCTGGTCCCCCTCCTAGGAGACACAGTTTTCAAAGAAGAACTTGAGAACTGTCAGGACTCAATTCCAGTGGTTACAGAAGTCCCTTGGAAGTTGGGGACATGGTTGCCAGATCTTTTCCCAAGATTAGTTTATATATTCTACTTGAAGGCTGTTTCATAGATATTACTAGTTTTAGTCTGGTAAAACCAATAGCCAATAATATTCCCAAGAACTGTGTTTTGTTGGTTCCAGATTCTTGATGGTTTCCTATTTTTAGGAGTTAAAGCCACTCTCCCATGAGAAGCTCCTTCCCTCAACAACATCACAGCACTGGCATGAGGAGGCTGCAATGCACCTACACTGCATGGAGGGGGAATGCTCTAGGGAGAGTGACATGGCAAAACTGGGGTGAAGAATAAAGGAAGATTCATTGAGGAATGAATGAATGAATAACAATATTTAAACAAAATGCTCGCAGTGTATTCTGCAGAGGACCTAGTGTGAGGTCCCTTGGGAAAATGAGGGTGTGACTTCATAAACATCCACGTAGTAGTGTCACATGAGATCCTCCCACACACAGACAAGCTGAATTCTGCAACTTCTCTTTAAGTTTTTTGCAACCTAAACAGCATTTATTTTAATGGCACTCAAGGATAAACAAAGATGAACAGAGGAAGAATGTCATGCAGCACACCAAGTTGGGCCATTTCTCCTTGCTAGTGGCTTAACTTAAGGCAATTGAGCCTCTGCCTCACGTTCCTGCAAGTTTCAGATGGCATTCTGGGTTTGTTTGTTCTTTTAGAGACGGTTATGAAAAAGCAAACCAATAACTTTTGCACTAAAGTAATTAGCTTAGAACACCAGTGTCAACATAAATATGATTAAAATGTGTAGCTACATGCTATGTAAAGTATTGCTGCACAGGAGAGTGGGAAGAAAGCTAAATAATAAGAGCACAAGAGAAATCTTAAATAGGGCTTGATAGAAGACAAAAATCTTGTCAATTCAAAATCACTGCCTCAAAGCCAGAGAGTCTAAGCTGTATAAGTACTATTTAATCTACTTACAAATAAGATCTAATCGTAGATGGCTGGGTCACTATCATTCTCCAAAGCAAGAGAAAACTTGCTAGCTCATTTGAGAACACTTCTTTTTGTGCAGCTGGATTTTTGGCATACCATAGCTCAGCCCTGTTTGGAGCCTTGTAAAAATCACTTATCTGGGCCTATCAGTAGCCAAATGGAGCACTGCAAACATTCCCGCTGGAGCTGCCAGAGAAACAACGGCTCCCTGAGGATTAACTTCTCAGTCCAAATCAAAGCAAGCCTGTGTTACCACAGCATAATGGCCTTCATCTGTAACCTAGATCTGGGCTGGCTTCTTTCAAATGCTTTTTCGCTCTGCCATCAGGAAGGGAAAAAACCCGTGCAGTTTGCAGGGAACTTCACAGGGTCAAATGGTGCCGGTGGAAGCCCACCGTACCTCCCCTGAGCCCTTCTGGAGGAAGCCTGAGAAAAAGGAAAGTTGTCAAAAATCCTTCCTGGAGAGAGGTGGGGGGCAGTACAGGGAGCAAGGAACAAGCACAGCTTCCTCATAAGAAAACAGTATGAGGAAAAGCATCCCTGTGTGCTTTGCTGCCCTGGTGTGTGGATCCAGGGAGCAGGAGGGGTGACTGTCACTGCAGTTTCTGGTCACTGAGCCTTTGAGAGCAGGAGCCACTCTGGTGGCTCTGTCACATGGCAGCCCAAAGTGCTGACCACTGCCTGCAAATATCAGAGCCTCTTCCTGACTTCTGTGAAGGGCTGGGTCTAAAATAAAGCCAGGGAAAGTCACCTTAAAGGCCTCTGCCTACCAGATTGCTCTGTGCCCAACAAGACATTGCATCTCTCACAGCCATTTAGGCCTTTCTGCCTAAAATATAATACAGCTTGTCCTGCTGACAATTTTTCAAGTAAGGTTCTAACATGAAAGATGACACAGAGCCTGAGTCTGCAAATGCTTGTGTGCAAAAATATTTTTCTTCCCATGAGACAGTCTGTCGGCAGATCACCAGTCACAGTGCTGGAGCAGGAAGGAATAAATCCCAGAGCTCATCCACACTGCAGGCCAGTCAGTACAACTGGGGTACAACTGCACTGACCTCAAAAAAGGGCAGTGTTGAATTAATGATGAGTAATTAGAAAATGATACCCCATTTATTTTGAGAGCCGTGGACTCCTGATGACTTGGACCACATTCTGATTCCTTGTGGGAGGTTTATCCAGAGTAGGAATGCACAGTAGGAATCTGCAAGGCTAACTTTGGAACTGGTCAAGGTAGGTAAGCAAGAAAGGGGAAATTCAATATAGATATCCAATGGGAAGTGCCTCAGTTCAGAAAAAGCATTCCTGTATAGTTAAAGAATTTCTTAGAGACCAATCCCTCCTCTGCTCATCTGAACTGTTTTTTTGAGATACCTACATCTATTAATTTATTCCACAGCATGTCAAAGAAGTCAGCCCTGGTTTTACAAACTCTAAATCCAAGAAACATAATAAAATCCATCTCCTTACCTGCTCTGTGAGGAGCTCTCAGGTACATGGTACATGAAGACATTTCCTAGAGATGCAGCAGCCCAGTGACTCGCCATGTTTATGATGGGACATGTGATAAACTGGTCACTGATAAAAAAGGAGGAGCAGAGAACAGACACAGTTGCGTAAAGAAAAAAAGGGAAGAACCCCCATAAGCAACACACCTCTCTCTATCTTGATAGTTTTCTTTAATTTTCCAAACCAGCTCATATCTCTGTCTTCAAATTGACTGAAGGAAACCACATTCACCCTCTACGAGATAAGTACTACTGAGAATTCACTAGAAGTGCTGTTTTATGGAGTGTTGAACAATGATAGTACACAAACCAGATCTGACAAATAAATATCCTGTCAAAAAAACCAATCCCACTTTAAACTAGTTTATAAGGGCTCATGCTTACAATAGTTTAAAGTTCTTTCTGGCACCACTAGGTTGTGATGGCACCTAATTAGAGGTCTTATATATTTCCTGGGTTAAGGGTCAATAATATAATTTCTGAATTTGTATCTGTGTGATTTCTTGGGTGGAGTTTCCAGAGCTGGAAGAGCTAAGAGACCACTTCTGAAGATAACCTGCATGGCTCATCAATATGGAATTTCTAGTGCAATATGTCTGGGAGAGAAAGATTAACCCATAAGAGGGCAATGAGATAATTAAATGATCAATTTACCACAAGGTCTAAAAGTGAAGCAAATGTATCCAAACCTTCCTGCCTTCCTTTGACCCAAGAAGGGGAGCTGGAAGGTGGGGTGAGCAGTAGGTGGGAGAAGCACAAGTGGTTCAAGAGGGGCAGGTAGAAGAGAGGAGACCTTACTGCAATAGATCTCACTATGATTCCTCAAGGCAATATTATACACACACATATCATCACTTCTCACGCTTCCTGTGCCTGAGGACTCAGCACATGCTTTGGGCATTTATACACCTTTACCTAGATGAGTGCACACAAACATATCTGCTGAGGAAGTGGGAGGTTTCAATTCTCAGTTTAGTGAATCTGAAACAGCAGCTTCTCCTTCAGACTTGGCAGGTTAAGAAAAAAAAGACTGGTGCAAGAACGAACAGTGTCAGAGAAGCATAAAAACATTTTGCTATTTTTAACTGATATGGTTATGAAAGGCACTGTTTGGGTAGCTATCTTGGTTCAGCAGAGTTTATTTTAAGCTCCTCTGTGAGACCACAAGCTTTGGGCTGGCTGACCACAGGGCTCTTTGACAGTTATGGTTGACAACACCCATAGGAAACAAAAATTACTGCTCTTCGCATGCCTACCAGCATGGGGCTTCAGAGGAGCAGATGGTCTTTGGAAACTAGGGAGACTGGGGAAAGCAATAGCTTTCAAGAAACACTTTGAGGTACATTGCACCATTTAAAACAGATTCTCAGTTGGTGCTATGGGGGAAAAAAACTCATCTATTCTGAGGAAGTAGAAAAAAACCCTAAATATATCGTAACCGCAAAAATGAAATGGCTGTCTCCTACAGGCATGGAATACAAGAGAAAAAAAAATGGAAAGGAAAAGAAAATGAAACTAATTTCACACTTGGTAAAAAATACCAGAGAATTGCAGCTAAAACAAATTTAGAAGTGGAATTATTTTAAAACCACAAAATACACACAATGTATGTAGTTTATAACCACCACTTATGTTGCTTTATCACACTTCGTAATCCTGTTAAAACTTTAGCAGTTAATTCCTGACGTAAAACTTTTCTTGGCTTGCTAGTAGGTTGTTTGCTAAAAAGAAACAAAACTAAGGAGAAAAAATCCTAAACCAAACCAACCAACCAAACATCAAAAAACCCAGAACCAATCCACTGTTTTGTACACCATGTATGTGATGCTGATATGTGACTCTCATTCTGCACCTTCTCTTTCCCCTCACTTTCTGCTGTAACTGGAGTAATTTCCAAAGTGTTTAAAGCAAAGTATATCATCAGATGCCCTGGTCTCACTACTCATCCTTTTGCTTGGCCATGAATAAGCCATTCACTTCTTTCCTTAGCCAAGGTATTTGCCTCATGTTGGAAAGAAGAAGATAATCCCTACACCAAGGAGGCTGCTGAGACTGAGGAGCTGTTGGTGTATCCCATTCCTGCTGGAAATGAGTGGAGTGCCAGCCCTTGCAGCTTTGCAAAAGTCAGTGTTTGCACCACACTGAGCCCTGGGCTGAATGTCAGTGATCAAATGTGACAGCCCTGTGTTATAACAGCTCCTTATAGAGGGATCTCTGGATGGGAAGAATGGTTAAAATGAAAGTCCTACAGTAGTTTATTATGGCTTAAAACCTCACTGATCTAAAGAATTACCCCCCATGGGTAACAGTGTGATGGAAGGAGACTGAAGACAAGTTCTGGCTTTGATACCACAGTGCTTCTGCATTTACTGCAGGCAGTGGCCCCAGATGTCACGGTGATGGGACAGGCTGGGGACAGGCTACAAGGGAGGACAAATGTGGCAAGATGTATGAGTTGATAAATGGCACAAAGCTCATCCCACAAGGCTCTGGCTTGTTTCCTCCATGACCTCAGTGCACCGGCACACCTGGACCACCCAGAAACTACTGTCCACTTTTTGGATCAGATGTTTCCAAGAGAATCTTGGCTCCTGTTCATCTCCTGCTCCCTAAGGATCTCCCAGAGCAATGTTCTGCAGCTCTGATGGAGGAATAACAGACAAATCCTGTCTCTGAGGTGTTGTGGAGAGATTCACAGTGGGACAGAAAACACTGGGAGTGCAGATACTAGGAGCCTGTAGCTATGTTGTCTCAGTTCAGAACAGAGGTGAAACATCTTGGACAGGCCCATTAGGATTCAAATCACCAGTTTATAAAACACATTACATTAGAAAAGTAAAGAGCTTTTATAATGAATCTGCACATGAAGCAGAGACAGGAAAAGGGAAATAGTTTTTTGATTCATTTCTGGAAAATCTGTTCCACTTAAATATTCACTCTCTGAATTTGCTCAGAGGCAGAAAACAGGAAGTAAATTTCTCCAGTTTGCCTCCTTTCAGTAAAAACAGGACCACCCCCCTGTTTAAGACCTGTAACTGGCTGAAGCAAACTGGCTGCCCATGGGAGAGACAGCAAATTCCAGTCTTCTCTGCAGACCAAACCAGCATGTGACCCAAGCTAAAGACATCCACCAGGCTCTGTGGCTGACCATAGGTGTTATGACTGATGTGGAGTCCTAGTTCAGTGCACAATGGACTCTGCAGACTGACTTATGCAGAAGTGCTGGACCCTGGTGCCACACCCAATTAGTGGCCAAAGCCATGCAGATACACTTGGTGGTGGGAGCACAACCACAGCTCAGCTTCCACCTCCCAAAGGCCCATGCAGGGTTTTCATGCAAATGATGGGAGTGCATCTACTGGAGGCAAGCTGCTCATTTGTCTACTGACATGCATGAGATGCTGAAGCCTGTCCACATCAGGGCAATGGAGCTGGGGAAGGTTTTGGAGCACAAGTGGGATGAGGAGCAGCTGAAGGAGCTGGGGGTGTTTAGGGAGCTTCATTGCTTTCTACAACTGCTTGAAAAGAGGTTGTAGTGAGGTGAGGACTAGTTTCTTCTCCCAAGTAACAAGCAAGAAGTCATGCCTGACATTGTGAAGAAATGTATTTTGCAGGTTTCATGGTAAAAAAAAAATGCAATTGCTGAAATCAAAGTTTTCAAGTTTGACCAAGAAGAAGTATCTGAGTGTATTATAAGGGGACTGGGAATAAAAGGCAGTCTATTAATTCTACTGTCACAGAGATGAGACAACTCAAGGAACAGCTGATGCACAGCAACTCAGACATCTATGACATGAAAACGTAAAAAGAAGCATTAGAAGTCTGAACTCGATATACAGTTCTAGAAAGACATGTCAAATTTTTCACAAAGCATAAAAATCAGTTCAATTTCTGTTTACCAGAAATTGTCTGTTTCTAACATTGGAAACTTCAGAGAAAACGAAATCATATTCTCCATTTTCTGTTAATTTGCATAAGAATCTCTCAAGTTTTTCAGAATATAAATGCACATTTGAAATAAGGAAAACCAACCTTGCTCAGCCCCAATCACACAGTTGTACTAGAATGACTTTCTTACCGGGTGGCGTTTTCCAGCGCCCTGGAAAAGGATGAATAATCATCAGTTGAGTGTTCCAGGGAGTAATACCATGTAGCTGCCTCTTCAATGAAGGAGTTGGACTCTTCTCCTCCCAGAGAATTTTGCAGAGCCTGATAAAAGGCTGTTTTGCTGTTGGCTCTTCCTTGACTTTCTTCAAATTTCTGAGAAAAAAGTGCATACATGGAATTCAGAAACAAAACCAAAAGATAACATTTTAGTGGAACAATGCAGGCTCAGATCTCCCTCTGCTGGAACAAGTCCTCTCTGCTGTGATCTCTGATTCCTAGGGGATTGAGTAGGGGACAGTCCTACTTTTGCTTTCCCAAAACTGTCACCAACAAGGAATAATGGTTTCCTCTGGACATACTATAGGACAGAAACCCTGGTATAGTAAGTCGAAGCCATAAGGTACCAAGCTCTGCCAATGGATCTCTAATAGAACAGAAATCCTGATGGCTCTCACAGAAGTGGCTTCCAGGGACAGTCCTCCACTGCATGTGTGCCCAATGCTGTCTTTCTGATGATCTCCATGAAGGAAAACTACAGGGGAGAGAGAGAGATACTGCTCTTTTCCTTTGAAAATTCCAGAAAGCAAACCTGCTGTATAGGCCATTTCATGGCTATGTCACTCTGCCTCTTCTGGGAACACCTACAAAGAAACATGGCTGCTCCAAGTTCTGCATTTAGGTCCCTTCTGGAATAATATCTGCCTTAGACATGGAAGAGAAATTCCATTCCTCCAAATCCCAATGCAGGGAATAGCCATGGTCTTCAAACTTCATAAGCCTTAGGGCCTTTCAGAGAAACCAACAGGGAAATGCCCTTTTCCTGAGATCTGTGGTCTGAAACCTTTCCTAAAATTAAGGTTCCCCAGAGCAAAGTGCCCATGTCACAGGGACCAGCTTCTATGCCAAACTCTGTATCCGAACATATTTTTACCAAAGCTAAAGACTGCTGGAATTTTTCAACACATCCTTCTTTGAGGAAGTTTTTTATCTTATCAATTCAAACTTTTCAATTTTTAAAAAAAATTATTTCAATTTCAGAAACAGAAAAACTTCATGAAAAAAATATCTACCCTGAACTTTCCTGTGCCTCCAGTCCTTTCTAAAGAGGGCACTATACAGGTGCATATTGGTTGGAACTTGGATAAGAACTCCAGAGAAAAAGATCTAACAAACCACCTCTATTATTTTGGGCAGCCAGTGTGATGCAAACTGGGCCAGTGTCTCTTCAGCTTTACTTAATATATTATTTTGATGGCCCACAGCTGGTTTTTATCATGCTGCTAGAAAGTCTTTCCACAACCCTATACAGAAAGTACAGATGGAATAATAATTTTTCAGTAGATTTACAGAAATGAAAGATGGAAAATAAGTTCCCATGTGCTGAGGCTGAGGTTTGTCCTTAGTATTCTAACCCTCTGTGCATTTTGTATTTAGTGACTTTAAGGGATTTGAAAACTCAACCAAGCATCCCAAGGTCCAAGAAGATCTTGGCAATTTCCCTTGTATTTGTAATAGATTCTTCTTTTTCTGGATTTTGGCCCATGAAATGTGAAAGAGTCATGTGGTGCCAGCTTAGCCATACAGCTGTTCTTCAAAATAGATGGGGAGCACACTCCTGACACGTCACTTCATGTGCACAAATGCCACATATGAAACTGCACAGCACTCTTGCCTGCAGAATCATTCAGCTTAAAACCAGCAAGGACACGTATATTTTTCTGCAGGAAATAGAAATGATCACTGAAGACCTGACTGCAAGTTCACTGAATTCAAAAGCAATTTTTCCATCACAGCTTCGGCACACATCAGTTCAGGCTCCTGCTAACCAGCAGAAGCATTGCTTTGTTTAGTTAAGAATCTCTCATTTGAGGACTGGGGGTTAGCAGTTATGGGTCAGAAAAGATGTTTTTCCATGGCAGTGCAAAGCCCAGTCTCCTGGCTATAAATCAACATGTACAAGCAACTTTCATGCAATGCTTTTTTGGCTTTTTAAAAGGGATTTGTTCACTTGTTCTACACTTATCATGGATACTTAAACCAGAGAGAAGCAAAGTGAAAAAAAACGTAGGGTATTGATCATGTAACCTAGGAACTGATCCTTCACTGTCTCATCAATGGTCAAGTCTCATCAAATAAAGGTTATGGTTGAAAACCACAGAAAAGGAGATGGATCATCATACACCAATACATGGTTAAGGTGACGAACTCCCTGCCAAATGTTTTTGTAAATGTCAAAAATTGGTGAAAATGAAGTTTCATGGATGAGTTTTTTAATTAAAAAAAATGAAAATAAAATTATTTAGTAGTTATTAAATACAGAAAGATCAATTCAGGATAGGAAGTCCCTGAGCTGTAAAGCGCTAGAGGTTTGGAGAGCATTTACCAGAAGTATCAGATTTGCTTACCCTATTCTTACAAATAGCCTCTTTTAACCACTGCTGAAAACAGCACTTTGTGCTGAACAGCCCTTTGATCTGACTCAGTGTGGTCAGCCTTAGGTGTTTCGTGTCAGAAGTCGAGGAGAAGAGGCAGAAGGCTGGCTTGGCTGGACAGGGATCTTCTCTTGGAAATAAGGCAAAAAAAGGAAGGTGCACGCCCAGTGGAAGCAAGGTCAGGGGACATGGGAAGCCTACAGAGATGCTGCCTGCTGCTACAGGGGGAGAATTCATCTGGCCAAAGCTCAAGTGGAGGTGAAGCTGCCAGAAATGTGGTGGGCAATAAAAGGTTTTCTCAAACATATTTATGAAAAAAGGCAATGCAGAAATAACATTGACCCTTTAGAGAATAAAGATGGTCACTTCACACACAGGGACATGGACAAGGCAGAGATGTTCAATACATTCTTTGCCTCTGTCTTCAACACTGATGATGGAGCAAGTGCCCTGAGCTGGAAGATCTTGTGAGGAAGAAGGAAGAAGAAGGCTGTGAGAATGATCAATTCCCAGTTGACTCTGAAACTGTGTGGGATCTGCTGGTCCAGCTGGATCCCTACAAATCTATGGCCTGGTGGGATTCAGCTGAGAATCCTCAAAGAACTGGCTGATGTCATTCCAAAGCCTCTCTCAATGATTTTTGAGCAGTCTTGGGAATTAGGAGAGGCCCCAGCTGACTGGAAGTTGGTGAACATTGCCCCAATTTTCAAGAAGGACAAGAAGGAGGACCCTGGAAACTGCAGGCCCGTCAGTCTCACTTCATTGCTTGGTAAAGTTATGGACAAGATCATTCTGGGAGATATTGAAAAACACCTGAAAGACAGCGCAGCCTTTGGTCTCAGCCAGCACAGTTTCATGAGGGGAAAGTCCTGCATATCAAACCTGACTTCCTTTTATGACAAGGTAACCCACCTAGGTGACCTGGGAAAGCCAGTGGATATAATCTCTTTGGATTTCAGCAAAGCTTTTGATACTGTCTCTCACACAATCTTTCTGGACAAAAAGTCCAGCTTTCACCTGAATAACTGTGACAGATGATCGGTGAGCAACTGACTCACAGGCGGGGCACCAAGGGGTATATGGAATGGGGTGACATCAGGCTGGTGACTGGTCCCTAGTGGGCTTCTGCAGGGCTCCATCCTCAGCCAGACCTTTTCAGCATCTTCATTAATGACCTGGGCACAGAACTCAAAGGAAGTTTGTCAATGCCACTAAATCAGCACAGCAGCTCCAGCCAGGCAAGGGAGGGGATTGTTCCGCTCTGCTCTGGGCTGGGACAGTCTCACCTCAAGAACTTTGAGCTGTTTTGGGAACTACAATATAAAAAACACATTAAGCTTCTAGAGAGCATTCAAAGAAGGATCACAAGGATGGTGAAGGGTCTGGAGGGGAAAGCATATGAGGAGCAGCTGAGGTCACTTGGTTTGTTCTGCCTGGAGGAGACTGAGGGGAGACCTCACTGCAGTTACAGCTTCCTTGTGAGGGGAAGTGGAGGGGCAGGCACTGATCCCTTCACTCTCATGAACAGCGACAGGACCCAAGGGAATGACCTGAAGCTGTGTCAGGAAAGGTTTAGGTTAAATGTCAGGAAAAGGTTCTTGACCCAGAGGGTGGTTGGGCACTGGAACAGGCTCCCCAGGGAAGTGGTCACAGCACCAAACCCATCAAGTGTTTGGACAATGCTCTCAGGCACAAGGTGGGATTCTTGGGCTGTGCTGTGCAGGGACACAAGTTGGACTCAATGGTCTTGAAGAGTCCCTTCCAACTCAGCATATTCTATGATTCTGTTTTATGATTTCCATGATTTACTGTCCTTATGTGCTGGTTTCTGTGGTCTTCAAAATGCCCCCAAAACTCTGCAATTTTCAGGCTTTTCTCAGCAATAATTTATAATATTGTGGGGCACCCAAGATGTGTTGAGTCAGATGAAAGAGGGCTCAACAGGCAGAGATGGATGATAAACAGAACTACCATTTGTAAGAGATGGTAAAAATTTTCATCCCTTAAACAGCACTAAAATAGCACAACCTGAATCAATTTTTCAAGTATTGCTTTGGCTACAGCATAATTTAAACATCTGACTTAAACATGATAGCCAAAACCAAAGCAATATGTTCAAAATAAAATTCATTGAACATTAAAAAGACAAAATATTTTAACTTCTCAGAAACTGATTCAATTTCACCAGTTTTCCATGTCCAACATATGTTCTCATTAGAAAATATATGATCAAGGAACAACTTTCAAATCACAGTCAATACAACAGCTGCTACCAGATTAATAGAAACAGCTGCACAATATGTAAAATAATTTACATATTGCTAACCTTTAAAGAGGCATTAGGAATTGGCCTCAGAGTTATAGTGGAGTCTTCTAAGAAAGTATTTAAGAAAATAATTAAAGGCAGGAGGTGCACCCCTATCTACTCTTCTGATGATTCAAAGACATCATAAAAATTGCCTAAATAATGAGTTAAATAATGCTCACTGTTCTTGCTGCTGCAGGAACAGCAGCATATGGAGCATATGAGTGAATCTATCCTAGTGTTTTACTGAAAAAGAAATTGTAGCAGTAGGTAGACCAAATATTTACATTTTCCAAGGGGCAAAATGTACTTTTCTGACAAACTGAAACAGTGATAATGCTAACAGTGTATGTACAGATCTTAGGCATTAAAAGGCTTTTGACAAACACTGTCACAAAAGATGGTGAAAGACCTGCCACCATTCAGCAGAGTCTTCCAAGAACTCTAACTTGTTTCAATATGAAGTAAAGAGTTGATTTCAGCCCGTTCTCCTCATTGATGGCACTTATGAAGACACTTCTCCTCTGGTTATTAAAATAAATATAGACATATCTGCCATCTGTTGCATATTGCTGAATGCCTTTTTCCATAAAGAAATTAACTGACTGTAATAAAGTGCAGGATGGAAGTTCTGTTCTGCACAGATCCATTTGCTTACATGAGGTAAATAAACTGGATTTCTATCTACACACTCCCCTATGTCCTGGATTTGGGTTCTGCATCCAACTAGAATGTACTAAGGAGGGAAAGAAAAAGAAAGCAAACACATGAAGTACAACCTCAGTCTTTCAACTAAATCCTCCAATGTGGAGATTTCATAGGAGGCATTTCACACATGGAGGATACAGCCTGGGCTATACTGACCTACATGCATATACAGATAAACACAGACAGGGCAGCAGGAGTGAAGCCATAAATTCAATGCCATTAGGTCCTCCCACCTGAGCATCACATATAGAACAGGGATAAAATTTTGTCCAGTTGGGAATTGAAATCAACATTTTTAGAGGTTTCTGCTCAGCTGCCCTGATCTCTGACTGCTCAAAGCTAATATTCCCTGAAGGTCTGCCATGGGAATTGCAGAGAATGGGTTCAGGCTTAACCACTCCATATGTCACATAATAGTGCATTATGGTACCACTTGTCATTCTCTTAACAAACTCTGCTTTGTTTCTCACTTAATTCCAGCCTTGTGATGGCTGCACTGGGGATGAGTAGGAAGTGCTCCAGGAAGTGGTGAATCTGTCTCAGTTCACATGAATAAGCATTTCAGTGAATGCCATAAAATGGACATTTCATGGGCATACTCTCTGCTGCAAACATCACCAACAGACTTCAGCCTTTAATAGTAAGCAAATCGAACATAAATGTTTTGCTAGAACATAAGTGGTGCCTTCTGTCTTTCTGTTTCATTTTTAATAGCAAAGACCTTAATAGGCACATGTGCAGTGTTGCAGTGGGAGTACAGAGACACCCAGTGCAACCCAAGGCCAGTAAGATCCCAGAGAACAACATGGTGCCAACTGGATTTTCCACCTTCTGGTCTGGTTGCAGTCTAGAGGTTTCACTCTCACTTCTATGTGAAGACTGCAAAGAGTTCATAACCCATTCAGCTCCAGTCTAAGATGGTAAGATTTGCATCATATCTCAAACTTGCTTTCATCCAAATGGCTAAAAGTGTCTCCTCACCATTTATAGGATCAGTACTGAGAGAAATCAGGATTAACAGAGCAAGCCCTTGACTGAATTGTCCAGCACAGTTATTCCCAGGAACCAGTGGGTCAAATCAGTAGGGGTTAAATGTTTTTACCCCTCACTCTTTGCAATATCTACTCTGAAATCAGCCATCCTAAAGAAGAAGGAAATCAGGATTTTGCCAATTTCATACACTTGCCAGAGCGCCTTTTAGCTGCATTTGTCTACTGAAATACAAGCATGGATCTTCTCTCTGCAGAGCAGGAACACAGCCACAGGTGGATTTTCACCCCAGGGAGGTTCGGTTCTCCCTTTTTAGAAGAGATGAAATACTTTGGTTGTAGTCAAAGGCAAACTAGTAATGGTGTCTTGGTTTCCCAAGTTCAGTTCAGTGCTCTGTCCACCAGCTAAGCCTTCCCACACTCCTTAGTGTCCCAGTAAAACCAGCTTTGGGTATTCCTAGAGAGGTACAAGTCAGATTTACCTCAAAGGAACCCTTAAAATTAATAATGTAGATGAGTGGGATATGGTGTGGATTTTCTCAAATCCTTCTTTAAGGTCTACTGTGGGGGGAGGACATTTAGCACAGGTTAAAGATCTCTTATGACATTCATTACAGAGGAAATGGGGCACAGACTTCCACGTAACAACCACCATCTGCACTAGTTTTTGTCACTGTACCTAAATACATCTGTGGTTTATTCAGGACTTCATCATCAGACTGACAGCATCCATACATGGTCATGGCTAGCACACAGAAATGCTGCTGAGGGCCTGGACAATGCACGGTCTTAAATAGCTCAGTGATGGAAGAAGCATTTCAGTTTCCCAGCAATTCCTAACTGTCGACAAGGGAGAAATCAGGAAACTTCAACCTTGCAGCAGATCTTTAAGAAAACAACCTAGACAGGAATACAGATTGGTCAAAGAATTCATATTCCTTCAAGTCCTAAAAATCGGAAGCCACAGGAAAACAGAAATAGAGGAAGATGTGCATTAAAAAAATCATCAGTAGGTATGATCCTTTTCTATGACTGAGTTGCACCAACTTATTGAGTTCCCTTCCAGTCTTATTTTCTGCAAGCCTTTAAATAAAAAAGATATTTCAGATTTTATTTTTGGACAGGCAGTATTTTTCTACTGATCTCAGTTACAAGGTTTTTTTCTTTTCGTTTCAATCTGACAGTGCTGGGATTTAGCACTTGTGCCTTTCATCAACACCACAATTTGTCACGAAATTTTTAATACATCACGGAATTCCGTGACAATTTTGCAGACAACTGTCACATGCAGAAACAGTGGTAAAGAAAAGAATTTCACTTCCTAGTCTTCATCACAGGACTTGTAATGAGGTCACTGAGGTTTATTCCCCTCTCACAGGGTCTGGATCATTACCTTCAGGCCTCCAGCATCACACTATATTTTCTGTGCCTTTCACCTATGACTTTCTCTTGCAACTGATTCCAAATGAAAAAAAGACATGAAAAAAAGGGCAGGAAAGTTCTGACAGAAAGTAAACAAGTAATATGAACTTAATTCAGGTCCATTAATTCTGAATTAAATTGATCTATGTGTTATTGGCTATCAGCAAAGAGAAACTGGGACTGACATTTCACTGCCTTCTAAGTGATGAAATCCAGTTATTGCAAGATAGCAAAAGACAGTACAGCATGGATGCAATTCTTTTTGTTTTCTCCTGTTTATGTCCAGAAACCTCAGACCACAGATCAGGCCAGTGCTGTTCTTTTGTGCAACTAGTCCATACTCAGAATCATCTTTACAAGAAAATGTACTTCCAGGAGATAACAGAGGAAAAGGTTGCTAAAAAAAACCTCAAAAGGCTGACATAATCCTGCTGCACAGTGAAGAAATTTATAATCAAGTTGCTTTCTTCTTTGTGAGATAATACTGAGATTGAAATATATAAAGGATTTAAAAGAGAGTAAAACATAAATGCTAAATCACTTCTGGTCTCTTACCTTTTTGTATTCCCCACACAAATATTAATCAACAAATATTATTATTGCATTAGTCATCCTGACTGGCCAGAGAAGGACAATGCATTTGCATATTTCCGTGGAACATAATTCACAACTTGTAGAAATCAAAAAGCATCTCTCCAGGCTGCATATGATTACTGTCATCACTGTAATCAGAGTGATACCATCACTTCATTAACAGTGAGTGACTTCCTACCTTAATTGCCCTGGCTCTGCTGATGAGCCCATCTTGCTGAGCACTTCCAATGAGCAGATCTACTTTCTGAGGCCAAGGGCGCTGCAGGGCTTTAGCCAAAGGTTCCCGGAGGTAAATTCCATCCATCACTGGACCCCAGTACTGGAATGGGCCACTTATAGCTAGCAGCTATGTTGGCCAAAAAGAAAAAAGCAAGAATTGTGCAGTTAATTTTGCTTTACCCTTTAAATTCTATTTTATTTATGCTTAATTCAACAGATCTGATACCCTTCAAGTGAATGAGTGACCAGGTAATACAAGTGCAAACTCATCATTGGCAGGAAACAATGATTTTCCTGACAGTCTCAGTAGGTGAAACAAACTGAAGAGACCAAGAGAAATTATGGTCTTATAGTCATAAAAATGTTGTTTTAAATTAGGGCTTGACTCTGTGCTGGTCCTCATCAGAAAATTTATTTCCAGTGCATGTTTTAATTCGTGGATTAAGGATCCATCTCTAGAACTATTTATATTGCAGCTTTCACAAACCTCCCACTTCAAATGCAGAACACTGACATCCCATCCTGCTTTGTTTTCTGCATAAATTCTGTTATTAAAGCTACAGACATTTGACTCTCCTCTAGAGCAACACCCAGGGGCAGGCAAGAGGGAAGTAAAAGAAGGCAAAAAACTATATTTAGATTTATTTTAGAAGTTGGGGTTAAAGCAGTGTAAGAGGAATTAGTCTAAAGGAGAATCAAACTGTGATTAGCTCAGATCTGAATGCCATGGACAACAACTTCCCTCCACCAAAAATAGTCCAGTTCCTCTTTCACAAGGATTCAGACTAAATTATTTTTAAGCTTTCTCACTGCTTTGAGTGAATGGAAACCTTTTGATTTCATGCCAATAGCATATGTTTTGCTATGTTGTACCTTAGTCTGGGCATCATTGAGAACACGAGCAGGCAACTGGCGAAGGCAGGCTACAATTTCCTCACTGGTGGATGAAGGGCATCCCACATCTTCAGCCAGCACTGCTGCTTGGGTCTGTGCTCTCCTTGTAGTAATGATGGATGCTGGAGAAAAAGCTGAGCCTCCCTGGAAAAAAGCCCCACAATATCAATCAACATATGTTGTCAGAACACCTGGTTCCCTGGTGCAGGTAAAGAAGATGAGAACCAAAATCTGTCCACCTGCAGAACTTGAAACCCTGGTTTTTAAATCAAAATAAGTGAGTTCTAAAGATCAAAGCAAAAGGATGAAGGGTCAGTTAGGCTATTGCCAGCTCTGCCACAGTGATTCTGGAAGAGCTCTGAGAAGTGTCAATATTATGTCTCTAACCAAACCACAAATCTTTTTGAAAACTTTGCTGCAAGGAGAAACATTGAGACAGAAGCAGATAAAAAGAAGGTGCTGTGAGGCACATGAGGGAATGGAGAGCCCATCTTACAAGAGGAGACTAAATGGAGTTTTATCATAGCTCTGATAAACAAAGACTGAGAGCAGCTGTGATGTCCATAAAGAAGAGCTATTTCTACCTTGAGACAATATTGGTACAAGGACAAATGAGCACTAAGAATTCACATTGAGGGTAAACCAATTTCGGCTAGAACCCAAAGATAACTGACATAAGGAGCAGTGAGGGTCTGGAAGTGCTATGAACTGAGGAAGTAGGAACAAAAGACTAAAGGAAACTGCAGAAGATTAACCAGAGCATGAAGATCAAAACCAGACCACAGGCTACAGTCAAGTCTCTACCCCAGACTCTTCATATTCTTCCTACAGCTGTGCCAACATGGAAAATGTTCTTAACAAGAAAGGACGGCACAATATTTTTGAGTAAACATGAAAACTACTTGCTGAAAATGCAGATAAATTAGCTTAAATCTGATAAGAACTGACCTAGAACAGAAAGGCTGGAATAGCTCTGACATGGTTCAAATGACTAATTTCCAAACATTTGCATGGGTTTACTGATAACAGCTGCTAAGATTAACTTCTGTCCTCTGAAAAACCCCAACACCCTCGATGCACGATATGGAAGACCCTGATCTATTGAACTGATTAACTTACTTCTTACTGAATTTGCTCAAAGCATAACTACAAGTCTTCAAAAGCAAGTTAAAAAGAAACAGAAAACAAACAGCAAATCCTTAAACTGAAATTCTCTCAAACCTCTGTGCCCAAAGAACTCTGTGAAGCCCTGGCCAGTGCCCAGGACATTCTTTTGTATTTTGAACAAGCAGAGCCATTGATACTAATAGGATACCATTGCTCACAACTGGATAAATTGGTTTCCAGAAATAGTGAGAAAGAGTTCATTGTTTGGGTGTAGAGACAGTCTTTTTAGTTCACTGCATGTATAATTTCCAGTGCTACTACCTTCCTGAAAGGTTTCTCTTCTTTTCTAACAGATCTGGAAAACAAGTACTGCTATTAGCTTAATGATTGAGATGCAGATGGTTGCAGATAAGCAAAGGAAAAACCTAATTTTTTAATCTGGGCCACTAGAAGAGCCATCTTGAGTTTTAAGAGGGTGGAAGAACTAAAGAAGAAGAAATAAACACCACTTGTTCTTATTCCTCACTTCCGCAGTCAATTTAGATGAGAATTCAAGTGAGCAATGGGCTTTATCCTCTCATGGGATTTGCAGTGGCCTATTTTGTGTTTGTAAGGCTTGATATTTGCCAGCTGCTGACTAGGTGCACTGACTCAGCTGGTCATGAGAGAGAAAGAAAAATATCTTTGATGAGAGCATCTTGTCTGTGGGTGGGTTCCCAGCACACGGAGTGAGAACCATGTACTTTAACCCGGCCATTGGAAGAGCATGTTCATCAGAGCTACGATGAGTGAGACTAGAAAAGGGATGTGTCAGAAGAGGAGCTTCCTTGCATTTCATTTAGAGTAAGGAATTATGAGCCCCCTCAATATAGCTGAAAATTTAAATCCAGGATTGCACAATATTTACCCGCTGATCTGGCAAACATATTCTTCCACATCAGATCTGAACGTGCTCAGCATGCTTTATCAAGTATCCAGTATCTCCAAATGGCATTCATTTAAAACAAAGCACAACAAAATCATAAAAAATTAAAGGGCCTCAGTTTCCTGAACTCCAAAAGTTTCACAAATTTTGAAAATGCCAGATTCTGTGGAAATTCTGAAGTTGCCCTATTAAAAGGCCAAGTCTGGTAGAGAAAGAGTACTGAAATCAGATTATATATGGAATCCAAAAAAACACTGGGACCAAGCAAGTCATCCTGGTGTGTGCTTGATTTTGAGCACATTTCCTCCTGGAGAGTTTAAAAGCTCTGCAAAGTTTCCCTCTCTCAGATATCTACAACCTGAAAGATTGCCCTGAGGTCATGCACTGAGTGAAACAAAGGCTGCAAAAGGTTCTGGATGGAAGTGTTCCACAAGTTCTTTACTGCAGGGGCAGAGCCAAAAGCCTGGGCAAGCAAATCTTCATGTCACAGCATGGGACGTGTATGAACTAGCTGTAGATCCAGTCAAAGCTCAATGAGTAAAAGAAAACCCCCCAACTTCTGCAAATACATTTCTAAGGGGAGGAGAGCTCAATGGAACCTTAATCTGGCTGTGGATATTTTCTCTTCTTTCTGTGAGTGGTTCAACAAGTTTATGTGCTCTTTAATCTGTACTTTTTCTTCCATTTTCCATGTTAATGGCTACTTCCTCAGTTAGCTTTTTTTGGTAACTGCCATATTCAGGAAGCAAGTCCTGCACCCGAGGTTTGAAAGAGACCAAATATTTGGGGTTTGAAAGAGATGTGGTATCTTCTACTCTGAATTATGTTTAATTTTTACTAGGACTGGAAGCAGGAGATAGAGAAATGAGGCATCATTCAAACAGTATTTGAAAACAATACCATTATGTTTCCTTAACAGGTGCATCCAAAATATGTTCCAGGCTTTAGAAACATGGCTCCTCTTAGGGTAGAACTTATGTAAGCAAAACTGTACCAGTTCTCTGCTTTTCAAATTTATTTCAAAATTCAGGGTCATAATGTTCATTCAGGCAATAATGTTTCTTCATTATTGCCAAAAAAAAAAAACCCTTCAGAAACAAATAAGTGAGAACAGAAGCTGGCATTGCCCAGAACTAATTTTCTTTCTTTTTTGAACCTGCAGTTTTCACATTAAACAGAAATCTTCCCTAAGCTGAATGCACATTAGAGGTAGGCTCAGGACACAGAGAATAACAGAGTTACACTCAGCAGTTCCCTCTTTTCCCATAAAACTGTAATTTATTTGTGTGATTAGTCCCAGCAACCAGTAATTGTGGACTTGAGTGCTTTAAAAAATAGGACTATTTAGGCAGAAGCAGAAATAGTGTTTATTTCCATTACATGACACCCATATTGCCACCAACATGACAGAATCATGAATCAGAAAACCAAAAGTCATGAGATCAGCTCAAGAATAACAAACACTGTGTTCTTTTTGTTAGTCCTGTGTTTTTAAATTCTCCAGGAATTCTCCTATACCTGTGAACACAAGAGCTAAAAAATTAACTTTTAAAACTAACAAGTGAAATCTTCAGATATTCCAGCCGAGTTGTTTTTTTGAAAGCAAACCTCTGAAAAAATGAAAAAAATAGAGCTGTAATCATTAGCCACTTTGTCATCACTGGGAATTTCCAATCTCAGCGTCATTTAGAAGGGATTTACAGGGAACTGAATCCACACACACTTCTTGTTTTAGCTGTCCTTACAGATGGACCCACAACAAGGGGGAAGAGGAAGACAGAGGAAGTTCCAATGACATTTTTGACAGTGACCCAGTCGAAAGTGTTCAAAAGTGCTAAGAAGAAGAAGTTGCAGCTGTGTTACACAATCCACAACAGCATTGTCAGACTGCTCTCTGAAACTCATAGGAATAGGAGGAACTTTGCAGTGTTGAGCAAGAACACCTACTGCAACAAGTGATGGCATTGAAAATGGGAGGCAAAGCCTTCAGTAGTATTTAGTTCAGGGACCAGGAGCATTGTCAGCATTTCTTAATTTCTCTTTCCAATATTAGAGGTTCAGCTACACAGCAGAAATTCAGATACCAGGAAATGTATCTCACAATGGTGAGAAGCTGATGAATCAGTATTATGTGAAGGTGAAATCTCACTTTGATATTACGCTGTGACCAGCTGAGCTGGGGCTGGTTCCTCTTGCAAAATTCTCTTTTAGGTCATCATAGCTCAAAAGACTTTCGTTGGTGCTATCCTGGCATCCCAGTTCTTCCTCCACAAGCTCTTGGTGCTGTTCTGATGAGATGATAAAAAAGAATATATGGACCTGTGTTTGGCTTGTGTGGCCAAGTTTTGGTAGTGAGGGAGACTAAATTAAATAATTGCAGTGTTGTGAGGAAGAGTGAGAGTGGAAAATCCCAGAGGGTCATAATCATGCTTTACTTTTCATTATCCTGTTCTGTTTAATTGGTAATAAATTAAACTAATTAAAATAAATTAGTTTAATGTCCCTGTTTTGTCCATGAGGGTAACCAGTGGGTGAACTCTCCCTGTGCTTATCTTGACCCATGAGAATTTCATTGTATTTCTCTCCCCTGCCAGCTGAGAAGGGCAATGACAGAGCAGATTTAGTGGGCATCTGGTGTCCAGCCAGAGTCACCCCACCACAGTACTATCACTGTACTCTGTACCTCTGTCTCACAACATATCTGTAAAAGACAATTGCCATATAAGCAGCAGTGTTGAATGTCTTTTGATTCCTCGTTTAATTTGGAAACTTGCTTCAGCAAAATTTTGCAAAAATTATTCAGAACACATCTAATGATCAGAAACTTCACTGGAACTAGATTTTATCACCCACACTCTGCAAACCCAAACTCAGCTTCCTCTCCTCACATCATGACCTCTTGTTTTTTTCCAAACTGACTTGAAAATGAAATTCTTTCTTGAGCTACATTGTCTCCTCAGCACACGCACTCCCTGCATGTGAATGCAGTTTCTCTGATGGCTGCAACCAAAGCAAGCTTTCTGTCTGCCCTGAACCATGCTACAGGCAATGCAAGCAGCAATTACAGCAACACCACCCGAAAAGGAGATCAAAAGACATCTAATGCAAACAGTCAGACCAAGGAAGTGTCCTGAGAATTCTACTTTCCCAAAGGAGCCAGCTGTACAGCAATGTTTTATTTGTTAAAAATAGGCACTCTTCAGGCTCAGATGCACACAGTTCCCAGCCAGAAGTATCTGTCAGACCATCTGGTTTGACCTCCGGGATAGCCAGGGCTCTTCCATTTCCTGGCTGCTGAGCTCAAGTGCTTCCTATCACTTAAAACATGGTTTGTGTCTGACTAAAGCTTGATCTTGCATGAAGCATTTAAGCTGGGCTCAGAGGCACGGAGAAACAGATACCACAGCCTTCTCCTTGGCAGTTTGTGCCTAAAGGTAATCACTCCATGGACAGACAACAGCACCTTATTTCTGTTTGAGGGTGTCTTCAGTTTCAGTTAATGCCAGATTAAAGCTACTATTTAAATCCTGTTTTTTTTCTCCGTGCAAAAATAAGCAAGCTGCAACTAAGCATCCACTGACTCACTTTCCCAGTGAGTTTAGGAGATTATTCTTTAACAGACTGGATTTAAAATATTTTCAGAAGTTGTTTTCAATTTGGAGCCTATTTGCTTCTTTCTTGCCGGGTTGTTTTCCAAAGTCCTTCACTGTTTTTCCTTATATATCCGATTCTGCATGGTGACAAGTGCTTACAAGACACCAAGGTTGCAGGGCTCTATGTGATGACATTAATGTCATTTTTCCAGGCTTTCATGAAATCTGGCTTCAAGAGCCTGAAGAAGTAGAAAGCTTTGGGACCAGCTCAGGGAGTCTCTGTCACAGATAACAAGACATTTGGCAGACACCTGGCAAACAGCAGCACAGGGACTGTAACAGGGAATTGGCAGGTCAGTCCAGCAATGGAAAGGGAGACTGAGGTAGAAATGTTTTTCCCTCCATAATTGTCAACTAGACTGTAATCTCCATATAAAAAATGGGGGGAAGGCAAGGATTCTGTCTCTTATATCAAAAAGAACATTTTGAAGAAGGAAGATTTCTTTTTCATGCATCAGACCCCTGTTTGCTGACATGAGAGGCCACCCTGCAAGGACAATGCTCCTCTCACGAGTGACTCAGAGTGCCTGTGTCAGTTTAGTGACTTGAATAACAGGATATGAATTCTTCTAAAATGACATATAAAGCCCTACTTAATTCATACAAACACTTTCTTCCATTTAGATGTAAACACTACCTTACCAACTATCCTATTTGAAGCAAGGTATTAGCTAAATGCAGTGAAAGGGTAAATCAGCTCTCATCATTGCACAAGAGCAGACAGCCACCAGCAACAGGCAGAAATGACATGGAAATAGAGAATTTTATTTACCTCCCTCCACTGCAAACTCATCTGTTCCTCTACAAGCATGGTACAAATGGTGTCTGAGATTTACTGTGTTTCCAGCAGTTTATCAAGCAAGTCCAAACTCTCCTTAAGTGTGACCAATCTTTCCTGCTCAGTCTGAGACCTGCCCCATTCCCAGGTCTATCTTAGGATGTAACCTTGCTTCTTGTAAAGGCACAAAGACTGTCAGAGGCAGCCTAAGGCAGAGGGGTGGTGAGAAAAGGCTCTCCCTCTGCCTGTTCCCACATGCAGACATCCCCTAACCCGTGATATTTTAGTAATTCCAGAGACACTGTTCATCAGTTCAGTGAATGCCATCAAGGGACATCCATGTCACATCCTTGTGATTTGAAGAAAGCAAGGAGGTCATAAACAATGAAAACATAACATGGAGCTGTGCTACAGACTGATTAGCTTAGACCAGGGTTCCTGTCCCTTCAAACTGAGGACTGCTAGTACAGCCCATCAAAAAGAAAGAATATTCTCCTGAAATTACCAATTTTGGCACAGCTTTGGGAATTTGATCAGTGTTTCCTGGTTTCCATAACAGTTACACAACAGCTCCCACATAAGCACCTACTTGGAGCTACTCTGGTGTGAAGTAGGAAATCTGCTTGGGCTTCTTGGGTTATTTTGGTTTCTTTGGGTTTGTCAAGGGTGTTTTTATATCTTCTTATACAACATTAGAGATATGAGTTTTTCACATCACATCTTGATTATAAAAGCAAAGGGCAAATCTTAATAAATCACTTTGACTTCTATATTCATATCCACAGTAAAATAGACTTCAGTGTCTTTAGTCAGGTTATTTAACAGGCCAGTATCTTGGTTCCTTCATCTCAGACACTGAGATAAGGAGGGTCCTGAGGCTTCTGCACTTTTTACAACTAATGTGAAAATGGGCTTCACAGACTGGCTCTCAATCCGTATTTCTTCATTGTTGATCTTAAGCTTCAATTATTTGCAAATAGAGGTATTTTGGGGTACAGAGTGAAGCATAAAGCAAGGGCTGCATTCCTATTCAGACTCATTAAGAGTGAAAACAATGTTTTATGCCTCTTCCTGTCTGTCAGAAAAAAATAGCAAAACTGCATAAAAGAAAACAGTTGAGGAATGAGCATTACTGGATAAATAAATTCAGTAGAAGAAGAAAAAAAAATAAACCCTTTTTGTGTAAGTAATGTAAACCGGGTTATTTTCCTCATTTTTTATATCTGCTAAAACCAGCCCTGATGCAATACATTGAAAACCTCCCTGTTTTTCTCAGCCCATAGATAAAATGTGCCTTTAGTAGTGACTTGCAACAGGAACCTCATCTGTTGCAAACACTTTGAGCCTTCCTTATTTCTCAGAGAGGAAGTATGTGGCCTGTTTGGCAAATGCTGCTCTACATGACAGCGTGAACTTCACAACACACTCATTCGACCGGCTGCTCCTCGACTTGATCAGCTAAACCTTGCTGGCAGCACGAGAGCAGTACTATGACTACGGCTTTTTTCAGAAATACTGCTACCTGGAATGCCATGCCCAGCATTTAAAGGTAATCACTGCTGTGATATATTTTACATTATCTGCGTACGAGACCAAATGTTTCCGTTTTATTTGTATTCAAGGGTGTTCTATTTCATTAGCAATGGCAGTATTCAGACCGTGGATTTCAAGTGCCACCAAAGGCAGAAATAGAAGAGCCTGCCTTGATCCTTTTCATAAGGAGTGGTACTAAAGATAGACAGGACAAGGAGTATTTCTGCTGAAACCTCAGAGTAAGATAGATGCTTAGGACCTTATGCTGGGGCAAACTGCATTTTTCTATAACCAAAATATGAGCCCACAGATTAGTGGGCTTTTTATTCAAAGTGTTAGAAGTGAGGATAGTGTGGTATTTCTGTGTTGTTTCATGTTTGCATGTATCTATGAATTACTTTGATGAGAGTATTATATTATTCTTTCTAAGTGCAAATGTACAACTGCCTCAACGCTGAAAGGATGTTCATTTTGATTAATGATAAATTAAGGGAAATTAACCCAAAAAATATAGCTTCTGAAACCTATATTGTTTTCTTTTTTCTTTCCCCACATGAAAAATAACAGGATGCTAGTGCTTTCATTTTCAAGCTAAATGAGATTCAGACATTACCTGTGAACTTTATCGAGAATTAAATTGTAAGACCTTAGCAGTATAGATGTGCATATCAGGAAACAAAAATAAAATAGGGTATAGCATCTCAGGAATGATAAATGCTCTAATTTTACTAGTCTACAATATTTCTTGTAGGAGGGCTTTATTCATGTGCTTATGTTGCCTTTTTATTCTTCTTATTATTTACATTTCTTTATATTTAGTAATTTTCAATCATATTAAATATAACTTTGAGAAAGTTCTTACCAAGTAGCAGAATTTCTTATGTTCCATGCTATTTAACTGTTGCAGAAGCATGTTTTTTCAGAGAACAAATTCTGCAAGAGGAAGTTATTGCTGCATGTGCAGCACACAGGAAGGGAAGGGGAAAATTGTACCGCAGGTTTTGGGGTCACACAATGTAGGTCAGTGGGATCCCAGTCTTGACAGGTGAAGAATTTTTGTCTGCTGAGAGTTCTGATAAATAGGATACAAAGCAGGACTGGGACTGTGGATGTTTCCTCATCTTCCTTTTGGCAGCAAAGGTCCCTAAACCCTAATAGCTGTGTGTGCAAGCAGCCATGGCTGCAGTGACCACCTTTCCTTGGACACCATGTGCACAAGTGGAAAGGGCAGATGAGGAAGGATCAATGCTTGGAACACTGCAAATGTGATCTTAATAGTTAAAACCAGATTTTCACACAAGCCTGAGGAGGTGGCTTGTGAGCAGGAGAGCTGCAGGTAGATTCTGGTTCCCAGCAGCTCCTCTGAGCTGAACAGCAGCTGCACTCCACACAGGGCTCGGGGTAGATAAGACACAATGAGTTTAGAGTCTATAATTTCTCTTTAGTTCTTCCTACAACACCCTCAGTGAATTATTTTCTTTGGATCTGGCATAATTATCTGCTTCTGTGATGGAAGGGTGGCATTTCTACCTGTATTCCAAACTCCGTCATCAAGTTTAGATATAAGGAACAAAATTTTTACAATGGGGGGGGG